>JANQBM010000006.1:23497129-23509094 GCA_025594535.1 Erythroxylum domingense
TTCTCTCTTTTTCTTTCTTACTATACACGACTCTCTTCTCTTCTTTTCTTATTAGTTTAAGACAAACTTTTGTCTTTAATCTAATGCCTTCTAACTTCTTAACTTAATTCTTACTCTTCCTTTTAATCCATGCAACCACACGTAACTAATTATACACCTAATTAAACTAAAAAAATTGCTAATTCAAGAATTCAAATTTTCGGTTCATGCTTGCTAATTTATTAAAATAAATTCTAAGAAAAATTCAGGGTCCAACATAGGTAAATCTCATAATCGTCATTTTGTTTAGCAGTGGACAAATTGGAAAAAAAAATGCTAGCTACTCTTTGAGTCAACTCAATAAAAATATAGATATGCAAAAATCATCCAGTAAAATTGAGATAAACATAATTTAATACTTACTTGTTCTCTTGCTTTTTAGAATTTTTTAGGATCAGATATAAAAAATGTGGACCATAAAACTAAAATATTATAGTGAAGACTGGGTGATGTCATCACTTGCCATAAAATAAGTGCTATATACATAATGCAATTTATTTATTGGGATAATTACCAAAAAAAGTCCAAACTTTTGTCATTTTTTAAATTATAGCCCGAGCTTTAAAAAGTAGCAACAAAATGCCCAAACTTTCAATTTTTTCAATTCTAGCCCAACGTTATCTGTCGTTCTCCCGATGCCCTCAACCCTTTGTTTTCTATTTATTCTTCTGATGCTCTAAAGTACTCTCACATTACAGCATACTGTACTAGTAAGTTGTTCGTTTTTAGTTTGTTCTCCTGATGACCTTATTGTGAGGGCGTCGGGGCTGCGTAATCTGAAAATTAAAGGGTAAGGGCATCGAGAGAACAAATTGAAAATGAAGGGAAATACTGAAATCAAAGCGTAAGGTCATCGAGGCTGCGTAATCTGATTTAGGTCATTTTTAAACAACGATGTTGTTTTAATTATGTGATTAAACGATGTCGTTTGATTAATCTTCATTTTTTGAGTTAATTTTGGTTTATGTGTATTAATAGTTAAGGTTTCTAAAACACGAGGTAAGCTACGTCAGCAAACTTAACAGAAACACTAACGTTGGGCTAAGATTAAAAAAAATTGAACATTTGGAAATTTTATTGTTACTTTTTAAAGTTCGGCCTACTACTGAAAAATTGACGAAAGTCATTAAGTGCCTACATACACAATGCAATTTATTTATTTTAAGCTAAATAGAATATCATAGTTTTGTGAAGAGAACTACATAAATAGCGTTACCACCCAATAATAATCCACCCAGATACTCCTTCTCACCATCCTTCATGCAATATAAATTAAAAAATCCCCCTAATTCCAATTGGTTCATTTTGAATTACTTGAATTAAAAACTAAAAAAAATATAATTCAAATTACTATCCTAATTATAATTTCACAAAATACTTACTACTTAAAATAAACGTAAAAGAAAATAGATATACCTAAGTAACTATACGCATATTGATTCAAACTCTAAATCTTTACCAATATGTTATGCCACAAACTAATAGTTGCTAAAGAATCATCTAAGTTTACCTCCAAAACTTAGTTCACCTTCGCCAAAAACATTACAACTTAAATTATATTTCAAAATAATGTTTATTTTCCTTCTTTTCACCACCAAAGTTACTTAAATTAAGATTATTCACTACAAAAATTAAGTCCAATATATAATTTCTCATAGGAATCCATGAACTACACTCTAAGAAATAAAATAGATCTAAACTTACTAACAAACTACTAGGTATATATTATATATTAATATAGTATTAGAACATTGTAAACAAAATCTGAAATTATATTCTTGAAATAATATGCAAAATTGCTCCACCATGTTACTTATATAGCTTATAGGATTAAATATGACAAGACATCACTCAAGTTTAACTCAAACATAACATTTTGAATAATATAAGAGTCAATAAACCTATAATAATAATTCAAAATTTTGAATTAATATTAAATAACATATTCCATATATAGTCAAATTTACAACTAACAGTTGCACCAATAATAATACTATTATACGAATAACTACAGAACCTTATCTTAAATGAATCTTTTCTCTAAAGAAATTTTGTATATACTAAATGAAAGTTATATGTTTACAACGAGACTTAGACTTTTTCCTAACTTCCCCAAAGCAACTGCTTACTCTTACCTTCAGGTACTTCAAATTGTCTTCCTTTATTCCCTAACATTTAATATTTTTGTTATAAACTTCCATATGATACATACAATTACTTGGTTAATCTTTTATTAATCTTACCTCCTTATTCATTTATTTTCCCTATCTCTTCTTCTTCTTTCTATTTATTTCCTTTAATGTCCATCATTAGTGTCTTCTTGTGATCCATACTCTTCCTTTATGTTTTCATTTTAGATATAATATTGTAAATCATTTTTTTTTACAAACGTACCAAAGCCTTCTTTAAGATATAACTTAATCATGAACCACTTCTTTTTGTTTTCTTTGTTATTGGCATCTCCTTATGCCTTAGGAAAACATCATTCTTTCTCTTCTTCATCATTGATTTCTCCTCATACCTTGATACATTTTCTTTTTTTTGAGTCCATCACTGATGTCTCCTTATGACTTCAGATTGGTTATTCACTAACCTTCTCCGTCATTGGCATATTTTGATACCTTAGGGCTTCTTTTCTTCCTTGTCATTTAACTAAAATGTCAATAATTATTCATGCTTTTACGAAAAATTATGGGATATCCATACAGAAAAACATCAACTTACTTACTCATTTTTTTCACTGGCCCTACCAATCATGTTGTTTTTTCGCGTGTTCCACATTGTAATCAACCCTTTACATTTAATATTTGTTAATTAATTAATCCATTTAATTCTTGGAAAATAATATTTCTAAATATTACAATAAATTCATGATAAAAATCTCCCTTATTTGTGTAGGATAACTTATTAGCATTTAATACTTCCTCAATGCTAATTTCATCCCACATTGTAATCTTGACCATCTTCCTGCCTGAATAGATAATTTATACATAGCCTATCTAGAAAAAAATCAGAAAATAAATAAAAATAAGTCATTTATTATGAATTCCATATTTTATACCAGAATAAATATACATAGCCTGTCTAAAAAAAATTGACAAATAAAAAAATTAAATTCATCTATTATGAACTGCATATTTTATACCATAATAAATATTTGTTGACACCTTAAAATTGCTAAATGCTAAACTAACCATTAAGATAGCTACACATCTACTTCTACAAAGTGAAACTTCTTTAGTCTTTACATTTGGGTGTAATTTGTAAGCTAAATACAAAGATAGTTTAGAATGAAATATGTCTAACCTAACTCCTTGTAAGCATTAACAACAAATATAATATTTAGTGGTTGTGTGATGATAGTCATAATTTGGGCATAAAAAATCTATTATATAAATAGAAAATTTTAAAAGAAAATTTCCTCCTTTGTGCCCCTAACTTTGTTAAGTAAACAATTATTGACTATTTAGTGATTATTAACTTCATACTCATCACAAAGTCCCAACATCTTAGCCTTATTAACTTTAAATGTATTCTCTTTGTTCTATTAGAAACACTCATAATAAACACTATAATATCCTTGAAATTTTATTCTATTTTTTTAAAGGTAAGTAATTGTATTAATAAATTAAAGTGAGTATATAACTATCCTTATATGGAAAAAATAAACTGAAAAAGAAATTCATTAAACTCTACAAATGCACTAATTAATAACTCCTTGCATTAAATTGGGATACTATTATTGAGGTTGTTATAAACATCAATTTGGCTTCATCCTCGGCGTAATTTGTTAATGTAACTATTTGGAAATAACATCTAGCCTTATGTGAAGAAGGATATTGTGATGTAAGTCTTCAAGGATCACTAGATCAGCTCCATATATCCTCCTATTTCTTTCCTTCCAAGTATAATAAATGATCACTTCAAAGCACATTTTGAAGAGTTTAGTGTAACTTTTGTTCTATAGTTTTAGTGATGAGACCTAAGTTATAACATCCAAATATCCCCTAGAAGGATATGCGAATGTTACCTAAGATGGGACTTAAACATATCGAAACAATACAAAGCATTACCATAATTCAAACAACCAATTATTTCTTTTTCATGCATAGTCGACTTTAATTTAACTAGCACAATGGATTTGTTTAATACATGCTTCAATTACAACACCATCCTGCTTTAAATTATTACAATATTTACAAACTTTTAACAAAATACATCATGTCTCATATTATTACATACAACCCAAACATACATTCCCAAAACAAAACACATTCTTTATGGCCACTACGGTTGTCTTTGTCCCAGTCTCAAGTCTTCTTATCAGAACCTACACGGGGATAAAACCATCGTGCTAAATATATAGCTTAGTGGGGAATAAACTAAACAGAATATAAGTTGACAACTGTTTCACATAGTCATCCAAACATTCACATATTCAAAATCACATCAGATAATAAATAGTATTTACTCATCCATTACCAAACCGAACCAAAATATCAAAAAAACAGAGCATATAACACAAGACAGAACAAGTTATTCTGTTAATCCTTTATATAGAAATGGGTAACGGGACTAATACAAGAAATATCATGATCAGTATCACAGAACAGTAGAGACTTATGTCTCAATAACAGGAGACACCAAAGTATCAGTAACAGGGGACACCTGAGTGGCAGTAATAGGAGACACCTAAGTGTCAGAAACAGGAGACACCTAAGTGTCACAGGAGCAGCTGCAGACCCTTCTAGGCATGCCTATTTACCCACGTTTAGGACTTATAGTTTTAAAACAAAAATGACTCTTTTCAAATTTCTCATACAAGGAACATATTGCAACACATACCACTTTATTCCATTTTGTTCAACTTGACATTTTCATTAATTTTCAAACAAACTAACATGTCATACAATTAAAAGTATGCACAATAATGCATCAATAGAGATATTGAATCCTCACAAATTGTGTATATTCACATAAACAGAGAGCACTTCCAATACAGTCTCAACTATCAAACTCCTCGAACAACTGATGGTCCAGAATTATCACAACATTATCGCAGTAATTCCCAATTCATATCCATCCATATTCAATTCATAATACATAAGCCTGTGGAACTCATTCATTCATGATCATACCAAGCAATTCAACATTGTACACTATATATACTTTACATTATCATCTCATATAATTATGCATAATTAAACTAATTATTACTCAATTAACCTTATACAATGATCAATTGTACAAAATCACATTTTCTTCATCTTCCTAAACATTTCCCACAATTGTGGGATCAGGGACACGAAACCTCCAAACAGCAGTTCTCACAAGACAAATTTTTGGATCAGTTTTTGTATGGCCATTCTGACCTACAAATTGACGTTTTTAGACAATATGTTCTTCTAAAAAAATGTTCCTCTATGTCTTAAGTTACAAAAGAAATAAAAATCATTTAATTTGGTTCATTATTCCATACGTTATGTTCAAAATACTACAGATTGTGCATGTGCGAAATTTTGACCTGTGCAGGATTGTGCCTGTGCACTCAAACTTGTAAAACTCATATCTCTCAATTATTTTATCCAAAAATTACAAACTTTATACCAATAGAAAGATAAGAGGATAATCTATAATGTTTATGAAAACAACTTTGTCTAATTCGACTTAAATCAATACAGTTTATTTGATAAACACAGGACACAATTTCTGTCAGGTATAATACTACAGCCCGTGCCAGAACTCAATTTCATGCTAAATTTCGAAACCCTTGGTGACAGAAATAAAATTCGACTTCTTCATAAAAGTTGTAGATAAATGTATCTAGTTTACTATAAATTTAAAATCATCCTATTTTGATGTCTACAGGTCAGGATATGGCTAATATACCAATACCTATTCAGTGGAAGCACCCCTTCTAACAAGTATCAAGTTTTTAACCTCAATTATTTCTTAATTCAGTACACATATTATCCACTTCAAGCATCAACCAGTACATATTCTAGCCTAATATCAAGTTTAGTATTCCCTTACCTCTTTAATTTCGAATTCCAACTCCAAAAAAAAAAACAAGCTAAACTAGTCTTCCAAGCAAGCAAACACAATTCCAAATCAAGGTGACCAAGAAGACAGCAGCATAGAAGATCACGTTCTCTACTTCCTTGATGCAATATTTTGCAAGAATTCTAAGTGAAGTTGAAGCAAAATTCAGAGTTAAGTGAGGGGGGAAGAGTTTCGGTGGTGGTGCTTCAATGAAAACTACAGAAATTTCTAGTAAGACACCTAAGTTGCTAGGTGTCCTAATCTTAGCGGAGCACATGTCACCAAAACATTGGTCACACTCGTCCCCCCTTTCAAGCTGCCATAAGTCACACATCTATTAGGCCATGTGTTGCTTAATGAATGCTGCCATCTGTCATTAAATGATTAGGCCATATGTCACTCCAAGATTGGTCCACTTGTCACTCAATCAATGGTGCCAAATTTCAATACATTAGTTATGCCACATGTCAATAACTCATAGGCTTAATCATTCTAATTTTCATGCACCAACTTAACTTGCCACTTGACAATTTTCCTAGTCCAAATATATATTTAAATACCTAAATTCTTTAATGGTATCATTTAATCCCAATTTGCTAACTATAGTCCATCAATACCAATATTTAAGTCATATATCTTTCACATTCAAATCAAAGAATAATTTTAACTTCTATCTCACATACACTTTCATGATCATGCATCGTTTCAACTAGGGCATATTTTGGGGCCTTACAATTCTCTCCCCCTTAAAAGAATTTCGTCCTCGAAATTCATACCTGATTAAAATAGTTGAGGATACTGAGCTCTCATGGTCTCTTCTGGTTCCCATGTTGCTTCTTCAAATCCATGGTGTTGCCAGAGTACTTTTTCCAAAAGTATTTGCTTGTTCCTGAGTTGTCTGACTTCTCTAGCTAATATACACATAGGCCCTTCTTCGTAAGACAAATCTAGTTGGACTTGAATTTCTTGCACAGGAATCTTATGTGTATTATCATACCGATATCTTCTCAACATGGAAACATGAAATAAATCATGTATATTAGCAAATTCTTTAGGAAGAGCTGATTCATAAACTACTGGTCCGATTCTCTTAAGAATCTCATATGGACCAATATATCACGGACTGAGCTTACCTTTCTTACCAAACCGAAGTATATTTTTCCACGGTGACACTTTTAAGAACACCTTATCGCCTACTTGATATTCAATATCCCTCCTTTTCAAATCAGCATAGGCCTTCTGCCTATCACTGGCAGCTTGCAACCTATGTTGAATAACCTGAACTTTTTCTTCAGTATCTCTCACAGTATCAGGCCCGATCATCTTGTTTTCACTTAATTATGTCCAAGATATAGGAGTTCTACACTTCTTACTATACAGAGCTTCATAATGCCAAAGCTAGTTTGATAGCTGTTATTGTAAGCAAACTCTATCATAGCAAGATAGTTATCCCAACTTCCTGAGAATTCCAATACACAACCCCAAATCATATCTTCTAATATTTGGATAACTCGCTTAAATTGTCCATCTGTTTTAGGATGGAAAGGAGTACTGAACTTAACTTGAGTACCCAAAGCCTTTTGCAGACTTTTCTAGAATCTTGAAGTAAATCGAGGATCACGATCAGAAATAATGGATAGTGGCACCGCATGCAACCTCACTATCTCATTCATGTATAGGTCAGCAAGCCTATCCAACGAATAATCAGGACGAATAAGAAGAAAGTGAGCAGACTTGGTGAACTTATCAACAATCACCCATACAGCATCATGCTTCCTTTGAGTCAAAGGAAGTCCTGTGACAAAATCCATAGTAATGTTATCCCATTTTCATTAAGGAATAGGAATAGGATGTAACAAACCAGATGGAACTTTGTGCTCAGCCTTAACCTGCTGACATGTCAAACATTTAGATACATAATTCAAAACATCTCGTTTCATTCCCGACCACCAGTAATGTTGCTTCAGATCTTAATACATTTTATTTCCACCAGGATGCATAGTGAAAATAGTATTATGAGCCTCAAACAACAACTTCTTTTTCAGTTCATCATTACCTAGTACTATTCCAACCACCAGTAATGTTGCTTCAAATCTTGATACATTTTATTTCCACAGGATGCATAGTGAAAATATTATTATGAGCCTCAAACAACAACTTCTTTTTCAGTTCATCATTAGCTGGTACACACAACCGATCTTTATAATAAAACCATCATCTCCTTCCACAGAGAAGTCAGGTTGCTTACCTTCTCAAGTCATCAAAGGAAGTTGTTGCAACTTACTATCAACTTTCTGAGCATCACAAATTTCTTGCCTGAAAGTAAGCCTAGCTTTCAATTGAGCTATTAAAGCTCCTTCAGACACAAGGCCTCATTCACCATGCTGCATTGACAATGTTGAAATAACCTTCCGACTCAAAGCATCAGCCACGACATTAGCCTTACCCGGATGGTAGTCCACAATACAACATAGTCTTTAAAGAGTTCCAACCAACGTCGTTGTCTGAAATTGAGTTCTTTCTGGGTAAACAGATACTTCAGACTCTTATGATATGTGAAAATTCTACACCTTTCACCATACAAGCAGTGTCGCCAAATTTTCAAGGCAAACACTACTGCCACGAGCTCTTGATCATGTGTAGGGTAATTTTGTTCATGTGACTTTAGTTTCCTAGAGGCATAAGCAACTACCTTTCCATTCTACATCAAAACACAACCCAAACTATTTCTAGATGCATCACTAAACATAGCATACTCCTTACCAAAAGTAGGTTGAGCCAATAGAGGAGCTTCAGTAAGCATACTTTTCAATTGATCAAAACTATTCTGACATCTATCAGACCATTCATACTTCACTTCTTTTCATAACAGTTTAGTTAAAGGGGATACTATCATCGAGAATCCCTTCACAAATCGGCGATAGTAACCTACCAAACTCAGAAAACTTCTCACTTTCGTCACATTCCTTGGTGGCTTCCAATTAATAATTACTTTTATCTTACTAGGATCAACTCTAATCCTTTGAGAAGAGACAACATGACCTCTAAAAGATACTTCTTGAAGCCATAAATCACACTTGCTCAGCTTAGCATACAACTGTGTCTCCCGCTGGGTCTGTAACATAATTAGAAGATGCTCTATATGGTCATATTCATTCTTAGAATAGACCAGGATAACATCTATAAATACCACCACAAACTAGTCTAAATAAAGCCTAAATACTCTATTCATCATATCCATAAATGATGCTGGAGCATTAGTTAACCCAAATGACATTACCAGGAATTCTTAATGTCTATAACGAGTCTTAAACGTAGTCTTCGATATATCCACATCTTTTACCCGAAGTTGATAGTACCTCGATTGCAGATCTATCTTTGAGAACACTCCTGCATCTTTCAATTGATCAAACAGGCCTTTAATTCTCGGCAATGGATATTTGTTCTTCACTGTGACTCTATTTAATTACTTGTAATTGATGCACATCCGTACTGTACCATCCTTTTTCTTAACAAACAAGACTGGTGCTCCCTACGGTGAGACACTGGGTCGAATGAACCTTTTATCCTAAAGCTCTTGCAACTGCACCTTCAACTCCTTCAATTTAGTAGGATCCATTCTATATGGTACTCTAGATATAGGTGCAGTGCTAGGCTTGACTTCAATAGACAACTCCACTTCCCTTTCAGGAGGGAGTCCAGTTAATTCCTCAGGAAACATATCCAAAAATTCATTCACCATCAGAATATCTTGTAGTTTAACACCCTCCTTCTTAGAATAAAATATAAAATCTAAGTAGGCTTCACATCCCTTCCTTAGGAGCTTTTGGGCTTGCATAGCAGATACCACATTAGGTAAAGAACTAGTGCGGATGCTATGCAACACTATTTCAGGCTGATCAGGTTTCCTATACACAACTGTCTTAGTATGACAATTAACCACTGCCTGATGTTTGGTCAACCAATCCATACCCAAAATCAAATCAAATTCATGAAAAGGTAATCTAATCAGATCTGCTATATATTCACATCCCTGAATCATAACAGGACAGTTTCTATATACTTGATTAACCAACACACTACTACCCAAAGGACTAGTCACATAAATTTCATACTCTAGCTGATCTATAGGAATCTCCTTATCAGACATTTCTTCAACACAGATGTAGGAATGAGTAGATCTAGGATCAATCAGTGTATGCATTTTAGAATTAAAGAGAGAAACCATACCAGTAATGACTTCAGGTGCGTCCTAATCTTCGCGAGCTTTTAAAGTATAAGCTAGAGCTGGAGCAGAAGGCACAATAGGTCGATCAACAGTTTTTGAATGAGTACTCGAATTAGACCTAATCTGACTAGATCCTCCACGACCTCTACCGCGTCCTTTGTTTCCAATAGGAGCATGAGAGGCCACCCTACTAGTTTTTGTGGTCTGAGACTGTCTCATAGGGCAATTTGTTATCATATGATCAGTACCACCACATCGGAAGCATGCGCTTGTAGCTCTCCAACAAGTACCTCAATGGTGTCTGGAGCAATGAGGACACTCTGGAGCACCAAAACCTCAGCCTACTGAGGAATCCCTACTAGAAATAACCGCTAAGGGAAAATTTTGTCATCTTCCCTTAGCTACAAATCTTTGAGTAAATTCTAGTGCAGGGGAAACACCTTCACGCCTACGCTTGCTTGAGGACTGACCTCTTCTAGTAAAGCCCTGAGTTGAGTCCTTTCTCTCCTCACCATCTCTTGTCTTTCTATTTTCATAGTAGCTTGCATCAACTGATGGTAATTTACTTGCTGCAATAAAGTGAATGTTGTAAGATGCTCCTTGATCGAATCATTTAAACCATCCTTAAATTGATGACACCGAAACTCCTCAGTAAGTATCGGTTCGAGGGAATATTTGCTTAGTCTGTTAAACTCCTTATCGTATTCAGCAACAGACAAATTTCACTACTTCAGGTTCAAAAACTGCTTCCACTTCTCCTTTTTATAAGCCTCTATAACATACTTAGCTTTGAACTCTTGGGCAAAGAAATCCCAAGTCAGAGGCACCGATGGCTGAGGACTTCTCAAGACAAACTTCCACCACTCGTAAGTTGTTTCCTGAAGAAGAGATACAGCACAGTACATCATCTGCTCTGGTGGACAACTGATTTCATCTAAGACCCTTTTCACTTTCTCTATCCAGAACTTAGCTCTTTCAGATTCCTCCAAAGATGTCCCAGTAAATTCCTCAGCTCTATACTTCAGTAATTGGTCAATCAGAGCCTTTGGTGTGGTCATACGGTGTAGTAATGTCATCATATCCTGAGAAAACTTAACCAACACCTCACACTGAGCTGGAGGAGGAGGTGGCATCTTAGCTTCACCTCGATTGACCCCAGAAGGTCCAAATTTAGACGGACAAGATAGCTCTAGAGTATTACTCTCAGCAACCTCCTGGACAGTTTCGTGAGACCTTTCTATAGTTAATTTTACAATCAAAACATGGGACAATCCTCATTAGGCTAAAAACAACCCTTACATCCAAGTAATAGCATTAGTTAAGCATTGATGACACCAGAATCGCTTAAACTATGCTCTGATACCAAACAATGTAACACCCACAGACCCCCTGAAGGATATGCGAATATTACCTAAAACAGGACTTAAAACATATCAAAGTAATACAAAGCGTAGCCAAAATTCTAGCAACCAATTATTGTGTTTCCATGCATATTCAACTTTAAATAGAATTTAAACAATACACCGAATTCATTCGAATACATGTGTTGTTGGACTCCAAAACTTTTCTTGGAAGTTATAACTATTATATGTGAAATGTTGGAAGTGGTAAGCTGGAAAATGTAGTTGGAACATATTCACTGAGTATGCTTTGGTG
>JANQBM010000006.1:23534969-23562934 GCA_025594535.1 Erythroxylum domingense
TTATTTTTAATTAAATAAATTTATTTAATCTCTTATATAATATTTATTAACAAATTATTAATAAAATTATGTTATTTAGATAAATTATTTTTAATTAAATAAATTATTTAATCTCTTATATAATATTTATTAACAAATTATTAATAAAATTATGTTATTTTAATAAAATAAATGATTTAAAAATTAAAATTTTATTTAAAAATTTTAATTTATTTGAAATATATTTTAATTATTAAATCAAATTTTATTTGAATATTTATATATTTTAAATTTAGTTATACTTATTAATAATTATTAAAATCTAATTACATATAATTTAATTATAAAAAATAAATAAAAATAAATAATTCATAATTTTTACTGATAATTAATTTTAATTTATTAAATATATAATTTTGAATTAAATTATTCATAATTTTTATTAATAATTAAATAATAGTAAATCAAATTATTGAAAAAATCAGTAGTAGTAAACAAAAACTACTTTTATAGATTTCATAATTGTTGAAAACAGGAAGAAACTAAAATTAAAAACAGAAATTAAAAATTCAAAAAAACAAAATTTTTTACTGAATTTAAAAACAAAAACTAAAAACTAAAAACAAATACAAACAAGTTTTTTCAAAACCTAAGCTTAATCGGGTTGTAGTATTTTTTACTCGATAAAAGATTCTAACTTTATACTATTTAATTTTATCTATATATTTTTATAAAACTTATATAGATATGTAAATAAGATTTGAGGATACAAGTTAAAAATTGACTAACGGAAAATAAGATCAATGAACGAGAGGAACCCAATTTCCATACTTGTCAAACGTTGTAGACCGTCTTGTTGGGCATCTACTTGACGGTTCACTTAAAAGTTAAAACTCGGGAGTCTATAAAGTATACTGAAAAAGGCTCTTTTCTATATTCCTCTCTCAAAACCCTAATTAATACTCTTCTCTTTACTCTAAAGTTGCACACTCTGCAAGTAACGATGGCGGCTTTAGATGAAACCACTGCGAACGAAGTCCTTAGACAGGTCAATTACAATCTTCCCAACAATCATTTTCACTTGTTTTCGGGAGTAGCTTGGAAAAGTTGTAACATTTTCAATTTGACTCCCTTTGGTTACAGGTAGAGTTTTACTTCAGCGATAGTAATATTCCAAGGGATAGTTTCCTAAGAAACACAATCAATTCTAGCGAGGATGGCAGTATCCATTTGCTTCATTCTTGTGTGGGTGTGCTCTGAGTGTGTCTCCTATATGTGTATGCATGTGTTTAGTTAAATAATGGCTTCTTGTTTAATTGTGGGATTGGCTTCCGCTTCCTTTTGTTTCTTCTTTTTCCGTTTTTTAGATTATTTAACCTTGACTGGTAATCAAGTGGTTAGCTTGGGATTGATTTGCTCGTTCAGAAAGATGAGAGGTTATTTGAAACTTGGGGATGCCAAGCCAGAAGATGTGCCCGAAGATACCGTGAAGGCAGTTGCTCAGACTCTTAGGAAATCAAGTGCTCTTAAAATTTCTGAAGATGGTCAGTTTCTCGATTTAGTATTATTCTGTTCTCTATTTTACAGCAACAACTACACCCAGTAGAATTCTGTTCTCTAATTTGAAGTTCAGAATTTGACTATTGTGCTCTATTTCAATACCGGGAAAAAGTGAAAAGGAAATAGAGGATTTGACTTTGTGTATGGTTAGCTGATAATCTACTAGCTTTGTTCATTGGCTTTAGGCTTAGTTGATGGCGTGAATTGAAAATTTTTGTAAAGTCAGGTTGGAATATATATGCATGGTTCTTCTGTCCTTATTTTTATATTTTGCCCTCAAACCTACTCTGTTTCCATTTATGGGCACTTTACACGTTATTGTTTTATCATTCTAAAAATCATTAATTTTGAGTAGCATTTACTCTTTGGTTTGGTTCAGTGCACACAGGCTACTAAAGCTTATAAATTGTCTGTTTGATTTGAGATTTATCAGGTTTTATACGAGATCTGAAATTTGACCCACCGTGGAATAGGCTGTCCTAATGATTTTGTTTTTCATTTGCAGAGAAAAGCTAATGCCTAAATTATGTGTTATTTGTATATCTGATTCAGGAATGAAAGTCGGTCGAATTGCTGCCCTGTTGAAGCCTGAAGAGGCAATTGAGCAGTTAGACATACGAACCATCTCTGCATCACCCTTGGAGCACGATGTGAAACGGGAAGCTGTGGAGTCTTTCTTTCGGCAATATGGCAAGGTTAAAGATGTTCCAACCATATGCTGCCATAATTGTGGTTTATTTGTGGCTTGTTTTTTTATTAATTATTATCCACATAAAAGAATACATAATATTGTAGTGATTTTCATTTATGGTTTTAGTAGCATGTGCTTGAAAATTTTTCAGGTTACTAGTGTCAGGATGCCTCATCATGTAGCTGATAAAAGGGTATTCTGTGGTAGTGCTTTGGTTGAATTCTCGACAGAGGAAGAAACTGAGAAAGTTTTGACTCAAAGCTTGGTTTTTGGAGGTGTGCAGTTGGAGATAAAACCTAAGTAAGATTGCTTTTAATTGTTTTCTTTGATATTTGTTTTAATATATTAATTTAAATAATACATATTCTTACTTATAATACTCGATGTATCCAAAACATATATAACTAACAGTGAGTTTTCTTTTATGCTGTTATGCAATACTAGATGAAACTTTTATGTTAATGATACTATAAGAGCTTAAATAAGAACTATGGTAATATTCTCTTCATCTATGTTCTTAAAGGACTTTGCCAGAGTACTTGGAAATATGAAAGCAGAGCTGTAATTATTCCGTTGTTCCATGTTAGATGTGACTAAGTTGGTGTAACGATACATGGAATGAATATGCTTTCCTCACAAAATTGTTAGTGTCAGCTCTAGCTTTAATTCTAATATAAGTAATCAGATACTGGAATTTGCTTATACAGAGTTAAGTTCAAACTTTGATATACAACATGCTAATATGGCAGAAAGTGTGCCATAATTTGATTGCTTTACTAGTTGCCGTTCCAGCATTGGAGGTCCATAACAACTTTGGTGCAAAGCTGCCATAATTAGTGTTCATGAATTAAACCCTCTAACGCTAAAGTGTTTACTCAGGAAGCAATTTGATGCAGAAAGAGATAAAGAAGCAGAAGAAGTTCAAAGTTTCCGCTCCTTAGTGGGCTCCAATCATAAGAAAAGTTCTAGTCCAGAAGAAAAGTAAGAAACTAAACATGCTTTGTGTTGTAACTACTGTAGTTCCTATATGTCTAACCCGATTTTCCACTTGGTGCTGCCGCAGCTATCCCAAGGGTTTGATTGTTGCATTTACATTGAAAGGTATGTCAGGTGGGAATTCAGCTGAACAAAATGCTCAGGAGCCTGTCGAGAACACCAGTAATGCCAGTAAAACAGATAGTGAGCCAAATTCTTTGGAGAATACAACTGCAGAAAATGCTACTGAAGGAAATGGAGAAGCTGTAGTAGGAAATGTTAATGCTGAGAAAGAAAATGTTGAGATGAATATTGAAGAGGAAAGGGGGGAAAGGGATGACAACGGCTGTGAAAGTAAAGCAGGAGATAAATTATCTACTGATCCTACTGAAAACAGTGAAGAGAAAGGGGAAAAACTCAATCCTGCTGTCTGCAGAAACAATATGAATGTTGTTTTGCGTGAGGATCTGAAGGCTGTCTTTGGAAAATATGGTACTGTAAAGGTAGATGGTTCCCCCTACTCTTTTGAAAGTTCATCTATTTCCTCCTTGTTAAAAGTTGATAATAACATTTATCAAAATCAAAACTTTGTAGGTTATATACTTTATCATGAAGCTTAGATTGTATCTAATTCTTCTCCTTTTTTAAACTAAATTTTCATTATCACTTCAAATGGAGTGAGTAGTTCTTGCTTTTTTATTTTGTTGCAGGTATTCAAAGTTGCGTCATTATCTTTATTAAAACATCTCATGTATATTTTGATCTTGTTCCAGTTCATTGATTTCAAGATTGGAGATATGGCAGGATACATTAGGTTTGAAGAACCTGAAGCTGCTCAGAAAGCTCGTGCAGCAGCAGTCCTAGCTAAAGAAGATGGTCTGATTGTGAAAAATTTCATTGCAACTTTAGAACCAGTGACTGGTAGGCAACAATCTCTACTGAGCTGCACTTAAGATGTTGGAGTGGGGCTTTATGTTACGAGTACTCCTTTATCTTTTTGCCAAAGTTATTCATTTTCTATTTCTTTAAGGTGGGTTTGTTGTCTTATTACAAAACCATGGCTGGTATAGAACTTCTTTTCAGGGAAGGTCTGGATTCATTTTTGCTTGCTATTCAAGGATCAACAAATCTATTGGTTGCTTTTCCATTACCAATGGATTTATGCAATACAGTTTAAGTACATGTATGAGCTTATTGTGTGATTATTGCAAGATGGATTTTTCACTATATTGTATTCTAATACTTGAAAATAGAAATAGCTATCTTGTTCTCATCATTTTTGCAACAATATCAATCGAGTCTGAAGCGACAACTTTGTGTATAAGCACTTGATTACTGATCCTATTTTTATCAGTTTTGGGTGGGGGGTGAATATCAAATGGGTTTCACCTGCATTTGGGTTCTTATATTGCAACTGATTTTTGAATCTTTTCCTTTTTCTATCAATAGCATATAGTAATAATTTGCACAGTCCTGGGCTCCAATAGAGTGCTAATCCTTTGTTTACTTATGCTATTAGGCGAGGCAGAAAAGGAATACTGGAGCCTGCTTCGTGGTAATCAAGAAAAGCATCGGGAAAGGGGTAACCGAGGAAGGTCTGTATTAGGATATGTGTAATGTATCAAGTTTAATTTGATTTGAGTTGTTCAACGTTTTTAAGCCTCTTTAGGCTTGGAGCTCATTCACATGATGGTATAAATGTCCTAAGTTTGCTTGCATTATTTTCAGGTTAGGAAAGTTCCATAGGGGTGGTGGTAAGCATCCTCGGTCTAGAGAAAGTGATAGAAATGATTTTGGAAGAGGTCGAGCCAACAAAGCTCCTAAAGTTGGAGCGTCATGAGAATCAGTATTAATAGAGTAACATGTTTGGTATCAATTTTGTGACGCTTGCAGGATTCTTGTGGTCTTCCTGGTATCTGAATGAATTACATGTATACTTCATCTGCCTAGAGATATATGTGTTTATTGAGTTTGCCGTTGCAACAATACATTTAAGTTCATATACATGATTTCACTATTCACACTTTGACATTACTTTAGAATCTTGTATAGCTATGTTTTATGAATAGTCTTTTAACTTCACAAATCATCAACATTTTCATTTGCAAAATGGGAAATCCTGTGTTTTCAAATTTTTGGATAGATGTTTTACGTGATCATTTTTTTACTGGAATTAGAAAATGAAAAAAGAAATCTTTTTGTATTTCGTTTGACATTATTCTTTCCAAACTTTTGGACTTGTAGTTTATTAGGATATATATCTAGTGAGCTGTCTGGTCATATAATGAAAGGTTGATTCCCGCCTAGCAACAAGCAGTTTTAATATATTGATGCGAAGGGATTGGAGTAAATAGGCAATGAATGTTGGTAGACTTACGTATACTTTTAGAATTCCATCGTTTTAATGAAAGGAAGAATCTAACAATGTCGACTTTCCAAGGGCTTAGGCATTCCTTAAGAAGTTGCAATCGCATTAGTTCGTATTTTTAGCATTGCTAACTATATCGTCCGATGATTATTAAGAAATTATATCTTCTAATAACTTCAAAAGGAGCACATATTCTAGTGAGTAGCCAAAGCAAAAGAAGTGGCCTAGAGTTAAGAAGAATATTATAAAAGGTCTTGTCACTATTTATTAGGTCTTTAACACAATTTATCTAAGCTAAACTGAGTCCAACAATAGGGTATTACTCCTACTTACACCCTCAGATAGTGTCTACATGAGAAATTCTTTTCTTGTAAGGTAATGTCAATGTATAACAGTGTATGAGGTTTTTCGCTTTGTGGAAATTTAGGAGAGTCATAATGTATGCAATATTTTTTTTTATATTTGATTTTTTTGTGACTTGAACTTTTGACCTTATGGTTACAAAGGAGTAAACTGTTCAAGGTCACTCTCTAAATTCTATTCTTGTAAGGTAAAATTATATAAACTCTTTTTTTTATTTCAGTTATGGGATTTAATTCAAAGGAGATTTCCGGTTCCAACTTATAACTCTTTATCTGTAAAGAACAGAAATGTATTTTAAACTTTATCATTCTTATTATAATTTAATTTGGATTCTTACATTATAAAGTGTTTAAAATGCTTACAATAGCGATTAAATGAAAGAAATATTAAACGGAATTAAAATTTTGTCCGTTAAATATTATATCATTGATGATGTGATATTTTTTTATTATTTTTAAAAATTAATTGACTTTACTGTCATGTAATATAGTGAACTTGAGGTAATTCATTTTAAAATTAAAATTATTTATATATTTATATTAGTTTTATAATCATTATATTTTTAATTGAGAATTGCTATATTTCAGCACAATTGCAATGATCATAAGCAAGGAAGAAGATTAACATAGAGAGACAACAAAATAAGGCTAATGAAGACTGCCAAAAGAAGGAGGAGCATGTTTTGTGCTGCATTGACATTTTGTTCAATCAGCAACTTCTGGATGATAAACGGAAGCTTAAAGAAGAGGAAATGATTTCATTATGCAATGAATTCATGGACATAATACGGATTGTACATCCACGGCCTAGGGGTGGATCATGGCAAACTTGGCCAAATATCCACATATCCAAAATAAGCATTTCAGGGAAATGACAATAAGAATTGGAGACGCAAAAGAAAATGTAAAAGAAGAAGAATTATAAGGGATGTTAAAAGCAATCATTTTAGATGACACCAACTTATATTTTAGCACAAATGAAAATTTTCTTCCAGTGATGTGCGCTCAAGCAAATGCAGTTGGGGCAGGTTGTAACAAAGTGTGTAGTGGCTTGGCAGCTGTATCTTTTCTTTCCGCTTCAAGGGGAATTTTTCTTGGTGGAACATCCTTAATTTATTTTCTCGACAGTTTCAACTCTTTCAGTTGTCTTTGTCTATAGATTTGTTGCAAAGACGAAAGAGAAGCCACTGGAGCAAAGTAAGCAGTTATTTTAAAAGGAGCATGAAATGCTAGATGGCCAAGTTGAAGTGGGAGACGCCGGGTAACCAGTTCAACAAATTTGATAAAGGATCCCGGAAGGTTAATGTGAAACTCTTTTTCTTTTTTTGTGTCAATTATGGTTTCAAAATTAACTAATCAAAAGTTTAAGTTAGATTAGGAAAATTTTAAAATAAACTATGCGAGTCTTATTATGATACGAAAATATTAATAATTTTAATTTTTAAAAATAAGTCACTTAGATCTTATTATATTACACAATAGTGAAATCTACTAACTTATTTTTAAAATTTAATAAAAATTAACGTGAAACTAAACAGATGACAATAAATATATTTTATTATTCAAAATATATTTTAAAAATGTTAGAAAATGAACCTGAATGCTTTAAATTTTTAAAATTGAAATTGTACAAGGATAAAGGTTTAATATGCACCTTTGGAGGTTAAAGATAAGTTATACAAATAGCTCCTTTGTTCCCGAATATTGTTTGTGGTGGGGTGGTCCATCTTCTATTGATGTTGTGCTTTGTTGTCGCACAGCTACTTTTGCTAATTCTACACCAACATAGATAACGTAAGTGAACTATCAAACGCTGAAGAGATATCTTTTCTTCTGTGTCTAATCACTTTGTTTATATAGTTGAATTAACCTATCTTTTGTCGGAGTAAGTGTTTTTATTTACATCGTATTTATCAAGAAACATCACGTGACTTTGTTTTGTCGTTTGGAGAAAACGAGAGATCTATTACGCTGGGGTAAAGAATATTGATTTAAAATTTGAAATTCCTAAATTAGAGATATTAAAAAAAGAGAGAATCAAGAATGATGATGAAACATTGGCAGTGATTTAAAAAAATGCCCTAGATTGACGCAACTATACTTGAATTATTGCCTAAATGTGACAACGAAAGGATGACTCAGGCGGTGCAAAACTGTAAACCTTATTAGATTAAGAAGTGTAAGTTTGAAATGGTGTGATAATGCGAAATTTGATATTATAAATTTATTGGTGTTCTCCAGGCTGTCACTGAGAAAAATAGTCCCTCCATGTGGATTTCCTCTGTATAATAACCCAAGTAAAATTCTTCTTGCAACATGAATGTTTACTTTGTAATTGTAATCTTTTGATTTCATAATATAGTGTAGCTTTTTTCTTTTGCATTTTTCTTCATTCTTCCTGATTTTGTTTGATTCAAAATTGAGGAATCTCAGCTTGCACTTGCACGGTCGTGCAAGTTAAGTCACAGCCGTGACTTTTCTTTGGCCTCTATTCTGAAATTAATATCTCGGAAGAGAAGAACAAGATTGACGAGCATCGATGTATAGACCCATGTAAAGTAGGATATGACAAATTAAAAGGGTTAAATGGGCAGATGAGGGATGAATCTTTTACTTTAAAGGTCTATGTATTTTTTATCTGGGCATCTCCTTAATCTCCAAAAGATCGTGTGACACAATTTTCCTACATTTAATCACATTGTGGTTGTAGCTTCAAAAATGTTGATGGGTTAAATGTCTGGCCATATCTCTTTTGCAGGTTTACTCTATGATTGAAGGAAATTGTAGCAGTTCAGTTCACCAAGAAAAGTAAATGTTCAATAATCTCATTTTCCTAAGCAAATAGAGGCATATTTCTGCAATTTCCCTGTGTATAATTTGATATTTGCTTTAATTAATGATTTTTTAATTACGTTAGAAAAGTTCTTGTCTGCATATCCTAATTTCAGCAGTCATCCACCCTCCTTTTGCTACATTAAGAAATTAAAAAGCACCTAGTAATGTCTACATCTTATTTACAAGCACCTAGTAATGGAAGTAATTTTGCAATGCATTTAGTGGATAAGAATGATTTTTGTTTGTTTGTTTTTTGCACATCTTTTCTTGCGATTACAACAACTTAATTTCGAAACAAAGCCGTGAAAGAAGTATCTAACCTAGCTAATTGTATGAATAGAAAGTAGGCAAGAGAATCAACTCCTTATTACGAATATATTCAAAGCAACAAGCACTTTAATTCCTAGAAGATAGAAGAAAAAAAGAAGAAAAAAAGACACAAAATTTGACATACTTGCTTGTCTGTTTATTGGAATAATTAAACGACGATTTTTAATTTAGCAAATGAGACAATGTATTTTGTGCATGTGAACAATTTTCGTATGATGCTACGTAATTGGCTCATTTTGGATTCGCTTTGAATTTTTATAAATGAACTCAATCAATCACAAGAATTGTTTGGAGAAGGAAGAGAAGATTTATAATGAAAACATTTAACTAAAAATCTACTGATGGAGTTATCTCATTTGAAAACAAAACAACAAAAAAAGGTAAATGAAGGTCTAATTTTTAGAATGTAACTGTTAATAAGACCTAAAAATCTTAGTAAAATCGGATCATGAAATACTGACTCTAGTATTAACTCTCATAAAATTTAGTACTTTTTTATCCATAATTTCAGTTAATAGAAGAATTGAGAAGTGACTTTAAAACAAATTAGCCGTGGGATTTTTTTTACTTTATTTTCATGGTTGGAGTGACTTCAAAAATAAGAAAGTATCTCAAGAATAAAATCAAACTTGACTCTTAATGATTTGTGAAAAGGTTTGGATGGTTTTAAATCGGAGCTAGTTTAACATAGATAGGCTTACTTTGAATGAGAGAAACACAAAGATCCAAGTAAGAAAATGGCTCCCGAACATAATTAAGAATGCTTCTGAGTCATCCGTGGAAAGAGTTGGATGACTTTGAATTTAGGGAAGGAGGGGTAATTTTATGTAAATGAATTCATAAAAGATAAAACAAATTCTAGTGAAGATCAAATAATTATAAAAATAGAGAAATGAAGATAAATTTACTTGTAAATAAAAGATTATTAAGATTTAAAATTTGCGCTTTCATGATAGCTCAAGAGTTGTTTGAAGGCTACTTAAGCAAGAACTCACCTAAAAATTATATTTATTATTTGCAAATGACTCCTACTCTTCTAATCTTAACTTCTTTTGGTTCATGGCATAACTTATGAAATTAAGAAAGAACTTATCAAACTCTTTGAAATGTAAGATATGGAATGGAGAAAGAGCTTCATTGTACTATGAAAGTTCGAGTAGAGTGGTCTCTATGCCAATCCAATCTTCGAGCTCATATACTAAGCAATTTCCAAAAGAATGCTAAAGTGAAGAAATGGATCATAGTGAACCAATGGATCAATTTCCCACCTGAGCTTGCTCAAGCAATATCTTAATACAATCGAGATGTAGAGAGGGAGGACAACTACATCTATCTTCGACATGTAAGTTGTATGTTTACTAATAAGTTATGCAGGGAAGTATCAAGAGGAGTTGGAGAGAAATTGGGTTGGCATGAGGTAATTTGTAGCAAAAAATTAGTTCCAAAGTTATCCTTCTTAATTTGGCTAACCATTAAACAAGGATTGGCCAAAGGATAAGTTAAGTTTCCTTAATATCCTAAAATACTACACATAGAACATCCGAGGGGCACACCCTTGACTCCCCAGTCTCAAGGGTGTGATTGGGGAGTCACATGACTAAGGAGTCAGTCACACCCGTGACTGGGGAGGTTCACTCATACCCTTTAAATAAACCATCTCATCTCATCTCATCTCTACTCGTTTATCTTCGTCTTTTCATTTTCCTTTTCCTTGTATCCATATCTCATTCGGCTTCTTCTCCACCCATAACTGCCACTCCTCACCCAATCTCCACTCGTAGTTGCATGTCCTCAGACCCAGGCAGTCGCAACGCATCTCCCCGTCATTAACGCACGCCCGTGCAGCACACACCTGTGTCTACCTTGACCACTACACATCCTTGCTGCCATTGCCGCTACTCCACTCAATGTCACACACCCATATTTCACCTCCCTAGGAACAACGCATGCCTGTGCGTCCACCACACTAACCCAACAGGAGAATAAATGCTGCCTCTACCTACACAACTAAATATGCCTCTAAGAATGAAATAACCCAAAGTTCCATCTTCTCCACCACAAGAGCCAAATTCAGGTATACCATGCCTTAACTTTCAAAGTAGAGAGCACCAGTAAAGGTATGCCTTTCTTAAGGACCGTAAAATTGTTCCAAATAGATTTTTAGATTATGAAGCACTTATTGAATTAGGAATATTTGATCGAGTCCACAAGTTGCTGCGAAATATAAATTGGGAACAATTTTCTGAATTTAGGAAAAATTTGATTGTGCAATTGACATTAGAGTTTCAGACCATTTTAGAATTAGTTCGTGAAACTAATGGTAAGGACACTGTGTTAAGTCTTAAATTTTGATTAATGAATGCATATCATGTAATCACTTTAAAAGTGCTCAATGCTATTTTTGGCTTTCCAAATAGTGATTTTTATGAATATCTTGACGATTTTGTGGCTAGCGATTTTTGGTTCCAAGTGACCAATTCTAAAAAAGTGTTTTCTCCCAGTTGATCTAAATCATCTACCGTCG
Organism: Erythroxylum domingense; assembly: GCA_025594535.1. NCBI lineage: Eukaryota > Viridiplantae > Streptophyta > Magnoliopsida > Malpighiales > Erythroxylaceae > Erythroxylum > Erythroxylum domingense. The sequence goes on from JANQBM010000006.1 coordinate 23,546,594, forward strand.
TGGACCCTACCTTTCACTATCTCCATCGATTTTTAACTTTTACACTATGCAGTAAAGGAGACAGCAATGAGGTAATTTCTAAAATTGAATTATTTTTTATAGTGTATGGTACATGTTAGGGCCTTTATTTTCGGTAGTTGGTTAAGTATGCATTTACATTAAGTGACTTAATATAGTGCAGGTAAAATAGTAGTTGGGGCATTTGTGACCTAAATTGCAGAACATCATGGCTTGCTAACTGAGAGAATACCCATGCATCTAGTTTCGGGCAATTTGACTCTTGACTTGAAATCATTGGTGTAGATGAAGATTATCAAGTGACAAGGCGATCACTATGTTCTTGTCCATGATGACACGGGGAAAGCTTCGAGCAACAAGCAAGCTTGAGTTGCGGAAATGGAAGTTGAATAAGAAGATGATGTTCCACCACCCCAATATATGCATCAGACTTCTTCAACTACTTCCGTGGAGTATCAACCACTAATAAATCAATTGATAGCATTTGAACGGTGAACAAATGATAGGCTCCACAACATTGAAGCTAGCGTGGCAGAGACCTGAGCCTTCATGGCCAATTAGAATACTCGCTTCGGACGACCTCCACCCCCATCTTAGTATCATGTTTTTATCCTTTCCTTTTTTATTGGTTGTTGTTTTAATTTCTTTTTTTTTCATCTTTTTCCTTGCTTTCTTTATTTTGCCTCCTAGATCCATCTTTCATTTTCTTATCACATCGAGGCCAAAGTGATGTTTAAGTGCTGCGGGAGTATCAGTTTAGAACAAAAGAAAAAAATGATTATTTGTGTCTTGTGTGTTTGTTTTCCCATTTAGTAGTTAGAGATGCATGATTATTAAATAAACTCAATCTGGATTAGAAATGCATAATATGAGTGAATGAGTATGCTTGTATGCTTAGACTAATTGACTTGGATTTCTGTTAAGAGGACATTAGCTTGTTGTGATAGATGAATGACAATTTTCATTTGGCAAGATTTTGAGCCTTTTTGAAATATTAAGCACCAAATTCTGTAATTCTTCGTCAAGAGTGTCTTTTCATGATTAAGGAACTCTAGAACTTGCTTGTAAATACTGGTTGAGATCACACAATCTTATGTAAATATTAAAATGATGAAGGCAATTAGGATTTATCCCTTTTGCTTAAAAGGCCACTATGATGTTACCTTTAGTAAACCCCCTTTGAGCTTAACATGACACCTTTTTTTTCTTTAAACCCAAATATAAGCCTTGACCGTGATTATTTATTGTCTTTGTTGTACCTGCCATAAGGTAAGTTGAGCATTTGAATGGATATAATTAGGTTTAGGGAATAAGTGTGGGGAATCATAATGTATAGTTGGCTATTGTATTAGGGATAATTATGGTTGTGCAAGTTTTTACTTCTCCTCTATATTTCTCTTCTCTTGATTTCATTAATTTAGAATCATAAATAAAAAATAAATAAATGAAAAATATAGTAAAAAATAAGAAGAAAAAATGAAAAAAAGAGATGAAAAGAAGAAAAAATAGAAAAGAAAAGGAAGGAAGAAAAGATGACTAGAAAATGAAAAGAAGAGGAGAGAAAAGAAAAAATGGAAAATGTTAATTTTGTTAAGTGAGAGGAAAGAATTGAGTATTTTATGCTCATTCTCTTCTATTATTTTAAATGATCAATGTATTGTGGTTTTAAACTACAATTTTCTTTTTCCTACCTTAGCTCCGTCCCATTACAATAAATAAAGACATGTCGATTAATGCTTGTGTTTGATAAAAGTGGTGGAGATTGAATTAGTAAGCAAGCTTATGATAGATGCCTTACGTGAAATGAACAATGAGTGAATACATATCCCACCTTTAAATGCTTGAGAGGATGAAGAGTGGAGTAAGTATCTTTCACACTTGTTTGATGGTTCTTTTAATTGAAGTGCTTGTTGATTTTGGCTAAATATGAAAAGAATAGCTGGTTCATAGAGTATTATGACTTTTCAAATTCTTAGGTTGTATTTATTAAAATAATCGTTGATATCTTTTACTATTATTTGGGAAAATTGTTGTTTACATTATTTATTTTTATAATCTAGTATTGTTTGTTTTGCTTGAGTAAAAGCGAGGGAAATGTTGGGAAATTTGTTGTTTACATTATTTATTTTTATAGTCTAATATTGTTTGTTTTGCTTGAGTAAAAGCGAGGGAAATGTTGGGAAAATTGTTGTTTACATTATTTATTTTTATATTTAGTATTGTTTGTTTTACTTGAGTAAAAGTGGGGAAAATGTTGTGTTGAATTTAGTTTGATTGTAGTTGTTTTCATATGCTGAAATCTGTTGCCATTTGAATAAATATGAATTGAGTGAATTCGGGTGGAAGTTGGATGAATATTAATTGGATTAATTTGTGAATGCGGCGTTAAATTAAACATTACATATTTTGAACAACCCACCTGCACGACCGTGCAATTTAAGTCACGGTCAACATTACATATTTTGAACAACCCACCTGCATGACCGTGCAATTTAAGTCACGGTCGTGGCTTTCATGCAAGACCGTACAAGTTAAGTCACGATCGTGACTGAAAACAAATTCTTTTGTTTATGTTTAACCTCAAAATCCCAAAATAATAATAAACACAATAACATATAACAACATGTTGTTTTCTTATCATTATGCACTAAATGAATGACCTTCTACTTACTGACAATAAGATTCGCAGTTTGAGCTAAAATTGCATCAGAATTTGACTCATCTTTTACAAATACAAAACTTTTCACCACTGCATAGAAGAGAACAACAACAGTTCTTATTGTAAATTCCAACTCCCAAATTGTCAAAACCAAATGATTGTTGTGCTTATCAATCAAAATGCATTTTAATTAATTAATGAAATTATTAATAAAATCTAACATTAACATGAAATGCAATTATTAATAAAATGTAGCATTAAAATGAGATGTAATAATTGAAATTAAGAAAAAATGTAAAAAATTACCATAAGTAAATCAGTCATACACATTGAAGGTGGGATAATAGCAGTAAAAATTTGTTTACTTGTTTTTGCATCAATGGCCTAAAACGATAAATCATTAGAAGATTAATAACATATTAAAAAAGAAAATATTACAAATAATACATGAGAATTTGTTCCAAAAAGATGATGAGTGTAAACCATACTTGTATTACCCATAAAAACACCAATTAGCTACATTTGGTATGTGTCATAACTAAGTGGTACCTAAATAGAAAATTGAAATCATTAAACGAACATATAACCAAAAGACAATATTACAAATAGAACCTGAGAATGTGCTCCAGAGTCTTTAGTCATTCTCTGATGAGTGTAAACCACACTTGTAAAATCCATCGAAATAGCAAATGGCTACATTTGCTATTTGTCATAACAAAAAAAAGGAAAAATTGTTCAAAACAAGTAAAACAACACATGACATTTTTAATTACTGAAAGCTAACCCGATCTTGATGTAATATGGGATGTTGTATGGTGGACATAATATAGGTATGTTGGGAACTTTTTTCGAAATCCTGAATAGAATATTTTAACCAAAAAATACTTGGAATTATTATAATATAAATTATATACATTAAAGGTTTGAAAACATAAAATCAACAAAAATATAACTTAAGTATTGGAAAGTGGTATGGGTGTCGAATTTGCCATATTTGCTAAAGTCTTGCATTCTTTAACGTACTTTATTTTTCTTTAACTTTTTTCTAATCCACCCTTCAATCTATTACTTGATGTAGGTTTTGTATTTATTTTAACACCTCTAATCTTGTTCCTTTCACCCAATTTATTTTGACACCTCTAATCTTATTCCTTTTAACAAAATTAATGTCAGGTTGATTGAACAAATTCATTTTAGGATTTAATTGTTAGATCAACTCTTCATCTTGTGATATTAGGTTCTCTTCATCAACTAATTCTTCACCTTGCAGTATCTCATCAACCATCTTCAACATGTTGAGAAGGCAATCTTTCACAATTTTACAAGTATCTCTCCTCTCTACTACTTTTGTAACCAATCGCATACTTAATGCACACAATTCTTTGTATCTTATACTTGACAACATTTTAGGATCCAATTTACTTTCAATGATAGTGGAGCTTTTACTATCAAAGTACCATGTTTTTGCTTTTTGTGTCCATCTTTTCAAAATATAATGACTTGATATTATTGAAATATTTTTCAAGTTAAAAACCTTCAAAACATGAGAACATAAAATGCCAGCAAACTAAACTTCTGACAACTATAATGAACTTCATCATTTGATGAATCATAAGTGACCATATTAGAGTAACTCTTCCCTACAAGAGCAATATCATATTTTATAACTGTATCATCTTCACCATAAAGACGGAAACTAGTATCATGAGAATGATTACATTGATCTTGAAAAAATTTAAACAATTGTGGCGTGTAGACTCTAGCTGCATGCTTTAAAATTTGAACAGGTGTTGACAATGCTGGAATGCTTACATTACTTCTAAAATCAGCTTTTAACTCATCAAATCGACGATCATCAATAAGCCTCTAGAAGTGATTAAAAAATTGTATAATGTTATGCTGATAACTCACGTATCTTTTTATAATGCTATTCATGCTCTCACTTCGTTGGATGATGGTCATGTCTGCATAAAACATTTGGCGTCTATAAACCAAAGCCCATTTTTCCTTTATATGAAACATATGTTTCAACCAATCATTATCTTGAAGTTTATATTTTTGTAGCATCTCATTCCGTGCTTTGAAAAAATATTCTTCTTCTTCTTCTTCTTCTTCAAAGTCATATGTGCATGAGCTGAAATCTAGCGAAAAATCTTTAAATTGAGAAAAAACGCCATTCAAATGTATTGCAACATTTTGATAAATGTGCTAGATACAAAGTTAATGATGAGTTTCAAGCCATTTTGAAGCTAATGTCTTTGCCATTGCCGCATCCTGATCAGTAAGAATAGTTGTAGGTTTTTTCTCAGACATGGCTCTAGTAAATGTGTAACACCCCACTCCCGCAAGACCCGAACCCGACATCGATGGTGATATTCGAGTTCGTGCCCCGCGAGGGTAGCATGTTATAGTACTAGATCATTCAAATCTCAGTACAAAATTTTTTTAATTACTATTCTACCCTTCCCATAGGTGATGGGATGTTACAAAATGTGTCGAGCAACCACTCAAATATAAGAGTAATCTCAATGTATAGTAGTGCAACACGAAAAACTATTGTTTGCTTATGATGGTTCACACCTACAAACAAAGCAAGTGGATGGACCATACCATTTTTCTTATAAGTAGTATCAAAGCAAACAACATCACCAAAGTCTAAGTAATCATTCCTCATCTTTGAGTCTGACCAAAATATATTAGTTATCAAATCATCTTCATCCACTTGAATGACATAAAAGAAATTAGGATCTTTAAATTGCATTTTATACAAATATTCTAACACGCCACTTGTATCTCCCTTTTTCATATCTCTTGTTCTTTCTAGATCGTAAATAATTCTTATAATCCTCTATAATAAAGCCAAGATTATTTCTCCCACTTGCTTGTCTCACCATAAAATCATAAGATGCTTTTGGTGGAATTTTCACATCATTAGCCATTTAAATTTACGTTGTTGCAACATAAGATACCTTAATGTGACTTCTATGCAAATGTGTTTTGTTAGGACTTGAAAGATAGTGATTATGATCCTCGACAAATTAAATCACTTGAAAATTTCTAGTTTTCACATTATTAACTTTCATTTTTGCCTCAACTAAATCTTGTTTTTGAATGTGGAGCTCTTACATAAACACCTCTTTTATCAGGCATCCTTTTAACTTCAACACTACAACAAAAAAGCCTACAAATCAATTTACTTGATTTATCTTTGTGACTTTTACTCCTTCTTATTCCAAAACCGACATGTTTGGCATACATTAAATAAAATTGATAAGCTTGTTCTTCCATCTCAAACTCCATGCCAATTTTCGGTATTAACTCTCTTGGAACAGATGAGTGGACTTTGATCAAATTCTCCTCATAATTCGAATGCACCAAATCAGTTGAATTCATATTACTACTCTCATTGCCTACCAAATAAGTTGAATTCATATTACTACTCTCATTGCTAATGCCAATATCATTCTTATGTTGCTCCTTCTCAAGTTCATGTTCTAATTGACGGTATGGAGTAAATCTACCTTCTATTTCCACACATGTCAAATTCAAATTCACAAACGAAGTATCATTATTGCTTTGTTTTCAGATAAAATTATTAACATAACAAAAAAGGAGTGTTCACAAACTACTAGGAGTTATTTTAGTTTACTTTGCATACCTTATTTAATTCCTATAATAGAAAAAGTGATTAGAGAATGAAAGGTTTCACGTTGTGCAATTATATGTTCTCATCTTCTCTCTGACACACACCTAAAAAAAATTATAAATTCTTTCCAGTAAATGAATAATATGCTTTAGAAGGCCTTATACCAACCAGAAGCCAATATTATCACCAGTAAACTTGGAAAGAAATGTTTATATTTCAAATTAACTAATCTGTAATGTTAAGTAACTCAACCTTTACAATGTACATTAATTATCACTCACATAGATATATAAACAGAAACAAAATAAGTTAGAAAGGAATGCCATCCATGCATCAAAACAATCAAAATATCTTCAGAACTTACCTTTAAGGAAAACTTAAAGACTATCTTGAGTTTAAGAACCACTAGAGGCAAGCACTAAAGTAGCTTATATCTCTCCTCATTAAAATTAACAATAAAAATAAATTAACAAAATGATGTCTTCTAAGACGTAAATGGATTAGCAACAGAGTCATATTATAGAGACTTCAAAAGAGGCAAACATTAAAGGAACCATTCACGAAAAGTTAGTTTCAGGTCTTTTGAGTCATTCCCTCAAGGATTATTTAGAGATAGAGATACAGAGAGAGGAAATGATAGTAAAAAACAAGAAAATCTATAGATGAAAAAACAAACGAAACTTAGATGAGAAGATACTTGAAATTCGTCAAAATCTTATCTTTCTTCCCTTGTCATTGGTGTGTTTCTTAGAGCGACACTAGATTCTCCATAGTCTTATTTTTTGGAAATATTTCAAATCATCTTGTTACTTATCTTCGGGGGAAGCTTTGAAAGATATGAAAATTGGATAACAAAGAAGCACAGAAACAACTTAGATGGGCGGGAAATCTTAGTTAGAGATTGCTTTGAAAATGACACACAATAGCCATTTGGTGTTTCTATGAATAACACAATTATCGTTTACAATCATCATCATTATGATACTCTTGTAGTATTTGTAATGACTATATTAGTATTGTATTTTTATAATTTGTTATTAATACAATAATGATTTGAATTTTCATTTTAAGTTGTTCATGCAGAAAAAAATAAACAAAGTTTTACGGCTAATATCCACTCTTTTTTACATTTATTTCTTACTTTCAATTATTGCATTTGATGTTAATGTTACATTATACTAATAATTGTATTAATTAATTAAAAATGCAATTTTGATTGATAGCCACAACAATCATTTTATTTTGATAATTTGGGAGTTGGTATTTGCAACAAGAAGTGTGGTTGTTCTTTTATGCCTTGGTGACATGTTTTGTATCAGTAGAAAAGGAAAAATATAAGTTAGTGAGTTGCTTAAGATGATTATAATAAATGATAGTTTTTTTGTTTCTACATAACAAATCCAATCAGTATCTAAATGGTAAATTAGTATTACATTCATAAGCCTTTTATAAATTAAACATATAGGAAAAAGGACATGTAACAAAACAATCCTCAGGCAGAAGCAACCTCCTTGATAGATTCACGCCATGCATATTTCCTTGCTCCATCTTTATCAACTATCTTGATCAAAAAGTTTAGTGGTGCAATGGCCAGTCTGGATCGAATCTCCATTATAAACTTATTGACCAAATCAATAGCTTCTTCGAGTGACATACTACTATGGTAATGTCAGTCCATCATGGTGAGAGGATCCCATGGCAAGAGAAAAATATGATCCGTAACCAAAATCTCTCCTATTAACTTTGTGAAGTGTAGTAACCTGTTGAATGTGGAAAGAAACAAAACCATATCCTTTCTGAGCGACTAGTTTTGTGATCCCCCTCACATCTTTGACAATGATAAACATTAGAAAAGATTGGGAAATTTATCAAGAAGAAAAAAAGAAAACAATGGAAAAGGGAAAAACAGACAAGCTTATGGTGAACTAGACTATAATAACAAGAAGTGTTAAAATACCAAAAGAGGGAGTATAAGATACAATGAAGACAAAGAGGGCACTCCACTTTCCAACTTATTTCAATCTTCCAAATACAAACAAACAAAAATCATCCCTATTCACTAAATGCATTGCAAAATTATTTGCCTTACTAGATGCTTGTAGATAAGATGTAGACATTATTAGGTGCTTATTGATTTCTTTACACAACAAAAGGAGGGTGGATGGCTGCTGAAATTAGGATATGGAGAAAAGACCTTTATAAGCTAATTAAAAATTCATTAATTAAAGCAAATAACAAATTCTACAAAATGGAAATTGCAGAAATATGCCTCTGTTTGCTTGGAAAAATGAGAATATCGAACATTCACTTATCTTATTGAAGCGCTACAATTTCCTTCAATCACAGAGTGAACTTGCAAAAGAGATATGACCACACATTTAACCCATCAACATTCCTGAGGCTACAACTACAATGTGATTAAATGAAGGCAAAATTGTATCACACCATTTTTGGAAGATTAAGGAGATGCCCATATAAAAGATATACATCCCTCATTTGCCTGTTTAACCTTTTCAATTTGTCATATCCTACTTTACATAGGTCATACATTGATGCTCATCAATCTTGTTCTTCTCCTCCAACATATTAATTTCAGAATATTCCTTGGAGCTGGGGAATGTTTAGAAGACAAGTCACAGATGTGACTTTGTGCAAGTGCAATTTCTCAAAATGAAACAAAATCAGGAAGAAGGAAGAAGAATTACAGTTGTTCATGAAATTTGATACATGTTTATATTAAACAAATTTATGGAGACAACAAATGATATTGAAAACGAAAAGAAAAAAGCTACACTATATTATGAAATCAAGAGATTACAATAACCTTGGCAAAGTAAACGTCGGTGTTGCTAGAAGAATTTTACTTAGGTTATTATATAGAGAAAATACAGGGACTATTTTTCTCAATGACGACCTTGAGATAATATCAATTTTTTAAAATCACTGCCAATACTTCATCGTCATTCTTGGTCCCTTTTCTTTTAATATCTCCAATTTAGAAATTTAAAATTTTAAATCAATATTTTTTATTTCCATTCATCCCTGCATTTTCTATCATTCTATGATCCTAATTATGTGATAAAATGACAGAAGGCAATATCACAAAATATATTCATCGCTCAATTTGTTTAGCTCAATAATGTAATCATTCGTAAAAGTTGCACAATTTCATGTCGTTGAGATTTGGGAATCTGGGCATTCCAAGATATATGAAGGTGGCGAAAAGAGACGAGACAGTGAGAGGGGTTCTTTCTTTAGTGTTGAAAAGAAGGAGAATATCCAAAAAAATTTAATTTTGTGAGAACAAAGATGAAGAAGAGGAGGCCGTCAGCTGAGGTCGGCTTGACTTATAAGTCATGAATTTTGGAAGAGTAATAGAGTTTGTAAAATTTAAGAAGAAACAACAACATATTTCAATTGGACATAATTAGACAGAGTAATGTTAGACAAAGGATCTCGACTTGAGAGTTCAAATTCTCAAAATTAATTGAATATATAGGAAGAGAAAAGGCTAATTTATACATGATAAAGATTAATCAAAATCTATATCAGGTTTATAACAGCTCAGCAAGAGTAGGAAAACCCCAGTTTCTCCCCACCACATATAACTAACGATGAATCAGCAGTCTCCTAAGCCACATCTGTGGAAATCGGAAAATGAAAATGATTAAAAAAATATTGTATATACGCAAGAGCTCAGTCATCAATCTTATTGCATCTTCTGTCAGTCCAGCAGACAAGCATAACAACACACTCCTCATGAGAATACCCCGACCTTTTCCTTCTCTAAGCATCCCACCAAGTCCTTTACCACAAGACATACAAGCTTTTGTTACTGTCACTTTCACCTTCACCTTGCCTTCATGCGCAATGAAAGGTCTTCTTTTTTTCTTCCGTAGATTGATGAATAATGATTGGAAAAATATTAAGGCGGATTCTTCTTATAGGGTAGATGACAGGTCCAAGGTCACCAGCCCCGTTAGAAGATGCAAACGTATTATCCCCACCGTCACCAAAGTAAAGCACTTTGGGTCCCAGAAATTCCAGGTAACTGGCTATCAGTACTCTTTCGAGACCAAGCAAATGTGTCCATCTCCACACTTGATAGTCAACCAGGGATTCCAGCAAATAGTTTTCAATTAAAACGTCAGGTAATTTTATACAAATGTGGACCCAAGTTCTAGCCAAAGTCTATGGAAAGGGTGTAGAATAACTGTAGGTGCGCGAAATACCAAATTCTGGTTAGGTGGAAAAGGATTCGTAGTACCCCAGTTAGAGATTGATAAGTGACGTAGTATAATTTCCTTGCACTTGAATTCTTCCGATCAAGGTCAGGATTCAGATGAAATGTAATATGAGTTGTTCTTGGGGTTCCTCTCAACAGACACGGAGAATTAATTGCTAGAATGATTTTCAATATGAAGAGATATTTGATTTCTTGATGGGCGGTGTCACTTCTATTTTATTGGTGTGCTTTTTAGTTTTCTTTTCTATTTTCAGTTTTTGTTTTTTAAAATAAAAAAACATATTTGGTTATTAATGTTAATTATATTTTTATTACTAATATTAATTACATATATAAAACTTAAAGATAAATTATTTTTAGTTAAATAAATCTATTTTAATATCTTATATAATATTTACCAATAAATTACTAATAAAATTGTTTTATTTTATTAAAATAAATAATTTAAAAAATATATATTTTGAAGATATTGTAAATTTAATCATATTTATGGATAATTATTAAATTAAATTTACTTAATTTAATTACAAAAACTAAACTAAACTAAACTAAATTATTCATAATTCATATCAATATTTAATTTTAGTTAATTAAATATAATATTAAACTAAATTATTCATAGTTCTTTTTAATAATTAATATATTAAATAATATTTATTGAGTTGATAGTAAATCAAATTATAAAAAATAGAAACAGAAAACAAAAATTATTTTTTATGATTTCATAATTTTTGAAAATTGGAAGAAACTAAAACCAAAAATAGAAGAAAAAAACTCAAACAAACTTTTTTTTTTAAATTTGAAAACAAAAATAGAAAAGAAAAAGAAAAAGAAAACAAACAGATCCTAAGTTATTTGTTGAACTTTGGTTCACAGGGGCTTATTCCATACCTATTATTTGTATCCTAAGTTTCATCCATAAGCTTTTTTTTATGGTTGAGACTTTTACTCCACAATGTGAATTCCAACTTTAAGTTTATGAGAACTAAATTGTTATGAGGCTCACAATATGTATGTTGTAAGAGTAAAATTTTCTCCAAATGATTCTACATTAGTGGTGACACCTCTCAAATGACAGATATGTTATCTAGCAATCCTACAAATTTATTGTCTTCCTCTTTTGTTATTCTATCAATTTACCTCTTGGTCTATTACTTATTTGTTATGTTATTCATGGGCCTATCAAAAAGATGAAACTTTTGATCTTGTTTGGTAAGGAAAATGATAGATTCATACTATTGAGATGAATTTGAATGACATTGCTGAAACATCAAGTATGATTGATAGCTAAACATTTGTGTGAGTTTTTAAGATTTTGAATGGTGATTGAATTAGATTAGTTTGTCAGTATTAAATTAACCACAAGTGCACAACATATTAGGTATGCCCTTTGTTCCTATTTCCTTTCCTATTTTTCGTTATTTATTTATTTATTATTATTTATTATCATTATTTTATTATTACTATTTTGTATTTGTATCTTTATTATTTGTATTATTTGTAGCTATTTTTATTTGGTGTTGTTTTATTCTATTTCTTTATGTACTTATTTAATTTTATTTACCTCCCCTCTTAACATATCAGTTTTCATATGTATCACTTTTTATTGTCACATCTGCATGTGAGTCTACCGAAAACAGTCTCTATATGTAGGGATAAGGTTGTGTACTATCAGACCTTCCCAGACCCCGCAACATTGTGGGATTTCAAACTGAGTGATGATGATGATAATGAAGTGCACAACATAGCTGAAGCTAGCATAGGCAAGTACGGGTCAAATCAATTAGTAGATTTAGTGCTACAGTCAATCATTCAGAAGGGGAGAGAATAATCTTCATGCTAGGAAATGGAATAAAGGCACTTCAGACAAAGGAATGGGACTTAGATCTTATCTAAGGAAGTCCGTTATTGCAAGTTGCTGGGCGAGTCCATTAGCTCCTCTATGCCCTCTACAAAAATAAGGGAAGATGGGTAAAGTAGTCATAATCAAATGAAGTTCTAGACACGACGAGTGGGGAGGTTCTTACCATAAGGGCGTTGCAGATCATTTAGGACACCCAATCCTAATTTGGAACATTCTCGAAATGCTCTGCGGATAGGTTGGATTCCTTTACTTCTTTGGAATGAAGCAAGAGTTGTATGTCATTTTGCATGTTGTTTATTCAGTGATGTCCAAACGATGTCATTCCTTCAATAACGGTGCTATTTAACTATTAGAGATTGATGTTACTCTCCAATAGTCATTGTTCCTTCCTCTTTATTTATTATTTATTTTTTAATTTCTCAAAAAAATTATGGGTATCCCATGAAAATAATGGTTACTAGTAATTATTGTTATCTTATTATCTAGTCTACGAATTTAGTGTTGGTTTTTAATAAAGAAAATAATACTAAATGGATAAAATAAAGTAGGAAACAATAATAAACAAAGAATAAAGGAAATCTCTTAGAAAATAATCAATATCAAGAATTGGTGCCTAGGTGATGAATCCCCCTAAAACCCTTAGATAATTATCCTTTTATTATACAATGGCTTTATTGATTATTGGACTATAAAAATTCATATCTTATGCTAATAACTCTCTTGAGACTACTTACAACTAGTCCTAGGTTTACTAACCAAAATTCTTCAGGTTAAAGTTTCTAAGATTGCTTTATCAATTTGTAAATTCCGCTATTAGGTTTGATCCTAATGTAGAGAATTTGTGTCGACCTATCACTAGGTTTGAAATCAACTCCTTTCGATCCACCATAGGTCGAAATCAACTCCTTTCGATTATGGTGGATCAATTAATATACAGGATTTCTCAATCTCTATGTTATGAAATCAAATCATGCACTTATATTCTGGATCTATTAGAATATATATAAAACATATAATTGAATCACAATAGATCAATCAAAATAATTTCATTAAATAAAAGAATCAAAATATATTGTAGCACTAACTATGGTTCATCACACCTAGATACTAAAAAGCATTTAGTTATACATGATAGACAATAAAATAAAAGATAAACTGAAAGAAAGATGATTAAAAAATAAAAATTTCATAATTTTAAATTTCCCTTATTTTTATCAAATGTTTTTTGCAAGTTTGCAGTTTGATGTTTTATGATATTAGATCTATTGATGATTTCTTCACGTTTTCCACTTCTCTGAATCAATATCATCCTTTTTGAAAGTTCTCCATGTTTGGAATTGTCTCTCCAAGTCTGCTCCTCTATTTTGCCTCCATTTACATCTTTTTATAGTAATTTTTAGTATTTCTAGGAGATACAAGGTTTGATACATGGGCATGTACTAGACCATTTATACTCCAAAATATCTAGAATTCGTGAATCTACATGGGCTTAGAAACAGCTGTGTATCCCTTCTTTACTTCAAATATTTGTTTTGTGCCATATTTTCATCTGAATTCTTCTCTTTTTAATTAGTTTATGAAGGCAATTATAACCTATAAATGCACTTGAAGCAAATTAAGTACCAAATATACAATAAAAGTATAAAATATCAAGCAAAATACATACATATATGAGTCTATAAATATAGTCAACTATGCATCTGTCAAACATCCCTATACTTAAGCTTTTGCTTGTCCTCAAGCAAACCATAATCAAAATGATAAATCCTATAACATCTATCCTTCATTAATCTTAACCTGTCTAATTATACTATAAATCATCATATCTTATTCATGAAATTAATACACATGAGGAGTCCAGTTATTCTAAAACTAACTTCCTAAGTCAATATCAATAAGAATCACATCGATAACCTAATTGAAATCAAAGGCATAAACCTTTACTCACTGACCAAGATTTCACTCAATGCAAAGTGTTTAGGGTGGAAATTATCATATTCAGGCCTCAAATCAATGCATAGTAAAACTCTTATTATAGGATTGCAGTATTATCATATCTCTTTCATTTATAGATAAATTAGAAACAAAAATGAAAAGTTCTTTTTAAGGTTGTAACGGGGCTTCAGTAAGGTATGGTTAGGATAATAAAAAGTGTTGATTTGAAGGAAATTTACGAAAGAACTCTTACAAGAAAATTTTTACATTATCCATATGTCCATTCATTATAAAACCAATGGTACTATATATTTTTCTTCTTTTCTTTTTCTATGCTCTTTTTTTTAATCACAATAATTTTGAGCATTCATCATGAACCACTATAAAAAAATAATGGATTTTTCAAGATTTGCAAGTTTCAAACAAGCAAGTAGGGTTTAAAATAATAAAAGGCTTCTCAGGCAAAAAGGATAAAAGTTGATAATTAGGTTTAATGAATGAAAAAGGCTAAGACTCAACTCGGTTATTCCTAAAGATAAATTTAAGGTAATTATCAAAGAAATAGGTTCAAACAAAATTTTGAATATAAGCGCCTTTATCACTTCAATGCTTCTAATTTAAGAAATATATTCTCAGTGTGCATAATAAAAGCAAGTTCTAGAATTATCCCACTACACATCATAAGAGGCATGAAAGAACTAGAAAGAGCATAAAAATTTTAAAATTTTGCTCTTAGGCTCAAAAGCTCATAAAAAAGATAGGTTTATGTGTGTAAATAGTATGCAATTTAATTCAACTCAACTATCTCAATAATTAATAAAAGTATGACTTATAAAAGCAATTATATTCTAAATCTCATCCTTTTCCATACTAATTCAAATCAATATTTAATAAAGAAATGTAGAAATGATGGACATAATTCAATTAAGTTAAGATATCAGTTCATAAAATTTAATAACTAAGATTATAGTAAGCTTAAGAAGATTAGTAAACACTACAAGAAAATCACGTAATAGCGTCGCAATATTTTCGATGAAAATCAGTCTGTCGCAACTTACCAAAGGAAAGTAAATATTCCGCAGGCAAATACAGTGATTTACCGACGAAAAATACATCCGTCGGAAATACTGTAGGAAAAACTTTCTCGTAAAATCTCCAACGAAAAATAGCGACGCCAAAAGTCACGATGACAGGAAAAAATGCGGGAATCATTCCCGCAATTTAATTGCTTCGCCGATTTACCGACAGGAAACCTACCGTTGGTATGTAGCTTTCATTTATCGATAGACGTACATTCCGTCGCCATATCTGGAAGTAATTTACCGACGGACAGGCATTTCCGTTGGTAAATTGTTTACAGACGTCGTCGTGTCGATGAAGATGAGACGATACACTGACGACAAAGTTTTTGTCGGTAACTGTCGGCATCTTCGTCCACCATTCGTTGAGATAACCCTAGTACATCGACGGAATGTCTGATGTCCGTCGGTAACTATTTTCATGAACAAAGATTACCGACGGAAATAATATTCTGTCGGTACACTTGCTGACATTTACCGACGGAATGTCGTCTGCCCGTCGGTAACTGTCGGCAGTGTACCGACAGAATGATTGTTCCATAGGTATTTACGTTTCCACCGTAATAAAATGCCGTGCTTTTACTGACGGAATGGTCTTATCCGTCGGTAACTGTCGGCGGACGCGTCCTCTGGAAACCTAAATTACTGACGGTTTATTGTGTTCTGCCGGTAATCTAGCGCCTATAAGTCCCGCGCCGACCCCTCCCCTCCCCTCGCGCCTTCATTTCTCTTCTTTACTTACGGTATTGCGTTTTCTGACTCCTTCTCTCGCATTTTTTGATCGTGTTTCGATTATTGTCTTACTCATCGTGCGTTATTTGAGGTAAACTCTCTTATAAGTGTATTATTTTACAAAAAAAGCATGTTTTTAGTGTTAAACGTGAATGTTTGGTT
>JANQBM010000006.1:23563034-23582771 GCA_025594535.1 Erythroxylum domingense
TTGTAAATGATTTTGTAATGCAATAATAATTTATGAATTTAAGTATTTTGTATCTATAATGGGCCCTAATGACTAATGAAATTCGGATGGTTTGTGAAATGATTATGACCCTTATGTATGTAAATGATTTCGTAATGTAATGATTGTAACTCTTGTAAATGAAAATGTCTATGAATAAAAATAGGCCCGATTTGTTTATTGATTTTTCACAATATGCGTGCATTGTTTCAAAAGAAAAAAAATTGTGTTGAATTTGATTGACTGACTGATCTAGCATGCCACTCTTATGGGGTACGTACTCAAATATTGCTCAGGACATCGGATACCTGCCTTGGGAGAGTGGGGTGCTATCGTTTAGTATCAGAGCCCAAATTTAGTATCTTATATGGGCTTTTTTTTCTCTAAAAGATGTGTCAAGTTACATGCATTTTAAACGTGTCATAGCAGGCAGTAGCAACTGATCCCTAGTCTGAGTCGTATTTATATGAGTCACACGCATAAGCATTTGTTAAGAGCCTAAGCAAATAGAAATAGTGAGAAAAATGATGATCTGTCAGAATGTGAGAAAACGAAAATTTAGGAATAATTAGAAATGAGAGATAGTATATGGTTAGATATGAAAGATAAAGATCTAACACAATTTTATTGGTGGATGTATTATGGAATATGACATCAATATTGTACTGTGGTAATATATCCTCGAATGTGATATAAATGTGAATACATTGTAGTGGATTGATTAAGGAAAGAAGTGATATAAATATGAATGAAGAGACTTAAAGTGTACAAGCCAAGTTGAAAGAAAATAAAATTTTCTATGACCTAGGAAGGTTAAACTTGGACTTGAAATGAATGTCGAATAAATGTGATAAGAGTTATGATTTAGCATAAGAATATGTCTGTAATATTGAGATCAAAATTTCATGATGATTTTGCATCTATAATTCTAAATGGATTGAGGATATACATATGGAAGATTAAATGAATGACAATAAGAAATGAGATAGAAATAAGGAAAAAAAGGGGAATGAAATAGACATAAATGACTTTTCATGAGACAAATGATGTGTAGTAAAGAGAAAGTTAGAAATGCATATAAGATAGCATTTTATGTATGAATGAGATAAAGAAAAAGATGACGAATCAAATAAGAAGAGTTGATGCACTCAATATAGTGGATGACTCATTATGAAATGAGGTAGCATCAGAAGACGTAAATTTTGGAAATTTTGGAGTAGAATTGATGTTAGTATGTGTGTTATTGCAAGGAAGAAAGTACAGGGCACGATGGTGGCCTGAAAAAAATTAGGTTTCTGTCACGATCATAACAGGGATACCCCGATTGTGGGTAGGAATAAAGAGAGAAATATTATCTAGGATCAATTGAAATCAAGTATCATTAGTGTAATATATATAAACTGGAGAATTGTTAGAAATAAATCTCAGGATAGAACGGAATGACCTTGATGATACACACTTAAGTATATGTGACAATAAGCATGTCTACTTCTTTATCGAGATTTGGTAAGCAGAACATTATAACCTGGTAAGAACGATAGATATTGGTCTTCTTGAGGTATTAAGAATGGCTGATAATGCAATGATGATAACAGTGGATTGATAAGGATTATATGAACATTATAGATGAATGTAGCATAAATTCTTCCTTGGAAGAAGAATTTCACCGAATTAGGTTAAGTAAACCAGATAGTTTATTTTAAGAATGATCAATGAAGGAACAAATCAGAAATGAATCTGCAATAAGTTAAAAGTGAATATTGGAGTCTCGTTTCTAACTGAGACTCAGGCTTAAGAGGTAAAATATGCTACTGAGAATGTATGCATTTTGTTTGATGTAAAGTATCCAACTACATGAATGGATTTTTGGATTTGAGGCAGCATTCTTGTTAGTGTGAGGAGAATATAGGTACACGTCATATTTTGTGTAAATATGTTCGGGAGATACAAATTAGATTAGATGAATGTGTTACCAACATAGGAAGTTAAGATTGCAAATAAATTGAAATGTGCAGAGAAACTAGTATGAATGAACAGAAATTAGAATAAATCGATGTGAAATCAAAGGAAATTGAATAAATGGAGAAAATCATTCAAGAAAAGAAGTCAATTGGGAAACTGAAAATAACATGTGATAATATTACCTCATTGAGGAATTAGTTACTTAAGGAATTACGAGAACTAATCATGGGCACATGGAGTTTTGGATATATCTATTTAAGTGAACAAATGCCCTTGACAGTATTATGGTATTGAAGATTAAAGCGATCCAAGCAAAATGTGATTAATTAGTGACTATAATCATAGAAGATATATAAAATGTGTTCGAAAAGTGGAGAAGATTATTTTGAATACTTGAGGAAATCTTACATATCATGAAGGTAGAAATAATTAGATGCCAAGTTTAATAAGATTGAATCTTAGCTTGATTAAATAAAATGTTGGATCGTATAGTATCTGAACATGGCATATTGGGAGACCCAAAGAAAATTGAGGTAATGATGAAGTGAGAAACTCCAAGGCATATGTATAAGAAATCTGGAGTTCTTTGGAACTAGTTGTATATTGGATACCACTAGAGATTGTTAAGGAGTTTTTATTGATCTTAGCCCTTTAATAAAAATGTCTGAGATTAATGTAAAGAGAATTTTGAGGAATTATAAGATCGATGTTAATTATATCGTGTGATTTTGGAGATTTTGAAGTATACAATGATATCTCACACCAGGGATTTGAGTGCAATTTAATGCAGCATAATAAAGTGATTTCTTATCCATTAAGACAATTCAAGTCTCATGAGTTGATTATTTGATACAAGATTTTGAATGTGCTGCAATAGTGATTGTTTGAGAGCTTGGAGACATAATATGTACAGTGAAACATTTTTGACATATATAAATGTACATATCATTAAAGTTTCAGGCACTTATTGAGTTTGAAAGAATTGAATATAAGACAGAGACAACAGATATAATTATTAAAAGATTATAATGGTACAAATCAGTATTATTCGGTAAAGATAGTGTTGTATCTGATGCTTGAACATAAACTTCAATAACAGAATGGCACAAATTCAGATATTGAGGTTGCCAAACCTAATGCAATAAAGAGAATAGAATGTCGAGTTGGATTTTGGGGTAAAATGAAGTAGTATTGGCTGAATTGAAAGTTAAGATCAGTTTCACATGAAAAGATTGATAAAGCCCAAAGTGAGGATCCAGAATTGTGAATCTTATTGAGGAATTAAAAATGAATATGAATTTCGAGTTTGAATTGGAAAATGATACTTGTGATTGAAATAAGAAGTATGTGTACCCGATAATGATGATTGAGCAAAGAGATTATTAGAGAAAGCACTAAGAAAAACCTAAGCTATACATCTTAGTAGGAGTACGATGAACTAGTACTTAACGACTAAGGATGTAAAAGCAAGTGACTGCATATATGAGTTGCCAACAGTCTTAACTATTGAAGATATGCTTAAAGCTTATTTTTTGGAGTTCATAGAAACATGAGGTCAGTGTATAGTTTTAATTGACTTTAAGCATAACAATCATTATCACAGTGATATCATTAGAATACCGCATGCGACATTGTACGACAGAAAGAGTCGTCCGCCTTTATATTTGGATGAATAAGGCCTAAAATAGTTGAAGGCTAGGATTGATTGGAGATGTTACTGATAAGTGAAATTGATCTGTGCTTGAAATTAAGTGATTCAAGAAAGATGAATGAGTTAGGTGGATCAACACCAGACATATGGAATATAGTGAGATGGACATACGAGTTAAGTGTATTAACACTAAAGAGATGTGAATTATCAAGCGAAAGATGAAATGTCTCTGAAAGTATCACCTTGCCAAGGTATGCTTAAATTAAGAAAAAGATGTGCTCAGATTAGGAAAAAGAATGAACTAGGCTCGAATTGTATTGGTCCATATGAAGTTATTGAGGATAGGACCATTGACTTATGAGTTAGTATTATCAATAAGAGATGTTTCAGATTCACACAGTGTTACATGGATATGTTTAGGAAATATCGTTATGGTCCGATATATATGTTATTGATACCGAAAGTGAAATTGTGAGTAAACTGAAACATATTGAGGAAAGAGTTAAGATAGTGAGGTATCTGAATAAGTAATTAAAAGATCGATTGATTCCATTGACTATAGTTAATTGGAAGAAATTGTTGGAGTGATGAAGCTAAATGGGAAAGAGAGGAGTATATGAGGAAACAATACCCTTGTGTTTTTGATCAATCAGATAAGAATTTTGATGATGAAATTTCTTTTAATGAGGGAAGAGTTGTAATATCCCGTTACCTATGTTAAGGCTAGATTAGTAAATATGAGAGATTAGAAAGTGCATTTTATGCTTATGCATAATATGACATTCATATACACGTGATTATTGAATTTTGCATATAAAAATAATTGTACATGCATTTGTTGACATTCCGGGTATAATTTTTATAAATGTGATTTTATTGAGAATTATGGTTTATTTGTATTAAAAATTTATTTGGAGAGTGTATTAAGTGATTTAGAATTTTTTGGTGAATTTTAGGAAATATTTCCGAAAATGTTGAGTATTAATGGACAAGAAAAAAATAATTAGTAAGTAAATTGATGAATGGAAATAGAAATAAGAATTTTTGATATTGAAGAAATGTGATAAATGATTGTGGGAATTATTAAGAAAATGATAATGAAATTTTTGGAGACTTTTGGAGTAAAATTTGAAGATGACTAGACTAGTTCTTTAGAAAAACTAGTTAAAGCTTTAAAAGTTAGATAAGTGACAAATGTCAATTACTTAGTTTAAGTTATATTATATGATTATGTTAGCAAGACCAAGTCACGTTTCTTTTAAACTTGAAGGACTAAGTTACTGTTGTTGCTTGACTTAGTTCTCTTTTTCGTAGCTTCTTCTTTAAGCTTCTTCTTCAGTGATTTTTTCTTGACACTCTGAACCTTTACCAAAGAAAAACCTTGTTTCCATCTATTCTTTTTACTACTCCCATTTTTGTTGTCTATTTCTTTTGCCTCAAGAAAAACCTAACCTAAACCACCTTCAAAATGATGTATGTGATTACATGAGATTTAGGGCTTCTTGGAGTTTTTGAAGATTTTAGAGTTTTATCAAGTAAGTATCCTTGATAAAACTCCTTATGAGTTGTTGGTATATGAGATAAATCCTTATGAGTTGTTGGTATATGAGATAAATTTGGTGATTTAGTTGTCATTGAATGATCATATGAAAATGGGCATTTTTCATGTATACCGTGGATATAGGATGAGTTTATTGATATTTTTGATTATGTGTTTTGATGATCAATATATTATAAGGTAGTGTGGAGATTATTTTTGGAGTTGAAAGATCAATAAAAATGCAGATGAGAGGAGTGCAGAAATTCATGCAAGTTGATTTTTATATATACTCTGATTTTCACTGTAGATATACTTGAATAATTTTTATTTAAAATGAATTTAGAGTTAAGAAATAGGTGTATGGTGATGTATGGAGATGAGAAATATTGATTAAAATGAAAGTTTGAAGAAGAAACGAAGAGAATGCAGAAATTGAATATACAGAAAAATGATAGTGAAAGTACAAGAAATGAAGAGATACGTGAAAGATTTTCTGGTTTTTGGTACTTGGTGTTAATTTTTTTGGTTTTGATTTGTTTATGAATGTTTTGAGTTAAATAAGAGTCGAAATTGAAGAGAAAATGAGAGTGCAAAAAAATGATCTTTGTACAAGTGGTGTTAGATGTAAAATCTAGAAAATTGGAAGATGAGTGCTAGAAAATGTAGCAATAACATGTCCACTGATTATGCTTCTGCGTTTTAGCCATAACTTGTTTTGTAGTTATCCAAATGAGATTACTCTTGATTTGGATTAAACTAGAAACATATGGCTACATTTTTCATGTAGACATCAAATTCAAATTCTGTCTTTAAGAGTTTTAAATTTTGACTTGAAGTTGGTTTAAGAGAAAGAAAAGAAGAAGAAGAGAAGAAGAGCTGCAGATTTGGATGGAAGAAGGAAAAAGCACGATCATGAATTTTCTGAGCAATCTCGCAAGTGATATAGTAGAAGAACTTAGAGACTCACGATCGTGCAGGAGCACGATCGTGACTCCGAAGCTCTTTTTAAGGGGACTGTTTCGAACATCCTTTGATCTTTTGTCCATATCTTCTTCTCCCGACCTCCAAATGACATGGGATTTGAACCAACAGATTCAAAACACGCTTTTCTAAATCTCCACTAAAAATTATAATCATCTGAAATCATTTGAGAGAGATTGAGTGATAAATTGGAGCGAAATTGATGAGGAGTTCTGGAATTTCATAACTGGAGTATTTTCACTGAACAGGCTTCGGTATTTTGACAATATCTTGATCTATAGTTATAAAATTGGAATGATTTTTAATTTGGAGTAAACTATATACATCGGGCTACAATTTTTCTGAATAAATAGAATTTTAATTCTGTCTCTAAACATTTTAAAATCTGGTTTGAAATCAAAACTTGACTAAGGCTATAGTACTACTCGAGACAGAAATCATGTCCTATTGTTATTGAATAAACTGTAATGATAGAGAAAAAATTAGACAAAGATGTCTTCAAAAAAGTTGTAAATTATTCTCTTAGCTTTCAATTGGTATCAAGTTTGTAATTTTTGGATATTAGAGTTGAGAGATATGAGTTGTACAATTTAACAACATTATCATGTCCTAGCCAAAGTGTCAAATGTACTCAGTCTGTGGTATTTTGAGCATAAATCATAGAATACTGAGCCAAATTGAATGGTTTTGATGTCATTAGAAACTTAAGAGATAGGAGAACAATTTTCTATAAGAAAGTGTTGCCAAATTACTGCATTGTCCTAGTCATAATGATCATGAAAAATTGACCCAAAGGTTTGGAATTTTGGAGATGTTATAAGGAGAAATGAGAGTTTGGATATTATATGATCATACAATGTTAGAATAACATTAGTGAGTGAATTGTTGATATCAAAGTACGAAAGGCATGAGTATAATGGAAATGAAAGATGTTTCTATGATTGTAATTGTGATTCAAAGGAGAAGAGTAATGAGTATATAGTAAAAGTGAATGAGGATCGGATATTATGAAAGCAAATAATGCTAAAAATGAGAATGAGCATAAGATGTGAATTTAGATAATATACCCGAGATTGTCATTGATCATGCATTGCATTGTACATAGTTCATATACACATTTGTGCATAAATGAATACTTAAGATTGTGCAATTATTAATGTGTGTGCAACGTGTGTATTGCATAATATTGATGTGCAGGATAAAATGTCCACATGCAGATGTTTCCAAATTTGGGAAGCAAATGCTAAGCCGGAGCGTATTGTGAGTCGACCTAGATGGTCTCATTTCATTGTATGTTCTGTTTAATTTCTACATTGACTGACTACGGTTATGATTGATATGAATGTGAATGTGACGAAATAAATATTGCTCAACAATTATGTTGAATGCCAGATTAAAGTCCGATGATAAATGTGATCCGAATGTGAATTTACAATCATGTGATTGACTGAGAATATGAGAATGTGATGCATTCCATTACATGAATGCATATAACATAAATATCATTGTGACCGAAGTAGCCACCGAAAAGGAGCTTAAAGCTCAAATTGTGAAAAGGAGCTTAAAGCTCAAAAAGTGTATAGGAGTCAAAGGCTCAATATGTAAAATGAGGCCGGTATCTCCAATAGATACGGGACAATTATTAATGAGCCCGATATTCACAATAGATACTAAACAGTTATAGGCACTCAGTCACAACAATAATAAATTGAAAGTGAGTCTTATAAGCATTATATAAGCATTTGATGTGAATGATGTTAATAATTTGACTAATTTCTGAATATGAGATATGTTTCAAGTGATTGTGAAATTATGTGGATATGTGAACTATATGTGTTATGTGATTGAGTGAGCCATCGAGGATGGTCACTCACTGAGTTTGCAAAACTTACCCAAAATTTGCAATAATTTTTTTCAGATTCAAAAGAGTTACCCCGTTAGGCTAACGGGAGCACAGACACTGCATTCGAGTAAAAGATAGGTCGGGATCAGTTCATATCTGCATTTGTATTTCTTTATTTTTGCTTATAATAAATTTCCAAATGGGAAATGTTTGTAAATGATTTTGTAATGCAATAATAATTTATGAATTTAAGTATTTTGTATTTGTAACGGGCCCTAATGAGTAATGAAATTCGGGTGATTTGTGATGATTGTGACCCTTGTGTATGTAAATGATTTCGTAATGTAATGATTGTAACTCTTGTAAGTGAAAATGTCTATGAATAAAAATGGGCCCGATTTGTTTATTGATTTTTCGCAATATGCGTGCATTGTTTCAAAAGAAAAAGAAATTTTTGTATTGAATTTGATTAACTACTTCAAGTAATCAATTAATTGGATTGACGAATTGAATTCAATTCGCTGTTTTTGAAAAAGCTTGTATGATAAGTGTTTTAACTCTTGCTGCTGAGAAATTAAGAGATGAAAAGATGATTGTGCCTAAAAGTTATTATAAATTACTCAAGTTGTCATCTTTTATTGTTTTCCTTTCAACTTGATTAATAAGTTAATATATTAGAAAAATGAACTTCAACTTGATTAATATGAAGAAAGAAAGTTATAGTAGTAGTAGTAATAATTAATTTTTTATTTTATTATTATTATTATTATTATTATTATTATTATTATTATTATTATTATGTTTTATTATGTTTTATTAGAGTTATAAACTTAATTTTGTGAAATTAAATATCTAAATTCTAAATTCCAATATGAAAATATTAAAAAATACTAAAATATAATAATCATATCTTTATAGATTTTTTTTAAGTTGTGTTCTTATAAGTCATTTTTCACATAAACAACTAATTTTATCAAGTATCTTTAAATAAACAAATGATATCATATGCTGTTCAAATCAGTTATTAGTTAACAGTTAATACAATCCGTTGATTGCCAAACAAGGCCATAATTATGTAAATAAAAAAAGTAGCCAAATGATGTTTTAAACCTCTAGTCAATAATAGTAACCATATCTTAGCATATGGTGTCTTTTTTCCTTGGACTATATTTAGCAATTCCAAAAAAACGTTGAATTTATTTAGGCTACTCTTGTAATTAAAATACTATTTATTTAGTATGAGTTGTCAATTTATGGATAGAACTTAAAAAATAAGTATTTTCGGTATTTTTTAATAAAATTTTCAGGTTAATTAAAAGTTTTTAATAGTTGCAATTTCTAATTGGATAACAAATCCTGTCGCGTTTAAAATCAAATTTTCAAATAATTGTGTTTACCAACTTGGATCTAAAAATAACTATAAATTCTAATTAATTAATAATTATCTCCATCCTAGAAGAGATGGGCTAACCAACTTCGCCACTTAATATAATGTTGAAAATTCCGACTCATACTTCTTTTGTCTTGATCCCATGTGTCATTCCAAATGACAACAATTATTACCTACTTCGAATTCCGAAAAGCCAACATTTATATACATGAGCTTTCAAAAGCACATTCGTGCAAGAATTTTTAAAAAAAATCTTTAATAATATGGATCACACTGCTACGAGAGCTAAACTCGATCATCTTGTTCGAGGAGAAATTATAGTTCCACGCATGACAAGCAAGACAACTATATTTCAATGTTGGTTATGAAATTAATAAGCTTAATGGAGAGTAGATGAGCTGTGCTTGTAAGTGGACCACAGTAACCAATTCCCGAACACGGTGCGATCAGATTGTGATCCAAATGTGGACCTATGATCTGCTCAATTGGCAGCGGAGATCGCGCAACCGGAAACACATAAACTATAAGATAAGAGCTCGGCGCTGTAATCCTAACACTTGTGGAGATATTTCACCAACTAATTTGTGAATCAAGCGGTTGGCTGCTAGGGTATAAATCTCTTTTTGATGAATGATGATGAATAGGGCTCACGTGGCAACTCGTGTGCCGCATGGGGCTACCTTGACGGCTGTGATCTGTCTGTTCTTTTAGGGAGTTAATGAGAGCTAGTCATCATCAGGGTCAGAAAGTGGTGTAATGGTTGACATTTAGAAAATGATAAAAAGAGGTTGGTGTAGGCATTAAGAATTTGTCAAAGAAGAACAGAGAAAAGGTACAATCCCAACGACCATATTCACACGAAGACCAAGTGAAAAGAAAGAAGGGATTGGATCAACGTGTGAGGAACCACAGAGCCCATTTATGCCTCACACCATTTTTAACCATCCATACGTGTGAAATATTGAATCTTGAGCATATATTCGTCATGAACATGTTTCTCCTTATTTCTTAGGATTCATTTTCTTAATACCAATTCTAATGCAACAAGATGGATGGATCCAATTCCAACATTATTTCAATATAGATGAAAAGAAAATACTAACCTTCCTTGGCCTTAGTGACAAATGACTAATTTCTCAGAAATGGTGAATTTGAATGGAAACTTTGAAGTAAGCAGCAAGTAATTTGGACTGAGGAATTACCATATTTAATGAGGCATCATTTCCAGGAAAACTAGGTAGTTGACTTTGGCCCTTTTGAGCTACGGAAAAACAAAGCTATCTTAAAAGAAACTCAGAGGCATTATTAAAGTATGTGGTAAAAAGCATATTGAAGAGTTATAGATTAACATATCAAATCCAAATTGCTGATCTGGTTTGATATGAGGTTAGAATGTGGGCGATAAGCCAATTAGTCAAATGGCACACTCTCAAATATTCCAATAAGTAGAACTAAAAGATTCCCAAGTTCATAAATTTTTTGACCAATTACCAATGTTCTGTTGAAGCTAATAATGACTAATGAAAAAAATAGAGTAGTGACGAACTTGGACCAATTATTAAAAAAAGCCATGCTCAATCTGTAAGAGGAAACTCTTTTAATTTTTTCCTTTCTGATGCATTGAAAAAAGACCTATTTTAATGTAAAAAAATTAATGATAAGATCTTAATCTTGTTCATGGTATCAAATTATTCTGCGTAGACTTTAAATTTTATTGAATGTGGACTTTTACAAGTACATAATAAAGTTGAATGTTATACTTAACTTCCATTCATGATGGTCACAACCCTTCATTGGGATGGTAAGCATGTAATTTCCTCATATCTTGAGTGCCCTGAAATCTTCTTCTTCTTCCTCCTAGAGATTATAAATTGGTAGAAACAAATTAATCAATTCAATTACAACTCTTTCTCATTCAAAGACAGTCAGAAGCCTATCTTCTTCTATTCTCTTTCTCATTCAAAGACAGTCAGAAGCCTACCTTCTTCTATTCAATACAGTTAGCCGCAAACGCTATCATGCTCTTCCCTCCATATATTAGCATAAAAAAATAATCACATGATACGCCATTATACCATACAAATAATGTAATTAAGGCATAAGTAGTTTAGTTCCAGTTTGCATGTATATATCTATACAGTTTTGAACAAGTGTGAACGATATTATACTACTTGTGATCAGCTGCAATATATTTGGTTCCTCTTGTGTGGACCATTGATAGTTGGTGCTGAGCGATGATCACACGCAAAAACTTAAAACTTATGGAAGTTAAGCATAGCAAATCTTATACAATAATTATATCTTAATCAAGCCCATGCATACCTTGTGTAATTATTGTTACATCTTAATCACGCTAGTGTTAAATAAATCGAGCATGAGCTGACCATGACAGCTGCAGGTGGTGAAAAGAAAACAAGTAAATGTCAAAGGTGTTAAGAGTCCAACTTTCCAACCTAGCCATAGGGAACTGCTTTTGGTCCCATTAGGTTGCTTAATCATCGTAATCTTTTCAGCCGTCTGGTCCCTTAATTACAGATTATGTCGAAAAGAATGTCGATAAGACACTACTAAATACATTTGTTTATGTTGTAACAATCTCTGAAACAACCCAACTACGTTGACTAGTTTGCCACGTGAAGTAGGAGTAACGACCCCGCAAAAGTGAGAACTAAAAAACTTGCATAATGTACAATTTAAGTAGTGATTAGTAAGCAAATACGGAAGGCATTTTCGTATATGTAATATTACGACCAAACTGGATTTATACACCATATCCATATGGATAATCTTTTTTTTTTCTTTTACAAATTATGGTGTTGATGAAGAATTAAGCATCTCCTAACCACCAAGTCAAGTTCTGGGAGTAGATTTTTGGAAAGGTTTAATTTAGGAAGTATTCTTTATGCAATGATTCAAATTGGGTATAAGAAACTTGTATGGCATAGGCAGAAATAACAAGTGCATTACCATATCCTAATTTCGTAGAAACTTTCATGGAAGTCATTTAGTGTTGATGTTGATTTGTTGACAAGTAATAAGAACATGATCAATGAAGAAATTACCGAGTCAGAGACAAAACAACATAGAGTTCAAAGGAAATTTTCTTGTATTATAACAACTTACAGCGAGACGGAGTTACCAGGAAACTTACAACGGGACGGAGTTACCAGGAAACTTGCTCGGGAGAGCAAGAAAACAGAAGAATTTGCATCTTCGTTCTGATATACAGTATATATTGATATAACTTAGCAAAAACCCAGTTCTTCAAGAGGGTTTTATCAACTAAAGAATAAAATGGCCACAGCCATTAAAAAATTATGGTAGGAATTAACCGTAAATTGTCTTAGTTGCCGTTTGTTTTCCTTTGATCCATGAAGTTTTGTAGTCTGTTGAGTGCAACTTCTAGTGTCTGCTCACTCATATTAGCAAAACACACTCTAAACCAACCTGGTTCGGAGCAATGACAGGAAGATCCTGGAGATATGTTTAGCTTCACCTCACGAAGTATGGACTTCCAAAGAACCAATTCACCTTCTCTTGTGGGTTCCTCCAACAACTGGCTTAAATTCATCCAACAAAACAACCCAGCATTCCCTTTCAAGCACTCTATCCCAGCCCTTCTCAAACCTTCAATAATCATGTTATATCTCTTCATCAGTCTCTCCCTATTTGTCTTGATATAATTTTCAGTAAATTTCTTGTCTGACAACATGGAAGCCAGCAGATGTTGTGTCTGAGAAGAAATCAAGGTGAAACTAGACATCCTTCTTGCAGTGGTAACAACCTTATCGTTGTAGGAGTAAATTGTTCCGACCCTGAAACCTGGAAGGCCAAGATCTTTGGAGAGGCTGTAGACAATGTGCACTCTCTCTGAATCTTTGTATCCACGAGATTCCAGAATCTCAGCAATGCTTATGAATTCGGATGACGCGAACGTGGATCCTGAGTAGATTTCATCGGACACAAGATGGATGTTTTTGCGTACTGCGAAATCAAGAATCTCTTCCAAGACTGAGCGTTGGATCGTAGCACCCAGCGGGTTTGATGGATTTGTTATCAGAACTGCTCTCACTTTGAGGTTCAAGGCTGCTGCTTCTCTGTATGCAGATTCCAAGGCTTCAGGAGTAACTTGGAAATTGTTGGAGCTGTCACAATGAATTGGAACAATGTTTACACCAGTCCTCCACCTTAAATCTCTATCAAATCTGCAAGAGAAGTTCGAAATAATGTTAAATGGTGAGGTTGGGAATGAAAGCATTAAACCCATAGATAATGAGCTCGGAAGTACAATGTTTTTGGAGACAACTGAATACTTACCCTGGATAGTATGGAGTTGGAACAAGCAAAGCATCACCAGGATCTGCTAGAATGAATGTTAAGAGCTCGTTAGCTGCAGTAGCACCAGCGGTGAGGACTACTCTATCTGGGTCAAATTTTGCTCTTCCTCCTCTAATTTGTTCCATGAAATTTGACATTGCCTGTGACCAAGTGCACAAGAAATGTCAGAATTGTCCTTCTTTTAAGTAAGTTACAGTAAGTTATTACATATATGGGTCAAAGAAAGTACCTGTCTGAACGATTTGAGTCCATGATAATCTTGAAACAAGGCATTTTCTCTAAAGCTTAGTGCTCCATTTCCAAAGCTAGATGCTTCGGAATGTTTGGCCAAGTATTCTTCCAACAAATCGAATGAGACCTGTTCAGTGAGCAAAAGGAAGGATTTAGCTTTGTCTTGACGAAGATCACACTGAGCTTAAGTATGCTAAGAAAGAAATGGATCAAGTGCCTTACTTGATTTTCTGCGAGTCCCATCTGTATGACTCCTGATGGGTTTTCTGCGTCATGATAAGGATCTTCATCGTATGCTTTCCATCCTGCAAAATATGGAGAGTCCTCTCCATGGGTTTTGGAGACTGCAATTTTCGATAGCTCAACAGTAGTAGGTTGTTCAATCTCTATGGCCATGACTTCTACTGCAAAAACTCGTTAAGTTTCCTGGCTATATCTGTAGGTTTTGTCCTCAAAAATATGATTGTGTATGAACGAGAAAGTGATACAGAAACGAGAAGTAGAGAGAAAGAAAAGAGTGGAGAAGACAAATGCTTGAATGAAACCTTTGTCAAGAACTCTCGTAATATATAGGGAGTGTCTGAGGCTTTGACATAATAAAAAGGGTCCCCACAATTTGCCTAGTTCTCACCATATTGAAACAGAATAAAATATCAATCATTGATACTCTAATGTAAGCAAAATCGAAACCTCGCCTTTTACAGATGAAATTTTTTTTAACTCCATGACAACTGTTCACTTCTGTCACATTCTCCAAACCTTTCTTTAACTCAAATCTTCATAAGATCCCGAACGAATAAGGTGGTTGATGAGGGGTGGTTGCTAATCTTTTTTTTCCTTTTAGACCTCCCATCTCCATATCATTACTGTCAGACTACTCTTACTTCTTTGGATTATCTTCTTATAGTTTCCTACATGATTCTACATTCAAGACGTTGCCCAAAAAGCAGGAAGACAAAAACGAAATAGAACGATTGCAAAATTGTCAGGCCAGTTGAGAGCTTGATATTTTCCACTTGCTTTAGATAACTAAGACATAAAGGAAATAGTGCGATTGCAAAATAGTCAGACCAGTTGAGAACTTGATATTTTTCACTTGCTTTAGATTACTAATGATGGTAGTTAAACTCCAAGCCCCCACTTCCCAACCTATGACTAACCAAATGCATAAACGTCGGCAAAACTTAAAAAATTTTGCTTTGCTGAAACCAAATATGCTGCAACCTACACGAAGAATACATAGCGAGCATGAATATGTTGATGATATCTATGAGCAGTTAAGCTCTAGTGATCTGACAAAGATATGAATTTACACAAGATTAAGATTCTGATTTGGGAACAAAAATTTAAGACAAAGGAGAAGCCTTGAGAAGATATTATGGGCCCACAATTGCATCAGAATTTATAAGGTCATTAGGGTTTAAGGATTGTAGTTAGGAAGCGTACTAATTATCCAAATTCAGTTCACAAGCTCTCTCTAATCATATCCGGGCAAAAGCACATTCCTGATGACTTTTCCGTGTCAGTCACAAGTTCACATGCAAGTACTGGATTCTCCATGGAAAGTCAACCTGGCAAGCTTTTTCTGTCTTCAAAAGTCATCATTTTCCTCGTAACCACCCATTAGTAAGTCATTAAAAATGACCAAATTAAGTTAATGACTTTTGAGGGGATGGTTGTCCTGTCTTACTAATGAGTGATTAAGGCTTAAAAACTATGAGGAAATGCTTGCATATGCAGATCTAAATGTACTAGTTTGTATGCTACATCTCCATGCCTCCATGTAAGAGTTGAGATACTTGTCAAGATTATGTTGTTCATAGAAATAGATTTCAATTTTTCAACTAACAAACCAAGAGAATATACAAAATCCCAGAGAAGAAGGAATAAACAATTGGAATCAAAAAGAGGAACAGTCGATGATGAGAAGAATATGTGTGGCTCTTTTAAATTATGAATGGAGGAGGGACTAGATGAATCACCATGTGCAAGTAACTCAACAGCCTGAGATCTGCATTAAAAGATAGATTGCATTGCAGAGATAAAAAGGGAAAGAATAATTAAAGGACGTGAAACAAGAAGTTGTCCATGACGACTGTTCGGCGGCTTTGGCCTGTAAGAGAGAGACAAAAATCAACCAAGGTTCTTCTCCTAGATGTGGAAGGTTAATTTCTGCACAAGAGTAGTTGTGAGCAGTTATAATATATTGTCCACTTGAAAGAATCCCAAATCATTGCTCACTACTAAAATGAATCAATCCTCACACAAGTTCCAAGCCAAGTACTACAACAAGAAACATTTGAAGTATATACACTGCTTGCCTGCAATTAAGTGAGAGCTAGTAAATATGTTATATTCATGATTTGCTTCTTTCTTTTACAAGGTGTTGGTTGTTATCTGTATTTGAATATGCTACCTATTAACATTGCTCAAAATTGGATGTGAATAATTTTTGTCCGTACGTAGGCTCTATCAACTATGATTCAATAAATAGGGATTAATATATAATAGTTAAATGTTGTTAACGTTAATATTCCTAACAAATATTTTGTTAATAATTAAAGAAAATTTTTACAAATAAGAATTTTTATTTTCCTTTTAAACGAACGGATTTGTTGTCAAAGACTACTCACAAATTTCACTCATTAATTACAATTAGTTTAAGATTGATTAATACATAAATAAATAATTTTAAACCTAAATTCGATATTAATTTAATAGAAAAAAGTTCAAATAAGAATCATGACCAACTCAATTATGAAATAGATAATAATTTTGTTATACAATTAACTTTATATATAATACTTCATAAACTTATTTTATTATTATTTTAGCGCATAACAATATATACAGAAATCTAACTTAATTTTACATCTTTCATAAACTTTTTTCCTTACTCCAATTATGTTGGAGAATTGTAATTTCGTAATTGAGGACTATATAATCCTATTGAATCAGAGTAACATAACATAATCAGGAAAAGGTATTTGGCAGTTATTTGGAACCCACGCCATACTAATCACCCAATGCGTATACGTGTTTCTTTCCTGCCCTTAATAATGATAATCAACAAATAGTGAGGCGGTTAATGAGCTTCAAAGTGTTACTAAGAGAGGTGCCGTATATCAGAATCTCCGGATCGGTCAGCTTCTGATCTTAAGTTAGTATATGGATTAGCAAAAGGCCAGAAGCAGTCAATATGAACAATAATCTAAAATGGTTTGAATTAGTGTGTTAGGTACCTACAAGAGAGCAATGTATTCTACAAATAAAGTTAATCCGTGAAGCAGCGTATACGTTCTGAGTTCCTGAAGTGGATTACAACTTAGTAGCAGCACAGAAAGGAAGCACCCAAGAAGTTCTATAGGTTCCATGCCTATGCATAGCTTACACGTACATAAGACTTGAATGTAGGAAGGAAAAAGACAGGTCAAAGTGGGGATAGAACTTGTGCTTAATTTACTCACAACTAGACTGCTTGAACGATATATGAACCTTCTTTAATCAACGTCACACTGCAATTAATTAGGTTTTATAAATAAGAAAGTGATTAGTTATTTGTATTATCATGCTCTTAAGACATTGAAGTTTCTTTTTTATTTTCCATACTTGTCAACAGCTCAATCTGTCAACATCTGATTAGTGAAAAAAAGCTTGAAGAGGGCCAAGTTTGTCACTTTCATGTTGCGGATTTGGAGTACTGAAAGGAACCGTTTCGTGTCTTTGCATGCTTCTGATTTCAGCTTGCTACCCTTGACGGTAGGCAGGAATCACCATTAGTTATAGTAATAACCGACATGTGAGATTACTATACTCTAAGTCATTGGGATTTTGTTATCGTTATATACATGATTGCATATAACTTGGCTTTGAATCTTCTACATCTTTTATCTGTTTTAATTGATTTTCTAGTGTCACATGCCACACTTCACCTAATTCCTACCATAGCAATGTGAATTTATCAAGGGCCCACATGGTTCATGAATTTAAAATTGAGAGTTTAATTTTAATATGCATTTCTAATTATCTTTTAA
This sequence comes from Erythroxylum domingense, assembly GCA_025594535.1. Lineage (NCBI taxonomy): Eukaryota > Viridiplantae > Streptophyta > Magnoliopsida > Malpighiales > Erythroxylaceae > Erythroxylum > Erythroxylum domingense. The sequence goes on from JANQBM010000006.1 coordinate 23,581,023, forward strand.
AATTTATGAATACTATGAATTTTGTCCATAATCAATTTTGAGAAAAATAAAATAATCAATTATATTAAAAGAAATTTTTTAATTGATACAAGAGAAGAATAATTCAATTAAATTATAATTTAAGTATTGGTATTAATTTGTCACAACACATTTTCCAAGAACAACATTTGCTAAAACTTGAAATTGTGCTTCCCACTTGAAGATTAGAGCATAAATGTTTCAAGAATCTCAATAAACATTAAGATTTTTTTATATTGGATTACTTCATTGTTAAAGTTTTTTAAAATATGGATTTTAACGTTCCCAAATTTTGGGTCTTTTTTGTGGTTTTTTTGGAGGTGATGTATCGTCCATAATCAAATTGACATATGTCACACTAGTCGGTTAAGTTGTTTCTAATAAATTTCTTTTATCAAAATGAAGTTAGATAAAGAGGTTAACTATGATTCTAGGATATTAGCATGTTCCTTTGCATCCCAATCGTAAGGCATGAATCTTCTTGGAAGATGTAATACCAATAGGGACCTGCCACGCCGGAATATTTGTACTAATCATCAAGAGATCATGTCAAACGGAGATAATAATACAATATTTGGTTGTTCAGAATTCGATATTGACTTTGGTATGAGGCTTCTAATAAAACCATATCACTAATTATATTATATATTCCTTTCTAGCTTCTCTTCACCTTAAACATTTGTCTTGTATATATATTATATTTATATGAATTGGAATCATAATTTTTCTTGTTAGTTTCTTCTGTGACTATTCAAGGATATGTGATTAAGAGTGACTCATGACGTGTTTAAGAGAAAAACACGTTTTGTGAACCCCAGAAGCATCTACTTAAGCTGGATTTTAAGGTATAGTCTCAATGGAGCATTCAAGGTCGTCTCATATGTCGATTTCAGCCAATGCACCGACGAAAGACGACTACACTCTTGTTACATGTTCGAAGTTTCCTAAAGGTTGAGCATTTGATGTTTACGTTTAGTACCTACAAATTTCGGGGTTTGGTTCATTTCTCAAATAATGCATGTCGTAAGCCATAGTTGTATAGCTAGCATCCAAAGCTCTCTAGTCTCTAGTAGTCCTACGTTTTGGCTTTGACCACCTCTATAGGTGTCAAAACAAATAATACCAAGTCTAATCAAGTGTATGTTTCTTGTAATCTATTTAACAAGAATCTGCGAGTCAAATCATGCTAGACCATAGGAATAATCTTCAATTACATTAGAAAACACGACTAGTGTGTACTTTTTCAAATCCTACTTGATTCATAATTTAAAGATGGGAATCAATAATGAATTCCTTGATACTTTTATGTTAAGTCTCCTATTCATCTAAAAGAAAGAATTACCCTTTTCCCATCTTCCCATATTTTTTTCTGCTATATTATTTTTTTACCAAATAATATCTTGTTAATGAACCCACCCACATATACATGTACAAGAATTGCCTTTTTGTGGAAATTTTTTACCCTCCTCATCCATGTGCTCAATTTCTCTTCGTCTCTCTCTCTCTCTCTCTCAATAATGGTGATATATAAGAGTAGGTCTTCGCTAGCTGTAACTGAAATTGAGTTCCTGTCCAACATTGTATAATACAATTAACTTGTATACTCTATTAGAAATGTGATCCAAGAGCGTCCACACAAGCTTATAGACAAAGGTTTCCTTTATTTATACCTTGCCAAGAAATCTTTTTTTTTTTTAATTCATATGCTCATCTACTCCGGGTTTTTAGTTC
>JANQBM010000006.1:23582871-23593204 GCA_025594535.1 Erythroxylum domingense
AAAGAACTTCTCTTTCTTGAAAAGATATCACAAATTATTACGTAGTTAAATCGCAAATTACTTCTATATGATTTTTATCAACAAAGTAAACTAAAGTAAGGAGTAGAGAATAGACAATGCAATTTTTATACTGGTTTACCCCAAACTGTGGGGTACATCCAGTCCTCAGAGTTCATCTGAGTGTTCCACTATTCTCCAAACGATTACATGTATTCTTTCTTCCCTTCCAGAGCCTCTTCAGGTCTTTGCGTCTGCGTCTGCGTCTATATAGTCTTTGCGTCTGCGTCTGCGTCTACGTCTATATAATCTTTGCATCTACATCTGTGTCTATATAGTCTTTGCGCCTATGTCTGTGTCTATATTAACTTTGCGTCTGCATTTGCGTCTGTATCTATCCAGTCTTTGCGTTTGTGTCTGTGTCTATATAGTTTTTGCATTTGCGCACTTGACACACTTGTCAAAGACATTCTTTTGCTTCTAACATTATTATTATTTGATTACCATCAAAATTAGTCATCGTACAGTCCTCTTGACTTAAGAAGTGTATGCATTATGTTTGATGTAAAGTATCCAACTATGTGATTGGATTCTTGAATTTGAGGTGACATTATTGCTAATGTGAGGAGAACTTAGGTCCACATTATATTCTCTACAAATATGTACAGAAGATATAAATTAGATATGATGAATGTGTTTCCAAAACTGGAAGTTAAGATTGTAAATAAATTGAAATGAGTGGAGAAACTAGCATGAATGAATAGATATTAGAATACGTCAATGTGAAATCAGAGGAAATCGAATGAATGGAGAAAATCATTCGAGTAAAGAAGTCAACTGGGAAATCGAAATTAATATGAGATAATCCTACCTCATTGAGGAATTTGTTGTTTAAAGAATTTTGAGAACTAATCATGGGTAGGTTGAGTTTTGGCTATATTTGCTTGAGTTAACAATGCCCCTGACAGTGTCACAGCATTGAAGAATAAAGTCTCCCAATTTTGCTTGGATCAATTGGTGACTATAATCATAGATGATTCAATGAATGTATTCGAAAAGTTGAGGAGAATATTTTGAATACTTTAAGTAAATCTTACATATCATGAAGGTAGAAACAATTATTTACTAAGTTTAATAAGAGTGAATCTTAGCTTGATCGAATAGAATGTTGGGTCATATAGTATCTGAACATGGCATATTGGGAGACCCAAAGAAAATTGAGGTAATGATGAAGTGAGAAACTCCAAGGAATATGTATGAGAGATCTGGAGTTCTCTGGAACTAGCTGTATATTGGGTACCACTAGAGATTGTTAAGGAGTTTTTATTTATCTTAGCCATTTGACAAAAATGTTTGAGGAAAAATGTGTGAATCATATGAGTGATTAATATAAAGAGAATTTTGAGGAATTATAAGACTGATGGTAATTATATTATGTGGATTTGGAGATTATAAAATATACAATGATATCTCACATTAGGGATTCGAATGCAATTTAATGCAGCATAATAAAGTGATTTCTTATCCATTGAGACAATTCAAGTCTCATGAGTTGATTATTTGATACAAGATTTTGAATGTGCTGCAATAGTGATTGCTTGAGAGCTTGGAGATATAATATGTACTGTGAAACATTTTGGACATATATAAATGTACAGATCATTAAAGTTTGAGGCACTTATTGAGTTTGAAAGAATTGAATATAAGATAGAGACAATGGATAGAATTACTAAAAGATTATGATAGTACAAATTAGTATTATTCGGTAAAATAGTGTTTTATCTTATGCTTGAACATAAAATTCAATAACGAAATGGCACAAACTTTAGAAATTGAGGTCACCAAACCTAATGCAGTAAAGAGAATAGAATGTCGAGTTGAATATTGGGGCAACATGAAGTAGTATTGGCTGCATTGAAATTTAAGATCAGTTTCATATGAAATAATTGACAAAGCCCAAAGTGAGGATCCAAAATTGTGAATCTTATTGAGGAACTGAAAATGAATATGAATTTCGAGTTTGAAAATGATACTTGTGATTGAAATAAGAAGTATGTATACCCGATAAAGAGACTGTTAGAGAAAGCATAAGAAACAACCTAAGCTATACATCCTAGTAGGAAAGCGACGAAACTACATTTAGCAGCTAAGAATGTAGAATCAAGTGACTGAATGTATGAATTACCAATAGTCTCAACTGTTGGAGATATGCTTAAAGCTTATACTTTGGAGTTCATAGGAACGCGAGATCGATGTGTATTTTTAATTGACTATCATTAGAATACCATATGGGACATTATATGAAAAAAGATTCGTTCGCCATTACATTGAAATGAAGAGGGCCTAAAAATGTATAAAGGCTATAATTAATTCGAGATGTTACTGATAAGTGAAATTGATCTGTGTTAGAAATTAAATGATTCAAGAAAGATGAATAAGTTAGGCAGATCAACACTGGACATATGGAATATAGTGTGATGGACATACAAGTTAAGTGTATTAACACTAAAGAGATGAGAATTATCAAGCGATAGATGAGATGTCTCCGAGAGTATCACCTTGCAAAGGTGTGCTTAGATTGACAAAGAGATGTGCTCAGATAAGGAAAAATAATGAACTAAGCTCGAATTGTATTGATCAATATGAAGTTATTGAGGATAGGACCATTCATTTTTGAGTTAGTATTACTAATAACAGATGTATCAGATTCATACTGTGTTACATGAATATGTTTAGGAAATATTGTTATGATCCTATATAGGTGTTATTAATACTTGAAGTGAAATTATAAGTAAACTGAGATAATTGAGGAAATGGTTATGATAGTGTGATATCATAATAAGTACTGAAAGATCGAGTGATTCCATTGACTATAGTCAAGTGGAAGAAATTATTCGAGTGATGAAGTTAAATGGGAAACAGAAAAGCATATGAGTAAACAATACCCCAGCCTTTCTGATCAATCATATAAGAATTTTCAAGGAAGAAATTTATTAAGGGGGAGAAATGTAACATCCTGTTTTCATACTAAAGATTAGAACTCTAAAATTCGGTACATGTGAGATCAAAGAGAGATTGAGAAAAATGCATTTCATGCTCATGCATAATATTAGCATATACGAACATGAATTTGAATTTTTGCACATATTAGAATGACTGTACATGAATTCATTGAGATATTCTAGGTATAATTGATCTATAAATGTGATTATAATTGGAATTGTGAATTATAAGTGTTAAAATTTGATTTGGAGATTATATTTATTGACTTAAAATTTTTGGTGAAAATTTGAGAATTTTTTGAAGTTTAAGGGTATTTTTGGACTAGGAAAAATGCCAAGTGGCACAACAATTGATGAAAAGAAGTAAAATTTACAGTCAAATGACAGTGGAAATTTTTATAAATGACTTTGGGATTTAATGACATATGTCCTTGAAATTTGGGAGAAAATTGGAGTAGAAATTAGAATCAAATAGACTAGTTATTAAAGGAGGGATAAATGAAACCAGGTAGCAAGTGACACGTGTCACTTGCCACATCACTTATGTCCCACGATTTTTTCTAAATGAAAGACCAACTCATTTGTTCTTTCACTTGTTATTTTGCTCCTCCCTTCGTAAATGCTTCTCTTCTCATCTTCATTGGTTTCTTTTCTTCTTCTCCATGAATTTGTTTCACAACCTTCATCGACGTTGATTTTTAGCAAAATCCTTCACTTGTTCCTTCAAGAAATGTTATCTTCTTTATGTCACAAGAAAAACCTAACCTCTTCCTTATAGATGGTGATCAACGAATGGTGTTTGAGAAGCTAGGGTTCATGTGATTTTGAAGAGCTTGGAGTTAAATAAGTAAGTATCATGTTATTGCTCTTCTTGGGTTGTTAAATGAAACATATTGATGATGGGTTAGAGCTAGCATGATCATAAAAATTGGGTTGGAAGAGTGATGATTTGTTGATAATTGATAAGATGGAAAGGTCATTATGATGAATGGGTATGTGATGTGTTTTGTTTTTGGTGTATATAATTAAGCATGGATTTTAAATTATGTATAGATGATCTTAAACTGTAATTAGGTATTATTGAAGAAGAAATGATGTGAAATAAGTTAGAAGTGATAGATTAAACAAATGAGATGAATTAGGAAGAGATTGATGAGGAAGTGTGCTGGAAATGTGTTAGATGTAGTGGTTTAGCTGAACATGGGTCGGTTTTTTTTTGACATATCTTAATCTATAGATATCCAAATAGGATGATTATTAATTTATATTAAACTAGAGACGAGTGTCTACAATTTTCATGAAGAAATCGAGTTTGAATTTTAGCTCTAAGAGTGTAGAAAATTGTCTTGAAGTTGAGTTTCATATTTTGTCTTTGTTTCTGAATAGTATGGAGTAAATTGTGTATAAATTTTAGAATACGGAGCCAAATTATATGAACTTGGGTTCTTTCGAATATTAAGACATAGATGAACAATTGTTTAGAAGAAGACTTTGCCAAAAAAACCTCATTTACTAGGTGGAAAATGGAAGTAAAGTTCAGGAAAAAAAATAGAAGACAGAAGAAGGGGTGCATCGGCCTGAAGCAGGTCACAATCACGACTCGGCATAGGTGACCGTGGAAGTCGAGATCGTGACCCCGAAGGTGATACGCGGGAGATGCCTTCCAAACATATGTTGGTTTTTTTGATGATATCTTGAGCTGTAGATGTCCAAATGAGCTGATTCGTGATTCAAATTAAATTAGAGACATAATTCTACAACTTTTTTAAAGAAGTATAAATTTAATTCTAGCTCTAAGACTTTCAAATTTTGGTGCGAAATTGAGTCTGGATTGAGGTTATAGTACTACCCGAGACAGAAATTATATTTTGATGTTTTCATAAAAGCTGAATGGATATATGATGAAACAAACAAAGGTGTCTTCACAAAAGTTGTAGTTCATTCTCTTATCTTTCAATTGGTACTAAGTTTGTAATTTTTAGATATCTGAGTTGAAAGTTTTAAGTTGTATAATTTGAGGGTATGATTATGAACTAGCCAAAAGTTCAATTATGTATAGTTTGTGGTATTGTGAACATAACCTATAAGATACTAAACCAAATTGAATGATCTTGATGTCATTAGAAACTTAAGAGATAGAAAAACAATTTTCTAGAAGAAAGTGTCCTCAAATGAATTCATTTTCTTAGTCAAAAATAACTTGGAAAGTTGACTCAAAAATGTGTCTTAGGAAAATCCAAATTTGATGAAATGAGTTATGAATTTCGATTTTTATGGTTTTATTGAGATATAAACCATAAGTATAAATGATACTTATATGAGTTTGGAAATATGTATGATTATGTGATGAGAATAATGGAAAGATACCAGGGATTGTCATTGAGCATGTATTGTACATAGTCCATATACACATTTGTGCTTAAATGAATACTTAAGATTGTGCAAAGTTGTAATGCGTGTGCAATGTGTGTATTGCATAATGTCGATGTGCAGGACAAATGTCCATATCTAGACGTTTCCGAATTATGGAAGCTAATGCTAATATGGAGCGTACTGGGAGTGGACCTAGATGGTCTCATTTCATTGTTTGTTCTTATTTTAGTTTTTACATTGAATGACTACAGTTATGATTATTATGCACTGTGAATATGATTGATATGAATGTGAATTGCTTATGTTGATGCCAGACAATGAAGGTCCGATACTTAATGTATGAATATGACATTGAAGTGCTACTTGTATGTGAATGTGATGAAATAAACGTTGCTCAACAATTATGTTGAATGCCGGACTAAGTCCGATGATGAATGTGATATGCATATGAATAAAAAAGTGATTCTCAACTTAAATGTTGAATGTCGGATTAGCTTCGAAGATATGTGAAAGTGACTGATTGATCATATGTGATTGATGCATTCCATTATATGAATGCATGAAACATAAAGGAAACTGTGACCGAAGTAGCACCACAAAAGAGCTTAAAGCTCATAATGTGAAAAAGAGCTTAAAGCTTAGAAAGTGTATAAGAGCCAAAGGCTCACGATGTAAAATGAGCCCGGTATCTCCAATGGATAAGGGACAGTTATCAATAAGCCCGATATCCATAATAGATACGGGACAATTATAGGCACTCGGTTATAAAAAAATAATAAATGAAAGTAAGTCTCATGCGCATTGCATTATAAGTGATATGTGTACTTTAAATGATTGAAATGGTTATTTTGAATGCCCTGAATGTGATCCTATATGTTAAATGAAGTGATGTAAATTATGTGAACTGTGTGTGTTATGTGATTGAGTGAGCCATCGAGGATGGTCACTCATTCAGTTCGCAAAATTCACCCAAAATTTGCAATATTTTTTAGGCTCTGATGAGTTACCCTGTTAAGTTGACGAGAGTATAGCCATTGCACCCAAGTGAGAGATAGAGTTTTGGATCAGTTCCCGTATGCATTAGTATTTGTTTAATTTTTGTATCAAAATATGTATTCATAAGTATTTTGCAATGTGTATGTAAATGATTTCGTAATGTAATGGTTGTGACATTGTGTTTGAAAATGAAAAGTGGGCTAGATTTATTTATTGATTTTTTTGCAATATGCGTGTATTTTTTAAAAGAAAAAGAAATTTCTGTATTGAATTTGACTGATTGACTATTCTAGCGTGCCACCCTCCCGAGGTATGTTCTCAGACATCACTCAAGATGTCGAGTACGTGTCTTACGAGAGTGGGGTGCTACAAATATAATATGAACTAATGAGTTCTTCTTCTTACATAGTTCGTACACATTACAATCTCTTTTATGTTGGATCATATTTCCCTCCTGAGGAACATTCGTGGTCATATTCAATGGCTCAAAAGCCTCTTGGTAAGAAAATTATGTTTAAATATTATTAAAGTCATGAGCATAAGGTATATAAATTTTGAAACTTATTTCTAATTTTACTTAAACGTATTACCTAAAAACAAAGTTAGCTAAATTAGTTTATATGCTATTTTATTTTTTAGCCCAATACATTATAAAAATTTACCATTTTTAATTACCCTAGAATCTAAAATTACAGCCCAAATACTTATATGTTATCTTGTCTTTGCTGGTCCATTTAAAATGGACCCAAAAAAGACATTTAAAACATCTCAAAAACCCTACTCCACAAGTCCACTTGGTTAGCCCATCTAATATAAACACTATATCTAACCCTAAATTAGAACAAGTCATGTTCTTCAACCTTCAGGCATCGGCGGCGTGGTGCAACCCTCAGGCATCAGTCAGTTTGGAACCAGGGACGTTACCACTGGTGGAAGCAGAGACAGTGGGAGTGGGAAAGCTTCCTTCCAGGTGGCAGTGGCGGCAAGGAACCCATGATGCCACTCACTAGCGCTCACAGCCGCCAAAAATGTGACTGTACTCACCGGTGCTCCACCACAGGTACGGTGCATGTTGTGTTGAGTCAATCTCTAGATGATGGCAGTAATGACAGTAATGTCGCCCGAAACACCAATGCACCGTGCCCACGCCCGTGTTGCAGAAAAACGGAAACACTTATATACGTCAACCTAACTAAATTAAGTTTAATTAAACTATATCATTTAATTGAACTTACTGATTTGATATAATTAAACTATATCGTCTGAACTGGCCTTTCATAAATGATACCCTACAGAAAATCGGAATCTCCTCTATGTTGGTCAGACTCATTGTGAGTGTATTATTACGGTATCAATGCAAATTGCATGGAATGAACAGCTATCAGACCCTTTTATACCTTCAAGAGGTATCCGACAAGGGGACTCGTTATTGCCATATATATTCGTTCTTTGTCTGGAACGTCTGGGTCACCTTATATCCCAAGCGGTGAGTCAAGGTCAATGGAAACCGTTTAAATGGACTAGACAAGGGCAAGTCATTTCACACTTCTTTTTTGCTGATGATCTTGTCCTATTTGGTGAAGCTTCGGTGGCACAGGTGGTAGGGGTCTCGACAATCCTGGAAAATTTTTGAGATGTGTCAGGACAAAAAGTGAATCATTCAAAAATCCACATTTACTTCTCCTCGAATGTGCCGTTAGACCTAGCACGTTGCCTTAGTCACTCATTGCAACTACAAAGTACGAATAATCTGAGAACGTATTTAGGGGTCCTGTTGATCCACGAGCGCACCACGAAAAATACCTATCAGTATATCATAAATATGGTACAACATAGACTAGCGAGGTGGAGAATTAAGGAATTATCTCTAGTCGAACGAGTTACCCTAATCCAGTCTGTGATTTCCTCGATTCCCGTCTACACTATGCAAACTGTGCGGTTACTCCAACATCTCTGTGATGAAATGGAAAAGATAATGTGGTCCTTTATTTGGGGAACCCACAGCGAGAAGAGGTCAACCCAACTAGTCAACCGGAAAGTTGTTTGTCGGTCAAAAAAAGCCGAAGGGCTAGGTATCAAATGTATTCGAGTAACCAATAATGCCTTTCTCACTAAATTAGGATGGGAATTACTCACCAAACCCACAGCTTTATTATGGATACAGGTCCTTAGAGCTAAATATCGGCTAAACACTCCTCACATCCCTCACACACTGCCTACAACTGGGACGTCAATCCTTTGGCGAGGGATAACAGCTACGTGAGATCATGTCCAATAAGGTATTAGATGGACATTAGATAATGGGCAACGGACAAAATTTTGACTTGACCAATGGTTAACCGACTGAGGTCCACTAGTAAATGAGACAGTGAGCCCTTTTCCTGAAAGGATGATGTACACGTATGTGGCTGAGTATGTGACAGATGATAGTGATTGGAAATGGGATTTGATCACTCCATATCTTCCCGCTCACTTATGCATGGTCCTCGCAACGGTTCGGCCTCTATCAACTGATGAGGAAGTCAACAAATTTGTCTGAACCCCCTGTCAACAAGGGAAGTTCACGGTGGAGTTTGCTTATGAGTTAATCGCTGTGGCAAATTCAGCGACCCAAAATCCAATATGGAATATCATCTAGAAGTGGGCAAGGCCATAGCGGATCCGCTCCTTTCTATGGCTCTTAGCAAACAATAAATTTTGACAAATCATCAACGTGTTCTTAGACACATAGCCTCCAATAGTAATTACCTGCGTTGTGGTCACGAAGAGACCACCTTGCATGCATTTCGTGATTGTCGTAGGGTTCAAAATTTTTGACAAAAATGGTCCCCTTTATTGCAAGCGGTGTCTTTCTACCAAGGACCTGTAGAGCAATGGATACGGTCCAACCTGACAAACCAAGGCACTATACTGGAGGTCAACTAGGCAGTCATTTTTGGGGTCTCGTGTTGATATCTCTGGCAATGACGCAACAAATATATCTTCAAAGAGGGATTCGAATGACCAAAAGTGGGACATCACATAATATTAGGGTATGTGTTTTGGATCGATCAGGCACACCCAGTGACGAGTTGCGTAACTAACCCACAAGGATTGCCTGTAGGGACCCTAGTAAGATGGAACCCACCACTGGAGGGTTGAATTAATGTTGACCCCGGTCCCCGTAGGAATTTTATGGTGGCCACATGTCACTATTTGATATTTATTTATAATAATACTAATAATAATAATAATAATTGGGAACATTTCTATTAAATAAATTATAACATTAGATTTAATTAAAACTCTAGATATGGAAGTTTGGTGGTGGGATCATATCATAATTTCGGTCATATAATTTGATTATTCAAAAATAAAAAAATTGTAAAACCAATTAACTATTAATAAAATAATTAGTGGATCATATCAAATAAAAGAAATCGGTTGTAATTGTATTTTCTAAATAAAATTGTTAGGAAGAGTGAAAATAATACTCAACAATTTAATAAAAATATCCATAGCAAGATGTACAAAGAATAATAATTTTGGGTGCAAAAAGAATTAATAGAAATGAGGTTAAATAAATAAATAAAAATAAAAATAAAAATTTCAAGTGGGTCGTGATCGTACCGTGATACAATCGCGACATTGAAGAAAATGGGCATTGTCGTGATCGCGCTTCGTTGCGAGACATCTAAGAAATTTGCGACCGTCGCGATTGTACTGTGTTATGATCGCGACTGGGTTAGTTTTCGGGAACGTTACGATCATAATGGGTAACGATCGCGACTTCCCAATTCAAATATCCTTACTTCTAAACAACATATCTCTCAATCCAAAAACCCAAAAATTATAAACTATATATCATTGGAAAACTAAGATCAAGACCTACAACTTTTATGAGACAATTTTGCCTAATTCAACCTGTATCGATATAGTTTAATCATCTAAATAAAGTTACCATTTCAGCCAAATTCATACTTCAA
>JANQBM010000006.1:23593304-23609928 GCA_025594535.1 Erythroxylum domingense
ATTCCCGATCTTACCAATTCCTTATTTCAATAGCACTGGAAGTAAAGATGGTCTCTATTTTCATCACTATTCAAGTATAGCATACAAATAAAAGAATTTATAATATAATTTGAAGTAACCGACTTGTCTTTTGTGAACATTCTGTTTTTGACTAATAACTACATCAAAAGGAGTATTTAAGAAGATCATACCTTTCTTAGATTTATGTAACATCATGAAAAGAGGGTTCATGTCCCTGCAACTATTCATAATCCTCTTTTATGATTCACGTATCCTACTACAAATTTTCTTTTCAATGGTGCAATTATCTTTTGTTATTAATTGACAAATTGACAATTGTTGCTTATTTGTTTTTCATTTGATATATAATTCCATTTTGAAGAATTCATAGCCATTCTTCATCATCCACCAGCAACCTTTTTTGACAAAAAAAAAAAAATCGATTTCATTGATCCTCGCTCAAACACTGGACTGAACTGAACCTCTTTGCACCAGGTTCTATCAATAACCTACAAAGCTAGCCTACACTGACTTTTCTTCATTCTAAAATCTGTGGTTATTGCCTTTGGAAAATGTATAGGTTGTTATCGATAATTTGGCTCTTTTTATTTATGAAGATTAGATACACTCCTTAAGGTTATTCTTTATTTTGATTTTATTTAAAACGTAAACTATTGTTAAATAAAGTAAACACTCTTAACATTGTTACCACTTTTGCTGCTACCATTTCCTACTCTCTATAGAGAATTACGAATTATACGATTGGGAGAACCCAAATTGCTCCTTCGTTTTGATTTCCTTTTTAAGTAACATGCACTCATGCTAGGCAATTAATACAATCTTTTTTAAAAATATGTGTGAAGGTATGGATAAGAGTTGGATAAATCAACCAAGAAATAGTGAGTCTTATATTCAAGGGATTTATGAGTTCATGGAATTTGCAAAACAAGGTGCAAAAAATGGAAATATTAGATGTCCTTGTAATATTTGTCAACTAGATTGGAAGAAATTATTCTCACTAGAGGAGGTAGAAAGTCATATTTTGTTTAAAGGATTTTACAAAGACTATAAAGATTGGACATTCCATGGGCCAAACACTCTTGCTGAAAATGTTGCTGAACAAATGGGTGAGATTGGTTTCTTATTGGTGTTCATCTAAGTTTGAGGTATAATTATTACCCTGTATGTAAAAGCATATCTGTGAGCTCTTTTACACTTGGTAATTAATTGAAATTTTTTTATTTCCCAGGCACTTTCTGAAATTGGAAAGAAAGCACGAGCATCTCAAGATCATGTTCATACTACAGGTTCTAAAAGTTATGCTCAGAAGAGAGCTGAATTTGTAAGTTCCTTTTGTTATTTGGTTAAGACATTGTGATCAACTGACTTTTGAAATTTAGTTGTCTTCATCATATTGGTACTGAATTTTGGTTTTCTTAAATTACTTGTATTAGGTGGATGAGTTACTGCTGGTATGCATAGTTAGACAATAATCCATATTAATTTATGAACGTTTTTTGTTTTTACGATATAAAGTTTATTTATGTTTGTGATATGTATAGGAGGCTATTAACACTAAGGTTACAGAACTTGCTCCCCAGTCACAAGAGAGTCGTGTGGAGATTGAGAGTCAAGTATTTAATGAGTATATGTACTCTGCTAGTTATTCAAGTTCACGTGTAGTTGGTTATGGTTTTGGGGTTACTAGAAGTAAGGTGTTTGGTCTTGAAGGTCAATTAAAGGCAAGTTATTGTGATAGTTTTGGTAGTAGCTTCGGTGAAGTGGGATATGTTAAAGCGCAATTAGATGCTGTTGTAAAACAAAATGATGAGATTATTTCCCAAGTCCAGTGTAGGAATGAAGCACTTGAGAAAAAAACTAAAGCACTCAATAAAAATGGAGAAGAAATTCAAAAAATGAATGAAGAGCTTAAAAAACGAAATGATATGCTTGAGAAACAAAATGAGGATGTAAATACAAAGAATGACCAAATTCTAGCTAAACTCGATCGTTTTTACTCGTTTATAGATAAGTTCAAGGACAAGTAAAGCACAGGTCAGGTTTTTTTTACATTAGGTTTTTTTTAACATGACTTCTACATTATGTTGGATTTCATTCATATAAGCTTTTTGAGTGATATTTAGTGAAAAGCTCTGTTTAACGATGTGATGAATCCAATCTCTTAACTTCCATGTGCAGTCTTTTTTCCTATCTCTTAACTTCTATGTTTTTGCATCGTGTGGATGTGTGGCTGTAGGAAATATAGATCTATGGACTTTGGAAGCTCTAGTATTTGTCATATCTTCCTTCTTTTTGGCTTTCATTTTAGGCACTTCTCTGCTGTCACATTGTGAACATTGCATTTGTTTTAATATTCTGGGCCCATCTTTATATTTCAGATTGCTTTATCTTTTGTGAATCTGTTCCTGGTTTTATACAATGGAGTTCATTTTACTGCTCAAATTTAAATTTTCAAATTTATATGCTGATATAACTGAGGTTCTCACAGTATGGATGCAACATCTGATTTGTTGTCATTACTTTCTAGGATTACAGGTTTTCTAGGATCTTCATTTAACAGATTACGGGTTTGTTTCTAATTTTAAAATTCGATTATTTTTCAGCATCCTCTTTCCTTTTGGAAAAGGAGCTTGAAGTTCTTATATGGTTCTGTAAACTCTCCTTATTGGACAATTATTACCTTCTTTTGACCTGCTCAGTGAAGAGCACTTCATAACACTTTATAATCTCAGAACTTGTGATATAGTTTATTTTAATTTGATAATGCTATTGCATTATGATATCCGTGAAGTTGGAACAAAAAATCCTGGGTGGGATTTTGAGTGGAGGGAGTGGTTTATAAGACTTAAACTCATGACAATCATGTTGCTCCAAATTAACTTTTTTCGAGCCATATGATTAAAGATTGAATGGCTTTGTTGGACTAGTTTGGGCTTGGGCTATGACATTCAAACTGCCTTTGTTTCGTTGGTCTTGCCTATTGTGTTCCTTTGTGATGGAAGTCTAGCTGGTGCATCTATTTGCACATGTTCTTTGAACGACTTCTCTGTTTCATGAACAATTTGAATTTTCTTAAATGACTAAAGAATAATTCTTCAAAAATTTAAAGGAACTATTTAATTCACATAGTTGTATTTTATTTATTGAACTAATCTTTTGCCTATAGCTGAAACTTGGAATTCGAGGATATGGATTTTCATTGTTTATTGTAGGATCTGTACCAGTATACTAGATACTTTGTGAATATTTTTGTCACATGGAAAAAAGTGTCCATCTTGGTTATATGTGAAGTTTTATATCTCAATTCAATTGCTGGATGTAGGCATCCATTTCGACTTATAGGCCTGTTAATTTGAGAGCTGATTCCTTTGATTCTATTTGAAGGAGTGATAGTAAGATAAGCAATATTGATGTTTGAGGTTGTCCTGACACTTACTATATAGTGGAACATTATGATTATTGTGTTGGATAAATTTGACATGCAGAGAAGACAATTTGGAAATGAATTCTATTTCTTGCAATTATAAATGTGATTTTAAATACTTGAAAGATTTTGGGTGCACTTCTTGTGTCAAATCGTATAATTTACCTAATTTATAGGTTATTTTCCTTCTTTCTATCTTTAAGGTGCCTTATTTTCAGATTAAGGAAAATAATTGGAATCTGAATGCAGATATGAACTGTCGATGAAATGTGATGTTTGATTTGTAAGGAAATGTACTAGAGATATTCTTTTGAAGATGAGACTTGCAACTACAAAGTTCATATTCTTTTTGTTTGATTTAGTCATGAATACTATATGATGGGTTGCACTTCTTGTGTATACAAAATAAATCCTTGAATTCATTTTTCTCTTTTTATATGATTAATGAGCACACGCGCTTAGTAATGTTGCATCTGTCACAATTTTTGCTGAGGAAGACCTTCTAAGTAATGTATTCAAATTTTAAAGGCAATAATGGAATAAATATATGGATACTTCAAGTCAAAGTGGCAGTTGCAATAAGTGATTAATCACATATTTTAAATTAATTTGTAAAATTAATTTATTATAATAATAAATATGTGATTAATTTATTATATTAATAAATTTATTATAATTTATTATAATAATATAAATTTTAATTTAAAAAAGATGAAAAAAAGAAATTGTAAGCTTATTATTTTACTAAAAAGGTGGAGTTTTTTGACGTAAAAAACTGTCTAAAAGTGAAAAATACCGACAGAACAAAGTATCTAAAAGCTTACACAAAACGTCTAAAATAACATTTATGTGTCTAAAAAAACTGTCGAAAAAGTATGTTTTTGACGCATCTATGTGTAAATAGATTTTCGACATTTAGATTTTCGACGCTTAGATGTGTAAAAAATCTATGTTTTTTCGAGGCTTAGATGCGTAAAAAACTATGTTTTTCCGACACATTTATGTGTCTAAGAAAACTGTCGAAAATAGTTTTCGTGACACTTGTTTTTTTATGCTTTATAAAGCGTCTAAAATTATTTTTCAGACATAAAAAAGTGTCTAAAAACTCCACCTTTTGTTGTTGTTGTTGTTGTTGAGCTGACGGGGTATAGGCTTCTTGCCCATATACTTTTCCTGCATCATAATAAAATGTTATAAGTGAACTAAAATTTATAAAAATTTTGACAAAATTTCCTCTATTTTTATGATATTTACTCCTTGAACAAAGAAAGTAACTCAACAACACAGTCATATATAGCAACAGACATTTATAACATTATCATTCTCCGTAATACACATTTTCTTACCAAAATTTACATTTCAAATTAAATTGAAATACACCAAAGTAAAAAATCAGAATATAAGTGTAAAGTGTAGATACTTACAAATCTCTCTACATGTTCGTGGTGGGTAATAGATCCTCTAGTATGTACAGGAAGACTCTTTCCCCCCAGTTCTTCACATTTGTTGGTATAATTACACTCTAAAATGGACATTGCCTCGAGTGATGTCCAATACTACTGCCAACGACTCCATATTTTTTCAGAAATATAAAGTTGTTGTACACCAATCTTGTGTATCGTACCAATAAAGTCTCGATAATATGTACGTACTCGTCTCTCCTATACTTTATAAATGACTGTGTCAAATTCAGAATTTTTAAAAAATTCTTTATGAAATAAAAGAAAAAACATACAATAAGTACTTATAATGTAATATTTATCTAATTAATGTATAAAAATCAATTAAAAAATACAAAAAAAAATATTTTTGGTACCTCAAACTCCTGATGGTAAAATTCTTTTATCACATGAAAGATATTCTTTTATATATAACTCTCAAGATCAATCTTCTCTTTGAATTTGGATATTATGTTTCTTGAGCACGGTTCAGACGAAATCAACCTAATATTAAATTAATTAATTTTATACCAATTTTTAAATTTAGACATATAACTTAATTATAAACATATGATGTTTCATGAATTTTCACTTACAGATTGTTGACAATTGCTATGTCAGTTCTTCTATTAGCTCCCTCAACTCCAGGTTGGTGGCCACCTCCTTCATCCGTATCGTTTACCTCTGATATCTTTATCGGTATAGGGGTGGTGGATGGTGTAGCAGTAGGTACAGAAGGTGATGCCTCATTTGCAAGTGTAGTAGCTGGAGGTACAACATTTGATTCAGTTGCAACTGCAGAATGTGATGTTTTGCTTGGACAGTAACTGGCTCCAAATCATGGTTTGAACCTTGGTCGCTTCATATCCTGTTTTCTCTTTGGTGGCATATTTTAACCTGAAATTCATATTTGATTGAATATTTTAGAAATATAATAATTTCAATTCAATATTTCTCACAATATATTAAAAATTCAATAATTGATTTGTTGAATTTAATATTCTATTACAAACACAAATTAATTGCTATAAGCACTTAATTATAAATCAACATCATCATCATCATCTTCTTTTTCTAAAGAATTAGAATCAAACTCAGGCTCTTCTTCAGATATGTCACCCTCCTTATCCTCTTCAGATAAAATTTCAACATATTCATTATTTGGATCGTTCAAAGATTCATTCTCGTCATATGTAACAGATGCATTTATTTCATAAACATCTTCCTGAAATGTTTCACTTTCAATTTTTTGTTCTTTTCCATGCGATTCAAAAACACCTCTAAGTTTAACTTTGCAAACGGCCAACTAATCTGACTTATCTCGTCATAAGTTGGGAAAAGGGACATAATACACCTGGATCGCTTGCATTGCTAATACGAAAGGTTCAAATTGTCTAAATCTTCTTTGCTTGTTGATTTTAACTAGATTGTATCGGCTATGTACTTTTGTTCTAATATTTGGAGTTGGATCAAACCAATCACACTTAAATATCATACTTCGCTTTATTGGCAATGCAGGGTACTTAATTTCAAGTATCTCAATAATTTTACTATAGTAATCCATCAATTATCCCTGCATGCAAACTCCACTATTTACTGTTTCCATGCTATGACCATGATATTCTGTATGATATTTATATACATTAACGAAATACACCAAATGCAATTTAACAGTTCCCAAAGGTCCCTTCATAAGATCACATTTGAACTTATTCTCTATTAAATTTTCTAAGGCTTACACAAAAGAAATTATCATATTAAACAATATAATGTCATTTGAACACTTTAATCTTATAATTCAATCATTTTAATAATTATAAGTGACAACTTAAATATTTCTCGAACCATTGAGGAAAGTGTCTTCTAACTTCTTTATTGGTATCATCTTATGTTTTCTTGGGCATTAGCTCCCGTAATGATTCTTTGTATAATCTAAAAACATTATTATGTATTTCAGTTGTGAATAACACCAAATTTCAAAACCTAAATAATCAATTTCAACTTACTACATGACAGGTTGAACCTCTTGATAGCTCAATAAAATGTAACCATGGGCAGCCTCAATTTCTTCCTTTGTTAACATTCTTCTTGTGAACAACCATATGTTCATCTAGGATTCATGAAAATGGATAAGTTACCATCAGCATCACTCGTTCCTCTCCCATCGTCATTACGAGGAACTTTTTTTTTCTCTTGTGTGAACATACGACTCAAAATAATGTGAACAAATTGTACTAGCTTCCTTCAGTAAATAAGCATTACATATCGAACCTTCAACTTTAGCCTTGTTTTTGACATTTTTCTTCGAGTGATACAAATAATTAAAATTTATAATTAAAACATGTTATTACTTCGATTACAATCATTTTTGTTGAATTACCTCTCAAATGGATACATCCATCGATATTGAACTGGACCGACAAGTTTAGCCTTGCGTGTTAAATGCAAAGATAGATGCTACATATAGTTAAAGAAGTTTGGAGAGAAAATCCCTTCGAATTTGCACAAAATTACTGGAATTTTCCTTTCTAGTTTTTCCATTTTAGTCAACTTGATTTAAGATGATGTTAAGCTCTTGAAAAACAAACTTAATTATGTTATAACTTCCTAAACCTTATTCGGTAGCAACTCTCAAAATGTAATTGGAATTAGCCTTTGCATAAACACATGACAATCATGATTTTTCATCCCAAATAATTTATATTTCCTCATGTCTACACACCTTACCAATTTGAAACATAACCATAAGGAAACTTTAGACTTTTCAACCATTCACATAAAATTTACCAGTGCGAAAATCTTTATGTAACTTATTCCTTCTACGAAAAAGTTTCAAATCAACTCATGATTTTGCGTTGTCTTTTGTACTCCCTTCAATTTTCATTATGGTATTGAGCAAATTGTCAAAAATATTTTTTTCAATATGCATTACATCTAGATTATGACGTATCAAATTAGTTTTTCAATATGGAAAATCCCAAAAGATGCTTCGTTTTCTCCAACCAAAGTTTTTAGTAATGCTTGTATTAACTTCATTAACTTCAAATTCGGTAACTTTTAGCAACCCTAATTCATCAATCTCTTGCAATATCTCTTCACTAGCTTTGTCAGGGGGAGCAGGTGTTTGTACCATCCTATTCTTAATGAATTTTTGTTTATTGTTTCTAAATGGATGATCTGGAGGAAGAAATTTCCTGTGGTTCTCAAACTAACATGTTTTGCCCTTGTTTGGAAGATAAAATGCATCAGAATCATTGTCATAATAAGAACAAGTCAATTTTCCTATTGTGCTCCATCCAGACAACATAGTATATGCCGAAAAATCACTAATGGTCCACATTCTGCTCTCAACACAAAATTTTGTTTCAGAGATATATCATATGTCTCAACACCATATGCCCAAAGATGTTGCAATTCAGATATTAATAGTTGTAAGAATACATCAATTTATGGTTTAGATTTGTCGGTCCTGGCACAATCGCTGTCAAGAATATATATGCCTCATTCATACACATCCATGGAGTCAAATTATAAAGAGTAATTATGATTGACCATGATGAATATTGTTGTGCGGATTAACCAAAAGGTTGGAATCCATCCGTCGACAATCCCAACCTAACATTTCGACTTTCAACTGCAAACTCATAATGATTATTATTGAAATGTTTCCATACCAATGCATCCGATGGATGACTCGCTATTTCATCTTCCTGTTTGTGTTCATTATGCCATCTCATTTCAGATGCAGTAACATTATAAGAATATAGTTTTTGAAGTCTCGGAGTTAGTGGTAAATAATACATCCGCTTCTAGAGTATTAATTTCTGTTTCATAGAACGCTTTCTCCCCAATACAAGATATATTTCTATTTGCAATAATCAATCTTTACAACAGACAAATCAAGACCCCTAATAAGTTTCTTCATGTTGTAAAAACTATCAACCATTGTATGATCAGGAGATAATGATTCATTATACCATTCAAGAATTTTATCAAAACTACAATCAGAAATATGTCCTTCAGACTTTATGTTCAATATTCAAGCAATTGAAGACAATTGAGTCATTGTCTCACAATTTCGCCATAATTCTTGATCAGCTGATTGTAGTAAGTCAAAAAATTGTTTTGCATGTGGGTTTGGTTCTTCTTTAGGATTTTCTATATTTTCCTTAAAGGTATAATCGGTTGTATCATAAACTATTTGCATGTAAGAATTTCTAATTGCACCCACATTATTTGTTCTAAATCCAATCCCTCCTTCAAACTCATCTACATTCACTGACGAGTGTACTTCATTACCCCTTAAGGTGCTATAAATCAATGACTTTCCATGTTATGTCCACTCAAAATAATTTGGGACAAACTCTTTTTTCAGCAAATGCCAATTCACTTCATCAATAGGAAGGAAACAAATGTGTTTGCACTTTTTACATGGACATCTGATCTTTAGGTCATCCATATATGCAGGTTGAGAACATGAATAATGAATAAAAGCTTCAACTCCCTCAACAAACTCAGGATTAATGAAACCATCAGATGTTAATTATCTATATATCCAGGATCTATCAAACATTACTCATTTCTGCAAAACTGTTAATTTCATAATTAGTATCCTTCATGTCCCCTAAGTTTACAGAACATCTAAACTTTACATAACATGCCCTAAGTATTTATGTTTGAATTAATCACCTACTATTGATTTCAATACTATGGTACGTGACATTGTTTACACCTGTGAATCAAGAAAGCAGTTCTCACTGTGACTTCTAAGCTCATGGTAATTTTCACTGAAAAGTCTCATGGGAACTGCATCACGAGTTTCTAGCCTATATATCATCTTAGGAACTTAGTTACACCTCAAATCATCCATAAGATCTCAAACTCATTACACATACAGTTAATACTTAGACTATTAAAGAAGAACATAAAAACTAATCAATGATTATAAGAATATTCTAAACAATAACACAAAATTAAGACCTCCTTTGTATTCACACAAAACCCAAACGTATTAGAATTGTATTATTAAAGCAATACATATGGTAGACATGAGTTGAACGACTTACTTGGATGGACGGACAATTCCAGACTACAAAGAAGAAGGATGAGTGACGCTTTTCAACACAATATAGGGCCTTCGAAAATGAATATTTCGTATAAAAAAAAGGTAAATTATTCAAAAATAAAAAATGTGCAAATTTTCTTTATTTTTTATATATCAATAATTTAAAAAATATAATTAACAAAAAAGTATTATCAATTATAATAATCAAAATTAACCTTAATAATTTAAATACTCTTTGAACCTTTATAAAACTAGTCTTTCATCAACAATTAATCAATTATGTAATAACAAATTAAATTACACAATTTAAGATATCAAAGGTATAGCAAACTATCTTACATTTTCAACATACCAATCTTACCTTTCTTCTTTGAATCTTTCCCTAAATCTGTAAACTTTGTCATAAGCCTAGGTAATTATTTAGATGAGCATGATTAGGTGCCTAATACCTTCCCTATCCTGCAATCAATCCCCAGACTTTCATTATTAGATTAGGACTTTATAGTTCCTTCTCTTTTAGAACAAGAACAAACTTAAAGAGCGAAAAATAATGACATCCAAGAACAAGTCCTTTTTTTCTCCAAGTTCGACCGCATTGAAATAAGAAATTAAATAGTTAAAGCTATCTACATTCCACAATGGTTATTTGAAATTTGAAGCAAAGCCAACAGTCTAAAACAAGTAAATTAATGACATTACTTGAGCAAAAGAAACCCCTTTTCTATAAGTTGGAAAGAGAATGATGAAAACCGATAAAATATACCATTTCCTTTACTTTAATTGAATGAATGTGAGTATATAATTCTTATGATCCTACAATTTAGTGACGTAATAAAGAACTAACAACAAATGAAAATAATTAGGTTAATTTTAAATGGAATGTAAATAGTGCTTCTAATACAAATAATAAGTGTAGAATAATAAATTATGCTAATTTAACACATGAAAAATAAATCTAAAATAAAGTCAAAAAGAATTTTGAAATATAAAAAGAATATGTGAAAGATGTGTTACTTATAAACAGGCTAAATCTCAAATGCAATCCCATAAATAGGTAGATTTGTTAATGGGTTTTTCTTTAGGTTTATCCAGTTCTAGAAATGGTAAGGATTAAATATTTGTAGTACTATATAGGTTTTCTAAAATAGAACACTCATTATAAGTTAAAAATTCAATGATTTATTCTAAATTACTTAATTGTTTATTTTAATTGTTTTAGTACAAGTGCACCTTGTAGTTGTAGCTAACAATGCAAGTACAGATCAATCCCATGAGGATTCTTGATTAACTATCCACTATCTATAAACTTAGCAAGATATATCAATTTTTATAGTTTAATAATGAATTTTTCACCTTGACTACTTCGATTTAATAAATGTAAAAGCATGAATAAATCATAATAAAACTACAATTTCATTAAACCAAAGAATCAATTAGAGTATATTACATCTTAGGTTCTTCCCACCTAAATCTATATCAATATTAGTTCATAAACACATAAAGAATATCAACATAAAAAACATAAAGAAAACAATATAAAGAAGTCATGTCCTTGAATCTTTAAAATCTCCAAAGAATTGTTGAATCCTTCATTTATCTCCAAAGAATGGTGAACTCTTGATCAAGAATAATGGAAAATAGTTTCAAAGTAACTTTTTGATGTTTTTTTTTGCCAAATAACTTATCTTTTATACCTCCTCCACTTGCTAAAACCAAAACTTTAACTTTTAATAAGCTATATTTTTGTTGTTTTCTAATTCACGATCGAAATAACACTCTCTCGTAAGCTCCACTACATTACACTAAACCATAAAAAAGAACTGAAAATAAAGAACTGAAATCATTTTTTCAATGTAGGAATGATTCATTTTTTCATTATACACTTTTGTATCAAAGTTATAACACTCCCATCATTTAAAGGAATATATTTCTATCAATTTAAATTACGTGGAACACTCTCATACAATAAATATCAATATGACAAGCATTTCATTAAACACCTTACTTGTATCAAAAATTCATCTCAACATCACGAACAAAATCAGATCTTGTTCCTTCTATCACTAACATTTATACCTTAAAATTGTTTTCCAATGACAGAATACATAACTAAACGAAAGTAATCAAATACTCAAATTAACTTTCATCCAATATATGAAAAAAAAAATAACAGTGGCTGCAAAAATACCTCCACCGAATGACACGATGATAGTAGCCAGAGAAGACAAACGCCGTTGTGCAAAAGATGAGTCCACGATAAAAAAACGAGAGAGAAGAAAATTGGACGAGACAAGAGATGAAACAAACGAAGAAGAAGACGTAGGTTAGGGGGAGCAGCTTTCGGGTGAGTTAAATGTAAACCAAAACGACGTTTTTTGGTGTTAAACTAAATGACATCGTTTTGATTTACTTTAAAATGCTGAAGTTGAAGCAGACGATGACGTTTACCTTCAAAATTAACCGACGGAATTTACCAATGGAAAATTTTCCATTGGTAAACTTAAAAACTTTTTTATTTTGCCAATAATTCCTGCTTTCTTTATCGAAGGGAATTTTATACTATCACAAAAGTCCGTCGGAAATTTTGTGGAGATAATTTTCCTCCATATTTACCGACGGATATTACTACCGTCACTAAACAAAAATTTTCCCATTAATGTTACTGACAAAAGTTAATCTTCTGTCAATAATTTGCAACAGTTTCGTTTCTGTCGGTAATTTTTCAATTCCACTTTTCATGTAATATACTGTTTCCACCGACTTGAAAGAAGTACCAGCCAGCCATCATAGTGTGCGTCTTGGTGTTCTTAAATCCATTCTCGAGTTTTGACGTTGGCGTCATTTATTCCTTCTCCCGTTTTTGACATTTCGCCAATTAGCCTCCCAATCTATTCTTGAATTTGCTTAGCTAGCACCTGCGTGCTCAACTCATTTTCCTGCAAACACCTGCAGGTACTTCCATATTTGTTCCACTGCCACTTAGACACTTCATTCAAGGGGAATTTGTCTTAACTTGATCTTCCTGGGAGCCGTGCCGTGAGATTACCTAACCGGTACCAATTAAGATCTCTTCATTTTTGGCTATTTCTTTGACAATATTTTCCCACATGGGACTAAAGCAGTTTTCCAGACAAAATTACGCCCAAGTCCATAGAACCACAAACGAAATTGAAATGAAGATAGATATAGAGTTTAAGCGTCCAGCTCTACGTGGGAAATTAATCACGACTCACCAGGTCGAATAGGTTGTGAACTATAAGGCCAGTTAAAATGTCTAATGTATATACTTTTGGGGAATATGTATATATAGCTAGCCCTCAAGTAATTACCAGCTAAGCTATATGTTCCCATTCCATATACATATGCCAAAAGTAGCTTGGTGACTGAATCACATAAAGGGATTAATTAATTTCTCTTTTGTTTTATCCGTTTATGCTCACGTATTGTTTAATGTTAAGAAACTGGTATCTTAGACTATAATTATTAAAGTATCTCGTATTAACTAAATATGAAAATGTTAAAGAGTTTATAAGTAGTATGGATCGACTATCCAAATGATTAGTTCTAGCTATTTTGACAATGGTTAATCCAAGCTCAATTATTGTTAGTAGACTTTACACTCTGTCCGTATAAAAAAATCTAATATAGTATCAGAGCATATTTGGTCTGGACTATTAATTTCTCAGTTGTCCATCTGGATGTTTAGTCCTAGTGACTCGGTCCAGTTATTACTGTGTTTATTTCAAGTGACAATTCGATGTCTAGTCTCAGTTGCACTTAAGGGGGAGTATTAGAATATCTCATATTGACTAAACATAAAAATGTTAAAAGGTTTATAAGTAGTAAGGGTGGATCAACTATCCAAATGACTAGTTCTAATCATTTTGACAATGGTTAAACTAAATCCAATTGTTATTAGTACACTCTACACTCTGCCCATATAAAAAATCTAATAATAACCATAAAAAATAAGTCACATGTTAGTCTTTGAAATCTATTTAATTTATCATTTATTTAAAATTGTAAAATTAATTAACTTTTCAAAATATTTATTTTAAAAAAATAGAAATTAAATTTAAGCAAAATTTAATATACGCAAACTTAACAAACAAGTGAACAAGTCACCTATGACCTTGCAGTCACAGTAACCTTACCAGTTCAAATAAGTCAGTTACTGAGTTGCTAATTAGAAAGAAAAAGAAACTCAAATTACAAGGAAAGTAGTAAGAAGCAGAGGGCAATCCTGTCAAACACAGTGAGTATCCGTTGTAACGGCAAAGTGTTTGGAGAGTAGAAACAAAGACAATGGCATCGCATGCATCAGATGAAAGATACGTGTCCACGAGCAGCCACCACTCGGCACTCCACCGCCAACAAAGCGCATGCAAAGAGTTGGTGAGGAGGAGCTATTGAATGAGCTTAAAAAGGATCCAAACCAAGCACACACCCCACTCCTCGCACAAGAACACACCCTCTCTACTCTCATCAGTTTGTTGAGTTTTCTTGCAGGTATGAGTCAGATCATTCGGGGACGTCTTTCCATGGGACCCAAGAGGCTAATGATTGTTGTGGACGGATCTGCAGAAATGGGTCCTCACTGGAACGCCATTTTGGATGGCTATCTCCAAAAGATCGTTAGGTTTATCACAACTTCTTACCACTTAAAACTTTCTTCTTTAGTGGCCTTCATATAAATTTAGTTCTCTCTTTACAATTTTTTTCATCAGGTATAGACTACTTGCTGTTTTATTTGTTCTTGAAAATTGGTCGGCTCTGTGGTTTGTTAGCTGTGACACAGAACTGATGACATGCTCACAAATTTAGTAGCATTTGTTTCATATATATATATATATAGATATAAATATAAAGAATGAACATATATTTTAAGAGTAACGTAGTAAAAAGGAAGAGATTCTTTCGCTTTTGTTTTAAAAAAATTAAGTTTGTGAAAAGCTAAACCCTTTAACGAAATTGATTATTGTTATTTAAACTGATTCAATGTAGAAAAATAGGTTTTTTAAAATAAATTTGAAATTTCTTTAATTATGTTAAAATAAAAAAAATTCTTCAAAGATATTGAATATTAAATGTTAAATACAAGCTTAAAACTAATTATGTATATACTGTAAATTTTAAATTAAATAAAAATAGAAAGACTTATTACTTTCCATAATAAAAAACAGCATACTTAACTTTGTTTTATTTCATAAAAAGTGAACATATTATTTATAAAGTTAGCATAATACAATATTAATTTTAAATAATTTTTTTTCCATTCAATCAAACATATAAGTCTCATGCAATACTAGACAAAATTTTATCTAGAAACCGTTATTTTAGTTAGATATTGACAATCGTTATTATTTATAAGTTCATTATAAAGATTTTTTATTGTTATTTTGTTAGTATTTATGTATTATATTTTATGCGATATAAGTCTGTTGTATTCATGCGCTTATTTATTAAGATTTTTTTATAGATATTTAAAGTTTTAACATTAATTTTCAGCAAAATAATAAAAACACTTTTTATCATATCTCGAGCATATATATATATATATATATATATATGTATGTATATATACACACATCATTTAAAATGCTCATAAAAGGTCAATGTGAAAGTGTTTAAGGTAAATTATATCAATTGATGGTAATGACAATAACACATAGAGCGACAGTACACAATAAGTTATATCTATATATTAAATTTACATTCATTTTATTATTGAGTTATATAATTATGGCATGAGAACTTAATCATATTTAGTGAAAGGACTGTCTTTCGCCACAAACAAATAAATTTTGCTACTTGTTTATGTTAAAAGCTTTAGGTATGAAAACTTTCGTTCATTTCTATTTTTATTTTTAATTTTCTATTTTTCTTTTCAAATTCAGTTAAAAACATGCTTGTTCAATTTTTTAGTTTTTGTTTCTTTCAGTTTTCAAAAATTATAAAAATCATAAAATGAGGATTTTTTTTGTTTTTATTTTTCTATAATCTGATTTATAATAAGCTAAATATATATTATTTAATTATTTAATATATTAATTTTTAATAAGAATTATTAATAATATAATTTAGTATTATTTGTTTAATTAATTATTAATAATAATTATGAATAATTTAATTTTAATTTTTGTAATTAAATTAAATTAAATAATTATTAATAAATATAATTAAATTTAAAATATCTTTAAAATACATAAATTTCAACTAAATTTGATTTAATAGTTAAAATATTAATTAATAAATTAAATTAAAATTTAAGCTATTTATTTTAATAAAATAAAACAATTTTATAAATAATTTGTTAATAAATATTACACAAGAGATTAAAATAATTTATTTAATTAAAATCATTTATTTAAGTCTTATAAAAATATAAATATATTAACATTAACAACCAAACAAATTTGTATTTTTATTTGAAAGAAAAATATAAACTAAAAAAAAAACTGAAAATCACAACTGAAAAAGAAAATGGAACCAATCAACCTCTTAATTTATTTGGTGAAAGTGCTTTTGTATTTTAGTGTCATTAAGTGCCTGTTTGGTTGAGCTTATATCAGTAGAGCTTTTGTCAGTAGAGCGTTTTTGAGAAGAGCTTTTTTAAAAAGTCAGTTGACTGTTTGGCTGTCAATTAAAAAATAGCTTTTTAAAAAGAACTTCATA
>JANQBM010000006.1:23770981-23781640 GCA_025594535.1 Erythroxylum domingense
AAGGGAAGGACTAGAGGGCAAAGGATGGAAGTTGCCTAGATTGAGGGAACTAGATTGGTTTTGTTTCACATGAAAGGATGACATTTTACTAGAGCTGGAGAAACTGGTAGGGATAGAATGAACAAAATTTAGAAAATTATTCTAAAATGGCAAGGAGAAAAGATAAAAGAGACTTATGCAAGTAAAAGGAAAAAGATATCCTTGACCCAAATAAACCAAAAGGTCTAAGAAGGAGTGGTCAATTTGGAGAGGTAAACAAAGCAATCATAAGGCAACTTATATAAAGGGGAGACAGAGAAGAATTGAATTAAAGGAAAAAATTCACCTGATAAGAAGGATAATGAAAATAAAAAAAGAAGGTTGATTGCTGGAGAAAGTATAAAGCAATTAGAGAGAAACAAGAACTTTTCTCTCTAAAAATAATAAAGATGAATAAATTTATCAAGAATCTATAAATATTTGAATAAGTTTAATTAAATCATCCTATTTTATTAAGCACTATTGTCTTTTAAGAAAATATTTAAAATTTAAATTTATTAAAAATATATTATAGTTTGATGATCAATTAAATTAGACTAGCTTAATGAAATTAAAATTACTTGAAAACATTCTAAAACAATGATAACGAATGATTTATGTAATTAATTATTTAAACATATATGGAGATATTTACTTGAATTGTAAATAGAGACATTACGAATATATGAATTGCCAACTCGATATTTAGTGTGTCTAAGAATTCAGTGATATTATTAATCTAGAACTAGATAAAGGATATTTTATAAGATAAATTATATTTTGAATCTAAAATTATACTTAAAATTTTTAATTTACTTTAAATATATTAGGAGTTAATTTCTTATATTCCTATCATTAATTTTACTGTTGTAATATCGCATAAGTTAAATTAGTTATTATATTTCAATTAAAATTATTTAAAAATAATTAATCACTATTTTAATAAAAATAATTATGTTATCTAATATTTTAATTTATTAAAATTTATCGTACTCTTTTATGTAAATAAATCCAACTTATGTTACGAACCATATTAATAAATTAATGATAAATCATATTTGCAAAAAATTTTTTATATTTAAAATATAAATTTACCGATTTTTATATTACAAAGTATTGGCATAAGTGTAGTATTTATTTATGGAAGACTGTTAAATTGAATGCGACAAGCACCCCAAATTGTTACGACTACGGTCTCCACAATTCACTGCCAACCAAAGATGGCACAGAAGACTCACCGTCACAATCGGTCTATGCACACGTGCCAAACATCCACCTGATCCGTACTTACAGAGAGTTGCACTCCTACTTTCACGCACAGTCTCTTTAATCCCACCTCCTCCGGAATACCTAAGATATCGCAAGGAAACATAGAACAAAAGCAAAAAGAATCTAGTTGACTTTCTTTCTTTACATGACGCTGGCTTCGTCTTCATTTTCTCTTATCTAAAACCAATGTGACTCCTTTTTGTTCTCTCAGGTTCGTTTCGTAATGGGCTGGCTAAGCTCAATTACTGTTTCATTTGGCTCTTGCTCTGACGATATTTGATTACTCTTCTCTTTACTTTTTCATTGTTAATGTGCTTGTTTGGTTCAGTTATGTAACATCTAGGTGATCAGTTCTTTCGTCTTTTATTTTTTCCTGATATCCAGAACATATAACATTTCCACCATTTCTCATGCATATGTTCTATTTAAACACTTCACTGGCAGCGTAGATAATCTTTCCATATGTGTGTGATAGACTTGTTAGCTTTTGTGACTGACTGGAAAAGCAAAAGTTTCTTACAGGTTTGAAGTAATATAAATAATGCATTTGGCATTTTACGCTTGCCTTACTCTCAGTCCTTTCTCATTTTGCTTGTCCTAGCTAGCTTAGAATATTGATGTTTGAAATTATTTTATGCAGTTGCAATACGAGCATGGTGCATGGAGTTTGGATATAATCTCACGGTCAACATAGTTATCTCTAGTTCAGTGGAATATAGGTTCTTTTGCAGCACACAAGAAATCGAAAATATATATGTTTCGATAGCTTGCGGATAGATATAAAAGAGAGGCATTGTGCACACACATCATTGTCTCATTATGCAAGTCGATGCATCTCTATGTCTGTGTTTCTATATTTATCAAGACAGAAGCAAAAGCAGCTGCGCGAAGTTTTAGCATTCAAATTAAATTGTGCATTATGAAGGTGATTAACTTGGTACAATATCTGAGCTAGGAATATCTTTTCAAGTGTAACGACTCCTCTTTCAGTGGATCAGCCATTTCTTGCCTTCAAAAATTTTGGCATTGCTCATCGCTTGTTGTTCAAATTTGTACTAGGAAGAGGAATGATCATGGTCAATTGCCCAAAGCGTTGAATTATTGCAGGTTATCTGTATCATTTTGCTTTGGACAGGCTCAAATGATGACATTTGACCGATTTCAGTACCTGATTATGAAAACCATAGGGGATCGGTTGTTTATTATATTCAAATAATTCATCTTGAAGCAGGTTGCACTGCTGTTAGATTCATCATGAATTCGTTTTCGGATCAGCTTATTAAACAGTTAGGGAGACTCAACAGCAAGAAATCCGAAGGTAAGTGGGAGTTGTAATTAGTTCCTAATTATTTGAAGTTAGATTTCATGCAAGTAACCATTTGTTAGAACTTATTCCTTCTTTTTCGTCTCCAGTTAAGCAGCATACATTATTGGTAGAGTGGATAAATAATGTTCTTCCTCATGTGGATTTGCCACAAAATGCTTCTACTGAAGAGTTGAGATCCTGCTTGATTGATGGCACTGTTCTTCTTCAAATTCTGGACAGGCTAAAGCCTGGTTATCTAAACAAGGTTACGTTTCCCAGTCACTGTTCCTATTAGGGTGGCTCATGATCATATCTCTTAATTTGCATTTTATTGATATGGTTTTGCACTTTTTTGTTTCAGGTGCGAGGTTTTGATCAATCCACAGAATCAGGCACAGAAAACCTTAAGTTGTTTCTTTCCTGTATGGATGAGTTGGGCATCCCAGTGTTCGAAATAGCAGACCTAGAAAAGGTGAATTCCTCGTTATATTAAACATAAGACAGCACGCCGGTATATCTCACTCCTTTATTGAATAAGAAACAGCTCTATAGTTTGTATGAATGAAGTCCAGAGCAGTACTCAAGCTGGTTTATTTTCTCCATGTAAAATGTTTTATAATCCCAGGGGTCTATGAAGGCAGTTGTAGATTGCCTTGTAATGCTTCGTGCAAAGTACGTGCAAGGAGGAGAGAATTCTTCTGCGATTAGTAGAAGTAGTAGATCAAATAGTGATTTGACTTCTAGTGGCCTTATATCTCCACCATCTAGAGATGAAAAATGGAAAGCTTCGCCAGATTCTAAATTTCAACAAACTTTACGCAGTAATGTAAAATCAGGTATCTCGTTTATCTTTCTCACCCGTTCTCTCACATTTTCGCAGTAATTGACAGAAGTTTAGAAGATTTACACAGTTTGTCTAGATAGCAATTCGTTTTTCATGATGCTTTATAGAACACCATGTAATATTTCTAGAATGGTACAGAACAGAGACATCTATCTGCTTTGATGCTTATAAACCTTTTGGTATTAAAATCCCTCATCATCAATAGTATTCTTCCTTTGGACAGAGCCATCAGCTGCATTGATGCATCACGTGGGGCATAAATTCCAAGAGGTGTTTCAACTGAAACAAGGACGTCATGCTAAGATGTCAGAAATGATGAAATCAAATAGCTTGGATGTAATTGTCATACTCTTATGGATGTTTGGAATTTTGTAAATCTACCATTATGATATGATGACTACATAAAACACCATTGCATGCAGAATGCCCCAACTCAGTCACTTTTGAGTGTTGTGAATGGGATTCTGGATGAAAGCATTGAGAGGAAGAGTGGTGAAATACCTCAGGTATGAAATGGTAGCGCAATGCTGGTGTGCCAATACCATCATCTATGTACTTGCACTGATGATATATGTGCATCTTGTTGAGCAGCGTGGGGCTTGTCTGCTGAGAAAAGTTGTGCAGGAGATTGAACGGAGAATATCAACCCAAGCTGAACATTTGAGAACTGTACAACTCCCTCTTTGTTCTTTTTAACTTCATTCTTCTACCAATTTGTCTTCCCTTGCCTTGTGTATCAATGCTTCTTTGGTGGCCTTCAGCAAAACAACCTATTTAAAGCTCGAGAGGAGAAGTACCTGTCAAGGATAAGCGTACTTGAAACCCTTGCTTCTGGGACTGGTGAGGAGTCGGGGGTATGGAAAATTCTTCGTTTAAACTTTCCTGTACATGTATGTATTATTTGCCCTGGTCTGTGTAACTTTTTTAAATAACTAAATTTAATGCAGATTGTCATGGACCCTCTTCAGCAAACAAAGGTATTGTATTTGAATTGTCCTCTCCAAGACTCTTGCAAGCATGACAAAAATACTGTCTCAAATGCCAATCAAAAAACAAAATTGATTTAGCAAATTTCTTGGGATCTAGACTGTTGAGTCTTATCTCCGTGCTATCCGTTTCTAATTAATAGACAAGCCTATGTTTTTTCGTATATTTTCCTTCACAAAAAATTTGCCGATCATTTCCCACTGCTTTTGATATATTTCACCAAAAACATTATATGAGCTGTTGTTTCTGATTACATATCCAGAATTCCAGAATGGAAGCAAGTACAAAGCTGCAGGGGGACGCAGTCAGATTGCTAAAAGAAAAGGAGGCGGATACAGTCAGACTGCTAAAAGAGAAGGAGGAGGAGGCAGTCAAATTGCTAAAAGAGAAGGAGGAGGACACCGTCAGATTGCTAAGAGAGAACGAGCAAAAGAATCTTGAACTTTCAGCTCTGAAGCAAGAACTAGAAATAGTGAAGAAAACACATGAGATGCGTTGTTTACAAATGGAGACAGAAACTAAGGGTTCTAAAGTTGGCCTTGAGGCAAAAGTAAAAGAGCTTGAACACCTCTTAGAAGATTCAAGGAGCAGGATGAAAGTTTTGGAGGCACTTTCTAAATCAAAAGGCCAGAATTGGAATAAGAAAGAAGATATTTTCCGGAGTTTTATGGAGTTTCAATTCGGTGCAATACAGGTGCGTGAAAATGTGATCTATCTTGTAGGCCTTCCATGTTTTCAGATACTAAGTGTCGAAAATGTTCAGGAATTGAGATCATCTTGTGGTACTGTGAGGCATGACATTGTAAAAGTGCAGATGAGCTATAAAGAGGAAGTTGATCACCTGGGTTGGTTATCTCTATTCTAAATTTTTGTCAATTTCATGCAATTAGTAATGATCTAACATTGACTTTGTACAGGATTGAAGCTGAAAACATTAGTAGATGCAAATGAGAACTATCATTTAGTTCTGGCTGAAAATAGGAAGATGTTTAACGAGCTTCAAGATTTAAAAGGTATTCGTTTTACCATTTGATTTACCAATGTGTGTATCGCTGCACCCACTAATACAAAATCTGTATTTCATTCTGCAGGAAACATAAGAGTGTATTGTCGGATAAGGCCATTTCTTCCTGGTCAGCCTAAAAAAGGATCAATAATAGAGTATATTGGTGAAGATGGAGAGTTGATTGTTGCAAATCCTTCTAAACAAGGGAAGGATGGCCAAAGAATGTTCAGGTTTAATAAGGTTTATGGTCCAGATGCTACTCAAGGTTCTAATCTCAATGTCTCTTAACTTCTACATTACATTCTTGATCAGCAAATATTCCTTGCTAGTTTTTTCTTTTCAGAATGAGAATACAATGTGAGATTGTAGCAATGACTAACTGTATGAGTTTTGAGTATTTGCAGCCGCTGTATTTTCAGACACCAAAACTTTGATACGCTGTATACTAGATGGGTATAACGTATGTATATTTGCGTATGGCCAAACTGGTTCTGGGAAGACTTACACAATGGTATGGACTCTATTTTTTATTTTTTTATTGTGCTTGTTTCTCGTGAAGAAATGACTCCCAGACGTGCTTATCAAAATGTCCTTTTCCAGACTGGCCCTGATGGAGCAACTGAAGAGGACTGGGGAGTAAATTATCGGGCTCTTAATGACCTTTTCGCTATATCACGGAGCAGAAGTGCTTCTTTTACATTCGAGGTTGGGGTACAAATGATTGAAATCTACAATGAGCAAGTGCGTGATCTATTGGCAACCGGTGGTTCCCAGAAAAAATATCCTTTCCTCTTAGTCTGATTATGATTATTATGAAGCCTCTGCAGTTTTTTTTTTCTTCAAGTCTTTTAGACATAACAACTATATTATCTGATTAACCCTAAAAAGGAATTCATTGACCCTTCATTAACTCTAAAGTTACATTTCTATTTATTGGACCATCTTTATGTTCATACATTTATTTGCGTCTTCATAGAAATTTGCTTTTGTTTCTTTTTCCAATGAGAGTGCAAATTAGTTTCCTTGACTTGCACACACTTGGGATCATGTCTACTTCACAAGCTACTGGGTTAGCTGTGCCTAATGCTACCATACTCCCTGTTGCATCGACTTCAGATGTATTAGAAGTAATGGATATTGGAATTAAAAACAAAGCTGTTAGTGCTACAGCCATGAACGAAAGAAGCAGTCGATCTCATAGGTCCTTATTGTTTAGCCTTGGAACACATTTATGTCTGTATTATCCAACACCTTGAAATCCATCAAATTTTTTTAATTCCGATCTCTGCACACAGTGTTGTCAGTATCAATGTTCGTGGAAAGGATTTGCACACTGGTGGTATATTGCAAGGAAATCTTCATCTAGTGGATCTAGCAGGAAGTGAAAGGGTTGATCGCTCGGAGGTAACTGGCGATCGACTTAAGGAGGCACAGCATATAAACAAATCATTATCTGCCCTTGGAGATGTCATTTTTGCTCTTGCACAAAAGAGTTCTCATGTACCATACAGAAACAGCAAGCTCACTCAACTCCTCCAAAGCTCTTTAGGTAATGTTTTGACATGTGTTCTCATCACGTCATCGTTCCTATCTTATCTCGACACAACTGTTTTCTACAATTAAACTTCATGTGAACTCGTATGCTGGGTTTGATATTGCAGGAGGTCAGGCAAAGACACTTATGTTTGTGCAACTCAATCCTGATGCAAGTTCATATTCTGAAACAATGAGCACTCTCAAGTTTGCTGAGAGGGTTTCTGGTGTTGAACTCGGCGCTGCACGAAGCAGTAAAGAGGGTAGAGATGTTAGAGAGTTGATGGAGCAGGTTCGCTACTTTTTGAGTGCACCGTCGTCTTTTTACTTTTAACCTGTTTTGCTGACCTACGTTAACATCATCTGGGCATACGAATAGGATCTTAATGGCTATTAAAATGTTTAAATTTTAAATAGTGATCCATTTTTAATGCCTTAACAATCTCTCTCTTGTATGCTCTGCTGACACTGATTTTGGCACTCTTTTTCACCCATACTTGCAGTTATTACCCATGTTTAACTTTTGATCTTTCAGAAGAAATTAGATAATAGAATTTTCTAATTGTCTAATTCCAACTCCCTCCATGTCCTTGGTCCCTTCACTTTTGATTGTCTTTAAAATAATTCCAACTTACGTATTAAATAAAGGTAATAGAAATTAAGTAGTTCTATTTTGTTTGGCTTTTTCGTGTATCTGCCCCTCAAATCATGTTTCCCCTACCACCTTGATTACCAAGTGACCTGTGAGATTTGGACAATTCCTGTTTTACCACACTGCACCTATTATTATATCTCGTTTGACTGACATATGCCTTTGCTATTATTGGGATATATAAGATTAATGAGCACCTTAGCCTTTTTCACATTTCCTAGCTGTTATGTTGACCAAGTTTCTTCTAGTAATGGGTCTAAATTAACTGAGTTAGAGTTTGGTCAAGTGAATCAGGCAAGCTGCAATGATGTTTATTTGCATATATGAGCTAAGATTACAGTGAGTGTTTGTGTTGATGATTTAATGGAAGGTAAGGATTTGATTAGATGATTGAATTCTGAACAAACATCCAAATAATTGGCGTTTCTCTTTTTAGTTTTAACCATCATTTCTAGGCCAAGATGAACCCTAGTAGCAAAGGTTTAGGTTGGACTTTAGCAATCAAGTAAATAAAGTACAGGATTGAAGAGCTGCATATGACCTCTTTAGAAATGATGTGAAATCGAGATGACGAACCGTAGACCAAGTTGTCTAGTGCTCATGTAAACCTTAATATGTCGTATGATGCAAGCCTGAGGTCACACCTAAAACATGGATTGGAGAACTGGAGTAATTTTGCATTAGCATTGATGTATGGTTATTAGTTCCTTTTAACTTAAAAATTTATTTGAAGACAAAATGTACTATGTTGTAAGAACATTGTTGGGCTATGTAGGTGGCTTCTCTAAAAGACACAATATCCAAAAAGGATGAGCAAATTGAGCGCTTACAATTACTTAAAGATCCAAAACATTTCCATTCTGGTTTGAATGGAGAAACCGCAGCTTCTGATCAGGACAACACAGAGAAGAGTGACAAGCATTATGGAGAGGCGATTGTTCAGGATAGTGCACCACCAGATGTTGAGATCTCTGAATCTGGTGATGGGGATAATGAAGATAGATTATGTGACATATCTGACGGTGTTCCTTCGGCAGGGAATGAGCTTGATGGCTCCACAGAAGAAAGCATAAAACTATCAGACAAGTTGGAGAAGTAAGTAGTAAATGATCTTGTTTTCCTGATAAAAGTTGAGTTGCATTTCAATATACACACATAGGAACGCTTGCAAGTATAAGGGAAGAATAAATTTTATCATACTATTCGTAAGTTTGATGTTTCATGAAAAACCATTGGTTACCATTTCAAAGGATTTGAATTTTATGTTGATGAGAACTAAAAGAACAAGAATAGGAAAGAAAGAAAAGTAAAAGATACTAATTTTAATCAACAAAGATGAACACGCTCAATAATATTCTGCCATCATTCTGTGATGGTTACAAAGGAAGATTTGAAACTTGTTTACTTGTTATTGCATCCTGAATACTCAATCACCATAAATTGCACTTAATCATTATAAAAATCTTATCATTAATTAAAAGCAGGTTCCTAGTGAATGATTCCAACTTCCTCTTTTCACACGTCTTTTTCTTGGAAGAAATTCATGTTTTGCCTAGCAGACTGCTTTTTGGGATCTGGTGATTTGTAAACGCTAAATGCTGAAGTTAAATCTTCAACATTTTAAAGCTTCGTATGTGTGTTAATAGGCATACACGGACTCTTATGAATCATTATTCGGGAAACGATGAGAGAAAATTAAAGAAAGGAAAAAAGAACAGAAACAATATAGAGAACACATACGTGACGTACGATAGAAAGCAAGAACAGGAGATGAAGTCTCTTGAGCTACATTTTGGTCTCTTATTGCAGTTGTCATGTTGTGGCCTGTACAAGTGCATCTTCATTCAACCTTGTATCTTTGATTTCTTCAGGAGTAAACTGGCATCAAAGATTCGAAGCCTACAAAAACTTGGACAAGCCAAATCGGCATTTGTCTCAGCATCAAGGGATTCCTTGAAAGCTCCAACAAGTGAGTATAAACTAGGACATCCTTAAACTGATTGCTTAGCTCATGGATTCTTCTCTTGTATTGCTTTATGCAACTGACTCTTAAAACTGTATCTTTCAGATGTTAAAAAAATTGTCGCTGCTACTACTGCTAGTGCCAACTCATCCGTAATGAAGCCTCCCAAACGGTTGCCATAATCAAATCTTTTGAGCAAAGTTCTAGGAACACTATATTCTTTCCTTTTGCTTTGTCATTTTGTAGCGTCATTTACCTCTAGTTACAAGCCGCATTGAGGCTTCTCGTCTCTTTACAAGTTTCTGTTTCGGGTCCTTACACATTTGACTCTCAAGGCTGCAAATTTTGATCGCACCAATCATTTAGTACAGTAAACCCTTCAGGAGTTCACATTCTAAATTTCGTCATTCAAATACTGTAAGCTGTACATACCCAATGCTACATCATCTTGGTGGGTGTGGTTCTCACCTTCAAAATAAGAGTCTTTTTTTTTCCTTCTTTTGTCTTCTTTTTTTCTCTATGAGATCCTATAAAAAATTAAGACAAATATCGCCATACTATCCAAATTAGTGGTTAAAACCTTGAACTCTGCAAGTATTCGCAAAGTAACGGAAAAAGAGACACCCATAGGAATTAGGAAAGGTCCTCGAGAAACTCCTTTATTAATGATGGAACTGATGACATATGAGGTGCCAATGCCTATAATAAATCCTAATTATGGCTATTTAAGGGCCTTCTTCCCTATTGGAATATCAAGCTCCGAACCAATTAAAAACAAGAAGAGCATGAGCACAACATTGAATATGGTGTCAATAACAGGCATGCTCTTTTTGGGGAATACCACGTGCAGGAATTTTTCGTTTCTTCCAAACACATGCGATCTCAACAATATTAAGTTACTTTTTTTTGAACAGTAAGTAATTCATTCATTCATAAAAGGTAAAAATTAGAGAATGATTGTCTTTTCACATGAGTAGAAGAATTGGATTGATTGTAGAATACTGGCCTACATATAATCCAAACCGAGCCAAAGAGGATGAAATCAAATGGGAACTTCACAAGTCTCATGTATTTACTACTC
>JANQBM010000006.1:23905169-23941199 GCA_025594535.1 Erythroxylum domingense
AAACTTTTAGATCCCAAATAATAGGAACGAGATAGAAAGAGAAAGCAAAACATGGAATGCTGACTTAACCCTCACATGATCCTTTCTTGACTCTAAAGAACACAACTATAACTTAACATGTATGAGAATTTTTACTCCTATCTTTTTTTCATTCCACCAAATTGTATAACATACCCGACATGGAAAAAGAGAACAACAATCTCTTATCACTCTCTCTCTCTTCACCTTAGTCCTTCAACTATTTCTTCCCTAAATTTAACCCCAACCAAGTGCTGTAATTACTAGCATTACCTTCATTACAGCTATATTGGTGTCAACACCATCTACTTTAAGGCCTTGTTTGGCAATCAGCTGATTGCATTAGCTGTTAGCTAATTCTATCAACTGTTAACTAATAACTGATTCTATTAGCTGATTTGACCAGCTGATTGTATTAGCTGTTTGTCAATTGATGTTTGGTAAAATTAGCTATTTAGTATTAGCTTTTTATGTATAAAATGACTTATAAGAACACGACTTTAAAAAAAATATAATGGTATGAATATTATATATCTTAGTATTTCGTTGAATATTCTTATAGAAATTTAGATTTTAGATATTAAATTCTACAAAAATTAAGTTTATAACTCTAACAAAAAACATAGAACAATAATAATAATAATAATAATAATAATAATAATCAACAAAAAAGAAATAAAATAATAAAAAACGATGATATCTATAACATTATTTTCTCTGAATTAACAAATCACAACATTATATGTTTTTATTATTTTTATGCATAAAAGTGAGTTTGAGAAGTAAACATTGTTGAGGTATTTTGATATTTTAGGTTTGAAGTAATCAGCTGATTACCCCAAAAGCTGGGTAGGGGTAGCTTTTTAGATTTTGGCTGGTTGAGTTGAATCAGCCAACCCAACAAGCCAACTACCAAACTAGTCAAACAGCTGATTTTAATCAATCAGCCAAAAATTGGTTGATCAGCTGCCATCCAAACATAGCATAACTCCATATACTGTCTCTGGAGCAAGAACCACCTTGTAATCATTTCTAGATTCTTTAACTGCTCTTTCCAGCACACTAATTTCTCCCACAGCTATCTCACCCACTGCAAAACGGGTCCCGTATGGAGCACTCGAACTCGTTCCAAACACAAGTCCTAAATTAGAGACCATTGTCAAGGCGGACACGGAATACATTCCATTAACAGCAGTATAGTTGTTAGTTGTGTCTAATTCCCTCGTACAGGACATGTTTGCAAGCGTTTCTAGCATCAAATCTCCACCAGGAAGTTGATCACATAGATTAAACATGAGAAGAGTTTCGTAGCAAGCAGAATTCAACGAGCTAATGTCTTGAATGGCTTGTAGTCGCAAAATGCCAAGTAAAGCCTTTAGAAGAGCTTCATCCCGTGCAACTCCAGTGATGTGAAATTTATTTACGAATCTGTGGGCACACAAAATTTCCCGGATAATCGCTAATCAGTAATCACGACGAGCATGCCCTTTAAGCTCAGGGAACTCCATTACAACTGGTTCTGATCTATTAAATAAACCTAAAAGGTTAAAAACTATTAAAGTTCTAAGATGCACCTTTCAGTTGTTCAGAATTTGACAGAAGTGAGATCAAAATTCTAATATATATCCTATATAAATATATATAGTTCATAGTGCATATACAGGAAATCTGAGTCATGCGGGCCTTACAAGGAAATAGATTTATAGTACACCGCCTTGTCAAAAAGTCGAGTTCCCCATGGTCCAGTTAGTTCAGGCTTGACAACCTGCTTTAATTCATCCGACAAGTCATACATTTTAGGCTTGTCAAACGATACAACACGGAGAGCTTCAAAGTATCGTGCATGATCAGTGAGAGTCGGACGACCTGAGGGTATAATTTTATGTTAGAAAACCTTGATATATAGGATAATTTTGCAAATTGAAATTAACAAGATTTTGTACTAAAAGCTCTTCTGGATCTATTTCTTTGCATTAGTGCTTCAGAGTGAAAACAATACTTGGAAACAGGGAAGTAAGTGATAACCAGCAAACAGGGAACATTAGAACAAGAAAACCAAATTGAGGTCCTAATATTAGGCCCTCAGCTTCACAAGACATATCTAAGAAAACAAATAATTGTTATGAGCCCGCAAATAGGATCTCATCACAGGTTGGTTATCGGGATAGTCCTCTTGATTTTCCTTACTTTTTCCATTCTTCAAGATACCTATTCTGAAA
Source organism: Erythroxylum domingense (assembly GCA_025594535.1). Taxonomy (NCBI): domain Eukaryota; kingdom Viridiplantae; phylum Streptophyta; class Magnoliopsida; order Malpighiales; family Erythroxylaceae; genus Erythroxylum; species Erythroxylum domingense. Next base: position 23,907,407 of record JANQBM010000006.1, read on the forward strand.
GCTTTAATGGTGATTTGTAAGAGATCACTAACTCCCCTCTATATGTTCCTTGACTAAAAATATTGATGATCTTTATTGAATATGGTCCGCGACTACAAAAGGGTAAGAATCCTTATTTAAGAAAACTACCCAGCAAAAGAGTTATTTGTAAATAGGAATACTTTCTAATTAATAAAAAACATTAAAATAGAAATCCTGAAGTTTAGCTAAGAAATAGGAAAGTTGAAATCGTTTGACTATGGCTCCCCATACTAGTACTATTTGTGGTTGTATTTCTTTCCAATAAATGCATCCACAAAAGTACTCCTCTTGACGTAGTGTGGGAAGAAAAACAAAGATATAAAAAGCAATATGCTAATCCTATGATAACTAGGAATCCAAATAACTTAAGAAATACTAAATAGTAAGAATCCAATATTAACTAGAAAAACTAAACTAAGTGTTCCTGCATCACCTCTCCTCAACTAAAAGCTTGTCCTCAAGCTTGAATTCAGGAAAAGACTTCCAAAACTCGATCAAGTAAACCTACATAGCTTCATCCAATGATAAGCTTCCCCATTCTACTAGAACTTAAACAACACCTCGATTAAATCGAGAACAAATAATTGGGTTGAGGTTTGGCAATAATTTTGCCATCCTTCAAAGGTGGAAAGGAAGGAACACTAGTTGGAGGAAAACCTAAACACCATAATGAAAGCTGGAAAACATCATGAATCTTACTATGCTCTGTGAACAAAAATGGGGAATGATATTATGATGTATTGACTAGAAAATATACAGCCATATATAGGCCATTACAAGTAGGAATTTAAATCTAGAATGATATCTAAAGATATCTAATGTAATCCCTTAAATCAAGGGATTTCAAACTTATTCTATCTTAACTATTTACAGCCTATCTATATCTCAATAATCTAATTTACAGCCGGTATCTTGAATATTACTCATAATATTCCACCAACACTCCCCCTCAAGCTGGTGAACAAATATTGATCATTCCCAGCTTGCAATTAAGTTCTTCAAATTTGACTCTTGCAAGTGACTTTGTAAAAACATCTGCGACTTGACTGCTAGAGGGCACATAGGCAAGATCAACTAGTCCAGATTCCACTTTCTCTTTTATGAAATGACGATCTATCTCCACATGCTTGGTTCTATCGTGATGTATTGGATTCTTTGCAATTCCTATTGTGGCGATATTATCACACCACACTTTCATTTGAGGCTCCATTGTGATTTGTAGTTCTGCTAGGAGCCTCTTGATCCATATTCCTTCACATATTCCAAGTGCCAAGGCTCTATACTCTACTTCGGCACTGCTTCTTGCAACCACTAGTTGCTTCTTACTTCTCCAAGTAACTAAGTTGCCCCAAACAAAGGTGCAATAACCTGTTGTGGACCTTCTATCAATTGCAGATCTGGCCCAGTCAGCATCTGTGAAAACTTCAATATTCCTTGCTCCCCCTTTCTTAAAGAATAACCTCTTTCTAGGTGTCATTTTTAAGTACTTCAAGATTCTAAACACTGCCTCCATGTGTTCCTCTTGATGATTGCTCATAAATTGACTAACCACACTAACAGGGAAATTGATATCTGGCCGAGTACGAGATAAATAAATCAGTTTTCCCACCAGTCTCTGATATCTCCCTATGTCCACTGGTGTACCACCCTCTTTAAGACCTAACTTATATGTTGATTCCATAGGAGTTTCTGCTGTCTTTGCTCCTGGCACCCCAGTTTCCTCTAAAAGATCAAGAGTATACTTCCTTTGAGGCACTGAGATACCTTTTCTAGATCTGGCCACCTCCATTCCAAGGAAATATCTCAAGTTACCCATATCTTTAATTTCGAATTCTTGAGCCAAAGAATTCTTCAGCTCCTGTATACCTTCCCAATCATCACCTATAATGACAATATCATCAATATAAACAATAAGGATGGTTATCCTCCCATTAGTCAAACGTCAAATAAACATGGTGTGATCAGTCTGACATTGATAGTAGTCAAGATTCTTCATTGCTTTTGCAAATCTCCCGAACCATGCTCTAGGTGACTGCTTCAGGCCGTACAGAGACTTTGTAAGTTTGCATACTCTCTGTGGGTGGTTGTTTCCTTCTAATCCCAGTGGCAATTCCATATATACCTCCTCTTCAAGATCACCATTCAAGAAGGCATTTTTGACATCAAGTTGATGTAGGGGCCAGTCCAAATTGGCAACTAGTGACAAGAGAATCTTAATTGTATTGAGTTTGGCTACCGATGCAAATGTTTCCTGGTAGTCAATCCCATGGGTCTGTGTAAACCCCCTAGCCACAAGTCTTGCCTTATGCCGGTTAATACTTCCATCAGGATTGTATTTGATAGTAAACACCCATTTGCATCCCACTACAGTTTTTCCTTGTGGTAAGTCTGTTACCACCCAAGTCTGATTCTTCTTTAGAGCATTTAGTTCATCATTTATTGCCTCTCTCCATTTGGGATCTTTGATAGCTTCCTGAAAATTGTGAGGAAATTTTTCAGTAGATAACTGAGCAACAAAGGTCTGAAAATAACTTTAAAAAAAAAAGGTCTGAAAATGTGGAGTTAACCTGTTATAAGAGACAAACTTGCTGACTGGATGCCTTGTACATGATCTTACTCCCTTCCTCAATGCTATAGACCAACCCAACTCCTCAAAATTTGTAGCAGGTTCTAATTCATGACCTTGCTCGGAAAGTATGATGGATTTCTCCTGTTCGGTTTCACTTGTTGCTTGCTGCTCATTTCCTTGTTTTGTTCCCTTCTTCCTTGTGTAAACTCTGGAATTGTTTTCTGGTTTGTCCACCCTAGTTTCAGTATCCTTCTCCTTATCACATTCACCATTTTCAGTGGAATTCTTATCTGGTTGGAAGCCAGGATCATATGTTACAGTGGGCTCAAAAGGTCAAGTGGCCTCTGAAGTGAAAGTATCAGGTCTAAGATCATTTGTTTCAAGATTTTCAGGTCTGACTTGATCACAGTTAAGTGCAGAAGGTGAAAGAGAAAGTATATTTTTTTGGGATAGTGTGTCTGTTGTGCCATCATTTACAGAAAACAACCATTCACTCTCACAACTCTCCCCCTGAGTGGTTGTTTTTGAGTAATAGGGTTGATTTTCAAAAGAAGTTACATCCATTGTCACAAAGAACCAGTTGAGAGTAGAAGAAAAACACTTGTAACCTTTTTGAGTAGAAGAATAGCCCAAAAAAATTACACTTATGAGCTCGGGGTTCAAGTTTTCCACCATGGTAATTATGAACAAAAGCAACACAACCAAACACAAACTCCCCCCAAAAATAGTTTGTAACATTTGTAGTGAGCATAATAGACCTTGCAACTTCAAGTAAATGCCTATTTTTTCTCTCAGATACACCATTTTGTTGTGGTGTATTGACACATGAAGTTTGGTGTATAATACCATTGGTGATAAAAAACTGATCAAAAGCTTGACATAGGTATTCTTTCCCATTGTAACTTCTAAAAACATGAATTTTTGCATGGAATTGATTCAGTATAAAGGAGTAAAAGTCCTTAAAAATCTGAAAAACTTCTGCTTTATCTCTCATGAGATATACCCAATTCAATCTTATATGATCATCTATGAAAGTTACAAACCATTTAGCATTTTTCTTAGTTTTAATCCTTGATGGCCCCCAGACATCACTATGTATGATAGAAAAAGGTTTAGTGGGTTCATAAGCACGGGGTAAGTAGGAATTTCGTGTGTGTTTAGAGATTTGGCAAAATTCACACTGAAAAGATGAATCCTTATTATTGAAAAAAGTTGGATATAATTGTTTTATGTAAGATAAACTAGGTTGGCCTAACCTATAGTGCCAAAGAGCAATTTCATTATTGGATGACAGAGTAGCATTTGCTTTACTCCCATTCGAGCTGCCAATGTAATATAATCCATCAAACTCCCTAGCACTGCCAATCCTCTTCCCCAACTCCAAATCCTGGAAAACACACCCATTAGAGTAAAAGTTAGCTGTGCAATTATGCTCTTTAGTAAGTCTCTTCACAGACATCAAGTTGCAATCAAGGCCAAGTACATAAAGAACACCAGTTAAGACAAATTTATTAGCTATTATAATAGTTCCTATTCCTTCAACCTTAAGAACCTGTCCATTTGCTACCTTGACAATTCTATGATCTTGGCAAGGCTGAATATCAACAAATAAAGATTTATCACAGGTCATATGGTCATTTGCCCCTGAATCAACGATCCAAATACCATGATTTGGGGTTTTAATGCCCAAGGCAGTGCATGTGTTACCTGTATTCACCATATGACTCGTAGATACCACCTTTTCAGCTTTTAGACCATACTTGCTCAGATTTTTTGTAAGCAACTCGACCTCCTCCTTGCTTACCGGGTACATTTTCACCTTCTTCCTTGTCATTACCAGCAGCTACATAGCTTTTGCTCCCTGTTCTAGTTCTGTTTCTCATATTGGGTGGCTTGCCATGGATCTTCCAGCAAGTATCTCTGGTATGCCCACTTTTCTAACAGTGTTCACACCAAAGCTTACTTGATTTTTTCTTTGATTCTGGTCTAGTAGTTCCTTTGGCAGCCATAACTGAGGATTCAGGAACCCCATTGTTGTTTAAAGTCCCATGAATCAGTTGTCTCTTGCTTTCTTCACACTTAACAAGATTGACTGCTCCCATGACTGTTGGAAGAGGACTGGTAGCTATGATTCTGCCACGAACATCATCATAAACTGAGTTTAAGCCCAGCAAAAACTCATACACTCGTTCCCGTTCTACAATCCTCCTATAGCAAGTCAAATCTTCATTACACATCCATTGGTGAGGATCATAAAGATCCAATTGTTGCCATAGCTTCACCAATGCTGTGTAATATTGAGTTATTGTCTTCTCTCCTTGGTTGGTCTCTCTCAAATGGCTCTTAATTTGGAACAAAACAGCAATATTTTCGATAGTAGCATAAGTTTGTTTGGCATTTTCCCATATTTCTTTCGCAGGTGTGGCCAAGAGAAACTGCTAGCTAACTTCCAGGGTCATCGAGTTGATCAACCAAGTCTGGTACTGTGGGTCTGACGGGTCGGACACAGCAGGTGGCGTTGTACTTAAGTATTTTTCTTTCCCTCTCCCTCTTATGAACATGAGCACCGAGTGGGACCATGGTAGATAGTTATTCCCATTCAGTCTGTGATTGACTATACTGGTTTGGGAATTATCAGCACTGTTCTGGAGAGAGGATGGGTTCGATGCTAGTGGAACCACACCAGATAAGCCAACTACAGAGATCTCCTTTGACTCGACCTGCATGGCTCTAATCGACCCAAACGTAATCATTCCCCTAGTGTTCTGTACTGCTCTGATACCATGAACAAAAATGGGGAATGATATTCTGATGTATTGACTAGAAAATATACAGCCATATATAGGCCATCACAATTAGGAATTTAAATCTAGAATGATACCTAAAGATATCTAATGTAACCCCTTAAATTAAGGGATTTCAAACTTATTCTATCTTAACTATTTACAGCCTATCTATATCTCAATAATCTAACTTACAGTTATATAGTATCTTGATAGGAATATTACTCATAATATTCCACCAACCCTCTGGAAGTTCCAACTTATAGGCAATCTTGCCAATTTGCTGCAAAACTTTGAATGGGTCATAAAACTTAGTTTATGAACAACACTTTTCCCAAAAGACAGTTGTTGATAAGGTTGCAATTTCAACCAAACAAATTGCCCAAGTTGAAACAATAATTCTCAATGATGGTGGTCATAGGCTTGTTTCATTTGGAGTTAAGCCTGCTGTAAATGAAGATGTATTTAAGCCAAAACAAAATCTCTCTTTTGCAAGGAACGACCAATCTCCCCCAAACGGCTAGAACTAGGTTCATAGGACAAGAGAGGAGGATAGCAACCATAAATAACCTAAAAGGATGTCATACCAAACGAAGAATTATAAGCAGTGTTATAACAATACCAGCCCAAGGAAGCTAATCAACCCATTTTCTTAGTTTATCCCCGATAAAGTAATAGAGATATATCTCAATTGTGAGGTTTACCACTTCAGTTTGATCATCTAATTGAGGATGATAAGTAGAGGAAAAGGCTAAAGTGGTACCACTTAATCAAAACAATTCTTTCCAAAATGTATCAATAAAGATTAGGTTCCTATCACTGACAATAGTTTCCAATAACCCATACAAACAAAAAATTTGAGTGAAGAAGACATGAGCAACAAAAGTAGCCTGTACAGATGAGAGAGAGGGATGAAATAAGGGTACTTAGAGAAGCAATCCACCGCTACAAAAGGGACCGATTTTCCTCCAACCTCAGGTAGCTCATTTATAAAATCCATGGAAACATCAGCTCATATCTGTGTTGGAATTGAAAGGGCCTATAAGAGACCAATCGGATGCAGATTGTCCCATTTTTTTTGTTGACAAATAGAGTAGCTTTGGATAAATTCCCTAATAGAGGCTTTGATTCCTTACGAGTAGAAATCATCTTGGATGTGATAAGAGTGTCCTCTAAGTACCTTCATATGTGGAGTTGTGAATAGTAGAGATCATGGAGGGAATCAAAGAGGAACCAGTTAGAAGATATACCCAACCCTTATACATCAATAGTCCATTTATGAAAATCTAATTAGAGTTTGTGTTCTTGACTGAATTTTTTAACCAAATGCTTGCAATTCTATTGATTTTGTTATCTCCTACCTATCGTTATCTAACAAGGCAGCTCGTAGACTTGAAATACCACAAAGGAGCATGGTGTCCTCATCACGCCTAAACAATGCATTTGCTGCATGATTCAAAGATCCAGCCTTGTAATCCACCCAAAAATCAAAACCTAGTAGCTTACTAACCTAATGTTGTTGGGGAAAAGTAACAAGCCGCTACTCCAACAAGTATTTTAGGATATAATGATCAGTTTTGATAACAAATGATCTTCCCACAAGTATGGTCTTCTCTAGGTAACTTGAATAATTCTCCTTCATAGGTCGGCAATTTCAAATGTCGATCAATTAGTTTTCGACTAAAGAAAACAATCAGGTATCCTTGTTTTTCTAAAATAATACCAATCATCCTTGTTTTTCTAAAATAATACCAATCTCCATTCCAAATCTATCACATTCTACTTTAAACTCAAGATCAAAGTTCGGTAATTGTAAGACTGGTGTAGTGGAGAGGGAGCGTTCTTCAAGTTATCCAAAGTCATTTTGTCTTCATTGTCCCAATAGAAGGCATTCTTCCTCTGTAAATTGGTTAATGGAGCAACCATCGTGTCATAAGTTCAACTTTGCAGTAATACCCTATCAAACTGAGGAAGTCGTGTAGCGCCATGGCTAATTTAAAAGTGGAACTTTCCTTGATTGTTTGAATTTTGGAATTGCCCACTAATACTCCCTTATCGTTAATGCCCAAGTATGTGAGCTAATCCTCTCCAAAGAAGCACTTAGACCATTGGAGGAAGAGCTTGTCTTAGCATTGTAGCTCAAAGACAATCCTCAGATGATGCATGTAATCTACCCAAGTTTTACTATAAACCAAAATGTCATTAAAGAATACTAAAATGAATTTGCAAAGATGGAACTAAAATACCTCATTCATTAAAAATTGAAATGTGTAAAGTGCGTTTGTGAGACAAAATGGGATGACTAAAAATTCAAAGTGGCCATGATGGGTTTAGAAGGCAGTCTTCTCAACATCTTTGAAAGTCATTCTAACCTAAAAGTTTCCCAACCTTAAAACCTAATTTTATGATATATTGGGCACCATGAAGTTCATCCAACAACTAGTCCCCAATCGGAATAGGAAATTTATCCTGGACAGTCCAACTATTAATCATCGAGCAGAAAATGCCTTAAAAACTTCAAGCTTATTGCATTGATTAATCTGCAGCATGTTTTCCCAAATGATTCTTTCGACACTTGATAGTTGTCATCTAACAAGGAACAAAAACTTGCTACCAAGCTTCAATGAAAGATATAAGGACATTCAAAAGATGTCAATTAAGATTTACATAACAAGAGGGAAGAAACCAATTTTAATTTAGGTAAACAATAATTCATATAATAACAAAAGTCACCTTTCTAATCCACCTAGATACTTGTCATATATGGAGAATTGAAGCCTGCTACCGGTGGACTTAGTAAGCACCTCAAAAAGATTTTCACTGACAACCACATTAGCAATGACCGAAACTGCCGGAGCTATTCGAGAGAATGCTTCAATCCCAACAGTCAATTCATCATCTACCTATAAAGAGAAGAAAAGTTACAATAACCTTCACACAATGAAGATGTGCAAAGAAGTGCACAGACATTTGAATTCAACAACGCCCACTTTCAAAGAGTGGTAAAACAAATTGTTTACTATAAACTTGTCTTGGCGCCTCTCTTTCTCTCCATCTCTCAGGAATGCACATACACATGTGCCACAAAAGCAAGGTGAGTTCAGCCCCGGCCCTGGGCAGGGGAGAGGTGGGCCCCTGCCCAGGGCCCACTTTTATTTTTTTTAAATTATATATAAAAAAAATTTATTAAAAAAATTTTAATTTATTTTTAATTAATATTAAGGGCCCATATTTTCTTTTTCGTCCCGGGCCTAAAAAATTTCAAGACCGGCCCTGGGTGAGTTAATGATATGGTTTTTATAACTGAGAAACTAACACTACCCAATATAACTAGCGTTGAAAGTGCTAACAAACTCGAGTAACCTAGAAGATAATTACAAGACATATATTGAGTGAGTTTCAAAATGATGAATCTCTAAAATATATGAATAGCTAGGCTGTGACGATTCAACTATTTGCTAGTAGTTTCGATCCTGAACCATCAAACAGTTAAAGAGGGCCTTTTAAGGCTGACATATATATAAACAAATGGAATATATTACAACTGTTCTTTATGGATAAGAACCGTGCGTATATTCCAATCCTCGTCTTTCTACTTAGCCATATTATAATATGTTTATGCAAAGATGCAAATCCATGAAACATTAACATATACTACAATTAGATGAAATATAAATGTACATAAAGATACTGCTTTGAAATATGTAACGTGCATCGAAGAACAGTTTTCAACAAATGTCAAGATAGATGAAGTTTTAGCATGTCATTCAACGATGTAACAATGAACAAGATACAATAACCAAATGAGTGAACTTGCATTTAGTGAAGATGCATATCCCTAAAGCACGTACATACACTGGGCTTGGATGCAATATAATTGTGCATAAAGATATTCTTTGAAATATGTAATGTGCATCAAAGAACAATTTTCAACAAATGTCAAGATGGATGAAGTTTTAGCATCTCATTCAACAATGTAACAATGAACAAGATAATCAAGATAACCAAATAAGTGAACTTGTATTCAGTAGAGGTTGGCTAGCTGCTACTGGGGTTTCCTAAGCCACAATCATATCATATGTCAGGCGTCGAAACTTCTTGTCTATGAGATGACACATTTGTTGAACACAGAGGGCAAGTGCTTTGAAGCAGCAATATTCTAGAAAGTTCCTTGCATACTGAGATTGATGCATAATGGGGTCAAAAGCCTCTTCATTGAAGCATTTTTGAAGCTCACATGTAGGAATATCAAGGATTCTGCACATTTTTCCTTATAGTGCATAAGGAGACAAAAATTGGGGAAATAGGAGGAGTTCACATGCTTATCGATGATGTTGTCAAATTCTATGGAAGAGGGGGAACATGGCAGATAAATGCGCTAAAAAGTTCTCAGACAAGCCTAAATCATAAATTAAAATAAAAATTCTAGCTACATCAATGACAAATACAACAAAGGAACACATAAGTAGTGGAACTTACTTTGAGCATCAACGAACAACCATATTAGCAAATGGAGAAAGCTCGGATATCCAAGTAGATGAAGACATTCTCATCTCCTCAAATTCTTTGCCAAAGTAACTTCTCTTGCTAAGTAACCACTTAAATGATCCTTCTCTTACTAGTTTCTCGAGCATATTTCTAGCCTTGCTAGCGGTAGCCATCTCTATTGTCAACTAACTACAAATTTCAAAGTGAAGCCAATTAAAATCCTTTCATTCAAAATGATAATACCGGCAAGCATATCCAACTTGGCAAATTCCTAAAGGAGAAACTACTTAAGTAGTTCAGAATTCAAGAGGCATACGCTTAATTAAAATTCTATCGCTATCCCCTGATAGCTCAATCACGCAACAGGCAATCCCAATGTCAGAAACTTCTCGAAGAAAAACCAAGCCCCAAATTTCCAAAACCCGACAACAGAATTCACCAATAAAACATCTCCAGAAACTTAAATAATCACAAAACCAAGCATCAGACTCAAATGGGAAGTAAATCGCCGTAAGGTTTCAATTTTTTATCAACCCAAAAGAAATTTAGTAAGTCACAAACATAAGCAAAGAATGAAATAAGCTGTCAGTTTACAAAGCGCACCTGAGACGAATCTTACGGGATCATTTTATAAGAAACCAACTGATATTACACAAGAACACCCCCAAAAACCAAGGCAACAGAGAAGATGACAACCCCAAAAGAAACTTGTGGGAGATGTCCTTTCACGATTCGTCTTCGAATGGGGTTCACAGAAACAGAAAGGGGTACAAGAAACAGATTATTAATTGGAGAGACACAGGGAAAGAAAGATACGGGGACGCAATCAAGGAACCATGTGAGTGTGACCGAGTGAAGAAGCACCGTCCAGTAGGCGTGGGGAGGGAGATAATCGAAGAAAGCGGAGACAGGCTATGCTCGAGTACGTGGTATGTTTCCATTTGCTAAGACAACAACATAGTCGTCCACACTTTCTTTTGTGTTCCACGCTTAGCGTCTGACAGGTAATAAGTATATTTTTTTTACTGTAAAAATTATTTTTTTTTTAAAAACGTCTGACCATAAAATTTAAAAGTACTTTTTAAATAAAAATAACTTTTTTAAAAAGTAAATATAACTTTTTAAAAAACTTAAATTTAGAATTTAAAAAAAAAACTCCTCATCTTAACTTTTTCGGGTAGACTTTACGTTTATAATTTTCGACGTTTACTTTTATAATATCCGACGTTTGAAAAGCTAAACTAAAATTCCTCTCTTTTCTCTGCTTCTGTTCTGCGTTCTGGTCCAATCTTTTTAATCCCTTTGTTGCTCTTCTATACGAGATTCAGAGGTAGTTTTTTTCTCCATCGTTGCTTCCATTTCTTTTGATTCGTGAGTTACTGTTTCTTCTGTTTGATTGGCGGGAAAAATCCAGGCTTCTTTGCTCATATTTTTCATCTGTTTCTTTCAAATCCTTTCATGGTCCTTTTTCTTTTTCTTTTCATATTATTTACGAAGTCATCATTTCAAGATTCACCACCCCTTTTATCTCTTATGTAATCGTATGCAACGTGTATTCATAACTTCATACAATACTATATATGAAATATAGCTATTCAGCGTTATTGATTCTTTTTTGTTAAGAGTTTATTCTTGTTGAGATTTCATTTCTTGATCCCTTTACTATCATATCAAGTTTAGAGGTGGATTTATATTTGGGAACGTGCATTAAGCTGAGTAGCAAGATATTATGTAAGAATTGAAATGGGAATTGGGAAAATTGGATGAGGGAAAAAGTTGTGTTAGAGAAATGGGCTCAGGGAATTTGTCAAAATGTGGTTACTAGTGTTATGAGATGCGAGGAAGTGGAAGTTAAACTCGTGTCTTATTAGTAATCTAGCTAGTCATGTGAGGCTTCTTTGTTGAATTGTTGAGTGTTTTAATGGCTTTCCATGATATATATATATATAGAGCAGTTGGAAAAAAAGTTGAAACATCACGTTTTTTTATTTGAAGAGTTGTTGAAAGAGGAAATTTTGTAGTTTGATATTTATGTTTATGGCAGTAATAGTTATGTGAATGTGATATTAATACTTGGCACTCATGCTATTAGTGATTAAATAAGGATTAAATTCATACTTATTTATCAATTTGTTGTTTTTTTATCCAACAATTTGATATTATGATTTGAATGTCTTTACAATGTTCAAGTAGTTTTATGTGATCAAATGCAATCCTTGATATCCTTTAGTTTATGTAATTTGCTTCCTGAGGTGGGTTATGTCTGCTTTGAATTTATGTCCCTCTTTTTTTTCTTTTTTACTACTTTTCAAAGACTTAACATTACCATACAAATCATCGTTACTTTCCCACCCATTGTCTGCAATTTTCTGCAAACTTTTTGATATTACTGCCCCACCCATTGTCCCCAAAGCTTCTATTCTTCAGTAAATAGTAGTGGATCTTCAAATAAAAGTTGGACTTCAATCTCACCATTGCTGTGCTGAACGAACATATGTTTTAACTGTCACCTAAGGGGAAAGTATGTTATTACACACTCTTCTTTAATTTATTTCATGTCTGTAAATTGGCTTATCTACTTCTATGGTAGGTATATATCTTGGCATCTTGAAACATAATATTTGCACCATTTTCCTTTTTTAGATGTGACTTAATTGCATAGATGTAATGTATTTGGATGCTATTGTTGCCTTTTTAGCTCTATGTAATTTTGGTTATACTTTTATATTTTCTTATACTTGCTAAATTCATTGTTATATGCAGTGGGGATTTGTTGTTGATAAAAAATGTCAATACCAAGTCAAGATATTCAAGGTGGGGATAAATTGAAAAAAAGGGTTAAAGCGGAGTGGAATGATATAACTCCTGAGATTTTAATCAAAATTTTTGTGGAAGAGACGTTAGCTGGAAATCGATCAAATGGTCACTTTAACAAGATTGGAAGGAAAAATATAGTTTCAAAGTTTGCTCATAAAACTAAGAAGAATTATGAATACAAACAATTTAAGAATAAATGGGATGGATTAAAAAAGGATTGATAGCTTTGGACAAATTTAGTAGGTAAGGAAACTGGACTAGGATGGGATCCTACTAATCAAACTATTGATGCAAGTGACAAATAGTGGGAAAAGAAATTGAAGGTAAACATTTAAGCTTTAGATTTATAATGTTCTAATGTTACTTGATAGTTTAATAACTTAAACAATATTATTGTAGGAAAATCCCGAGGCTGCCAAATTTCAAACTAAAGGTTTGAAACATATTGAACAGCTGAATATTTTATTTAAAGATGTTACAGCTATAGGGGAAGGAGCTTGAGCACCTTCTTCAGGTTTTGTACCAAATGATGCTTACGTGCCGTCTAGAGAAAGCCTAATTGATACCGATCTTGATGATAACTTTTTTGAAGACTTTACTGTCAATCAAGAAATTGAAAATATTAATAATGAGATTGGTTCTTCAACTCCATCTCTAAGAACTTCTACAAAAGGAAAGGGAAAAAAAAGAAGAAACATGATACTAGAACAGGGGCAACAGAAAGGTTATGTAAACATTTGGATTGTATATGTGATGTAGTAGAGAGTAAAACTTCAGTAAGCTCTATTAAAAGAGATGAACCTGGTTGTAGCATTTCTGAGATGATGGACATCTTACGAAGTATAAATGAAATAGAAAGGGGAGGTGAACTGTTTATGTTAGCTACCAAATTATTTTTTAAGAAAGAAAATAGAGATATGTTTGTTGTACTTAAGGATGTTGATCTTCAAATCGAATGGCTTAAGAAAATGAAATGATTGTGATTTTTGTAATAAATAAGACATGTATTTGGTTACTAAAATTGGACTACTTGTAATGTGTTGTATTGGAATTCGCTACCTGTAATGTGTTGTATAGGATTTCTATTTGGTTAATTTTGTTGTAATGAATTTAATTTTACTTTATTATTATTGTGTTATGATTATTGTTATATTACCTTGTTATACAATAAGCTTATTATTTATTTATTTTATATATTTTGATATAGATGTCATCTTCTGATAATGATTTTGACAATAATCATGAATATAATGAAGAGATTGAAGAAGAAATTTTGCATATGGTTCAAACTAGAATAACACTAACCATAGACCATTTTATTACATATTATATTAAAAAACAATGTAGAACATCCCCTCACACTAGATGGATTTTTGTAATGAAGATGCTTAATGGCTATAGAGATAGATGTCATCAACAATTTAGAATAGAGAAGGACATTTTAATCAAATTATGTAAATTTTTGAATGAGTCATATGGATTAAAGAAAGATACAGAAGTAACAATAGAAGAGGCTGTAGCTATGTTTTTTATCACTTTCGGTCATGGACTTTGCAATAGAATGGTTCAAGAAAGATTTCAACATTATGGTGAAACAATTTCTAGATGGTTTGAAATAGTATTAGGGGTTGTTTCACGTATGTCGATTGATTTCATAAAACTAAAAGATCCAACTTTTAGAAAAATTCCAAGCAAAATTAAAGATGATAGAAGGTATTGGCCTTATTTTAAAGACTATATTGGAGCAATTGATAGAACACATATACCAGTTGTAATTCTAAGTTCCAATCAAATAAAACATATTGGGGGGAAAAGGCATTCCTACGCAAAATGTTATGGTATGTGATTTTGATATGTGTTTTACTTTTGCTTGGGCTAGTTGGAAAGGCACAGCATATGATGCTCGAATTTTTGTAAAGGCTTTGAGTAATTATAGATTCCACTTCCCTCATCCACCTAGAGGTTTGTGACGGATAACTTTATACTTTTTTTTATTTATTCTTAATAATTCAGTACTTCTTTATTTATTTATTTTTTAATTTGGAATGTAGGAAAGTATTATTTGGTAGATGCAGAATATCCTTACATGCAAGGTTATTTAGGACCATACAAAGGTGAGAGGTATCATCTTCCTAATTTTTGACGTGCTGGTCTTCCAAGAGGGAAGAAAGAAATATTCAATTATGCACATTATTGTTTAAGATGCGCAATCGAAAAAACATTTGGCGTTTGAAAAAATAGTTGAAAAATTTTACATCAAATGCCCAGTTTTTCTTTTCCAAAGCAAGTTAAAATTATAATTGCTTTAATGGTCATTCATAATTTTATAAGGTTAAATGCTCAAAAGGATAAAGAGTTTTCTCTCTATGATGAAGATGATGAATTACTTCCTACAAATGAAAAAATCAATGAAAATAAAGATGTTGAAGAAAATCATTTAGATGAGCCACAAAATAACGAGATGAATGATGCCAAGGAACTTATTGCAAATCTTCTTGTATTACAATAAAATGCATAATTTATTATGTATTTAACTATTTACTCAACTTGAATATTTATTTTGGGATTATAATATTATTTAGCTTTTTTATATGTTTTAATATTTATTTTTCATATTAGTTTTATTTCCCATAAGAAAATGAGACATCTCTTTAAATAATTTCCTACAAGATGGTTATCTAAAATTTCCTACAAGATGATTATCAAATGTAAACATAATATATTGTACTTTGCATATCATTTAATAAACTTTAAATATTATTTATATGCATAAATAATTGTTATTACAAAATAAAATATAGTTAAAATTAATAAAATTGCTTTTTATTTTTATGTTGCCAAACAGTCTACCATATGGAGCTCTTTCAAAAAGTTGTTGTTTAATTGACAGCCAAACAGTCAACTAGCTTCTTAGAAAAGCTCTACTAACAAAAGCTCTACTGATATAAGCTCATCCAAACAGGCATTTAATCTACTTGATTTTTAGAAATTAAATAAGGATTAATATACTTTTTTTAGAAATTAAATAAGGATTTAATTAATAAGAGAAGTGTAGACTAAGGTTATGAATATCGGATTGGCATTGGTACCATACTGTATTATGATACGGTATTGTACTGGTACCGAATAATACCGCATTTCGGATAATTTTTTAAATTTGTAAAATAGTCCCTGAATTTTTTTAAATTATAAAATAGTTTATTAGTATATTATATTGTATACTTTATAATTTATATCAACCATTTATCCAAAAATCATAATAATAATAATTTAAAATAACAACAATTTATTTATTTTTATTAACATTAATTTTCACATATTTTACATATAAATAATAACTATATTACAATTAATATATAAAAAAGATCATTTAATCATTGTTCAAATATAAAATTAAGAACAATACAAGTTATTTGAAATATTATAATTTTATCATATAATAACTAATAATTACATTAAAACATCAAATAAAAAGAAGAATAAAGATCTTATTACAATTTACAATAAGAGTTCCCGATGAGGAAATGAATAAGTAGAAGTGACACCTGAAACAAAAGCATATATTATTTAATTTACTATCAATTAAATATATTATTTAATATATTTATTATTATAAGAATTTAAACAATTTAATTTAATATTATATATTTAATTAATTATTATTAAAAATATACATAACTTAATTTAATTTATAAAATTAATTTAATAAATATAATTAAATTTAAATTTTTTTTTAAAATATATAAAAATTTCCAATATATATGTAAAATAAATTTTAGTTTATAAATAATAAATTTTAAATTATTTATTTTTAAAACAAAATATTTTTATTAATAATTTATTAATAAATATTATATAAAATATTAAACTAATTTAAATAAAAATAATTTATTTTTAAGTTTTATTTAATTTATAATTATTATTAGTAATAAAAATATTTATTTTATTTTAAAAATATAAATTAAAAAATCAAAATAAAAGTTGAACTAAATAAGTAAATAGCTAATTTTAAAAATAGGGGTGGGGTAAGCAGGAGGGGGGAAAATTTTTTAAAATTTTGCTAAATAGTCCCCTTATTTTTCAAAGTTTCCGGTATCGACCAATATTTGACCGATCGGTACTATGTGAAATCGCTGGTATGGACAGGTATCAATGATTGGCACCTTTAAACATGGTTTCGTACCGTTTTTAGGCTGGTACAGTACCTTTTGGTCGGTACCAACCGGTATGGTACGAAACTCATAACGTTTGTGTAGACTACCATTATAATCCTCTGATATCAATTAAAACAAATAGGATAATATAACAGACTCACCCACTTGTCATCATGTCCTAAGGGGAAAAATACATAGTTATTTAAGCAAGCTATTCGAAGTCTCATTTCTAGCTCTATCTTCTCTCAATCTCTAGACGAGAGATTCTTGTTCTAGCTTTGGATTCACCCTGATTCCTAGAAGTGATCGTTTTGTAGGACTGAGACTCTCTCTCACTAACCTATTGATCACAATTATATCCAATTACCAAGTGGATTTATATACAACCCTAATGTGTCCATCTCTACTCCATCAGTCTCCTAAAGGTAAGCCCACCATTTTATGCTTTCCATTTCTTTGTATAAGGTATTTAGTGAAATTCTCTCCTTTTTGCATGAGATTAAGGATACTGCATACAATTAACATACATTAGCCATGTTCTTTATAATATAGCTAAGTGAAGTGAACATTCCTTCATGAAGTTCGAGGAGATAATTTGCTCTCTAATTTAATAGAAACATAATCAAAAACTTGTTGCTGACTTTTGCTTGTGTCTAGGAACCTTCTAAGGTTTCTTTCAGTCCATATGTCCTTTATGCAACCAATGAAGGAAATAAGATAGATAATTATATTAGGCTTTGAAAATGAATTCAATATGATGGATCATTGTATAAACCCTGTAAATTCATAAGTGTTTAAATTCCGTAGGCATTTATGTCTAATCCAGTTCCAAATATTCCTAAAGAAATAACCCTCAAAGAATAAATGGTCTTTGTTTTCACTTTATGAGTTACACAAAACACATAGTTATTAGGATTCAGGTAGGGGAACCTATTTAGCTTGTTTAGGGTTGTTAGTCATAAAACGAGTGAAGAGCTAGGTAGAAGCTCTTTATGCCAAATTATTCTATGCCAATCTATTTTGACATTTCTCTGTATCAACCACTTTCTACAGATCTTAGTACTGAATTATCCCCAGGTATGGTTTCTCCAAATGTATCTATCAAGGGACATTAAATTTCGTCAATAGTTAGATTTTAGGAATTGAAGTCCCCTTAGGAATTCAATCCACTACCTTTCCCTTACAATATATTTTACATTGGCACTTGAAAAGAGGTGGCTCTAAAGTTGATTGGCTATTTGACTGTTGATTACGGAGTCGCTTCCTGTCCAATTGTCATACCAAAGACTAACCTTTTCTCGATCACCTACTTGACAATAAATTTCAATTTTCGATACTTTAGCCTCAATAGTTGTGTTAGAAACCAAGAATGGGAAGTTTTGGGATTAACAACCTATATTCTCCTCCCTTTTAAGATATAACTATGGAGTCATTTGACCCATAGAGTTTTCTTACCCTGCATAATAGACCAGAACTTATTTATCAAAAGAGTTTTATTAATGGATTTTATAGGAATAACTCCTAGACCTCCCTCCACCTTATGTCTGTAAACATCACTCTACTTTACTTTGGTATGTCCCCTGTAAGAATCATAAACTCCCCATAAAAAATCATCACTAGTT
This sequence comes from Erythroxylum domingense, assembly GCA_025594535.1. Classification (NCBI taxonomy): domain Eukaryota; kingdom Viridiplantae; phylum Streptophyta; class Magnoliopsida; order Malpighiales; family Erythroxylaceae; genus Erythroxylum; species Erythroxylum domingense. The sequence continues at coordinate 23,925,861 of JANQBM010000006.1, forward strand.
TTTCCACTAATTTAATGACTCCCTTTGATAACACCATATCAGAAGACCAATAAATATGCTTGGAGTGAGGACTGAATTGACTAATTGTAGCCTATCTCAAAAGGATAGGGCTCAATTGGTCAAAAAAGTCAATCTCTTTTGAATTTTTTCAGAGAGGATAAGATTCACTGAACTGGATCCTTCTGGTTATGATTGGTAAGCCTAGATAGTAGAAAGGGGTTTGTTTTCTTTTTATTCTTGTTATAGATGTTATTCTCCCTTCCATTTGATTTGCAATCTTGGATAGAATAAAATGGCTTTTAGTATAGTTGACATTCAATCTAGACACTACTTTGAATTGATTCAAAGTAGACATTAAGAGATCATTTGAATCACCATCAACTATAAAGAATAAGAATAGATTATCTGCAAAGCACAAATTCACCAAGGAGACTTTTTTGCACCTATTGTGATGTTTAAACTGTGTTCCCTTGCCAATATAGAATTTATAAGAGAAGTTAAAGCTTCCATACATAATATGAAGAGATAATGTGACAGGGGATCCTCCTGTCTAAACACCCTTTCACCATGGAAAATACTTGTTAAAGTTCTATTGACTAGAATAACATTAGTTGGAGAAGTAATATAGGCTTCAATCCATTTAGTGAAACTATTAGGGAAACCCATCACTTCAAGTAGTTTTAATATGAAATTCCATTACACACTATCAAATGCCTTTTTAAAGACTATCTCAAAGGAGTAGTTCCTTGGAGAATTTCTACTAGAATAACTTCTTAAGAGTTCTTTTACAATGGAGATGTTATCTCCTATTTGCTTACCTTACATAAAAGCACTTTGATTATTACTAACCAAGGATCCCATGACTAGTTTTACTCTATTAGTAATAATTTTTGCAACCACGTTGTAGAGGAAATTATAGCATGATATTGGTATGTAATCCTCCAAAGATGTTGGGTTATTTAGCTTGGGAATCAAGCATAAATAGGTTTTATTGATTTCCTTTAATATAATTCCCAAAGAAAAGAATTCTTTGACAACTTCTTTCACCATTGGACCTATATTAAGCTAAGCGGTCTGGAAAAAAAGATGATTGAATCTATCTAGCGCTGGTGCCTTTTTAGGATTCATTTGAAAGACCACATTTTCTATTTTAGAATTCTCAATGTTCCTAATTAGTGATTTTGTCCCTACCTCAGATAATTTGTTTTCAATAACTAATTATAGGAGTTAATTATGTATTGTTTACTTTTGAGAGGTAGTAGAATATTTTGAAATACCTCTTAGCCTCTTTCAACAAATCCTCTTGTTTGCATTTCACTCTCTCATCCTGTGTTGTGATTACATTAATAGAGTTAGAATTCCTCTTAGCAATTAGGGGGATAAAGAAAAATTTAGTGCTTTTTTCTCTTTCCTTGAGCACCTAATCCTGGCCCTCTAAACTGGCATGGTTATTTAGAGCCTTTAAGTAATCTTTCAATGCACTCTTCTCTAAAGATAAGGGAGAACTATCACCAGGATTATAAGATAGGATAGTCTGAACTTAAGAGAGCTTACTTTTTGGCTACTGTAATAGCTTGAGAGTTACTATCCCCTATCTACTTCTTGGGGGACTTTAATTCTTCTTTAATTATCTTAAGCTTCTGCATACATTTGTATTGGAGTGTTCTTTGACATTAGCCTCTGCACCTATTAAACCTAAAGGGAAAGCATCTTTTGAACTTAAAAACAAATCACACACTTTTAAATGGGGTATGGTCAAAGAAGATAGGATTTAAGAAGGAGGCCTTATTTCTGGAAATTATTGTAACCATGCCTTATTAACAATTTCTCTATCTAGCTTTTTTTCCAAGGGACTATCCATTAGTTTGCTTATTGCTCCAAGGAAAGACGTGCCCATATGCCTTAAGGTTGAGGACTCCTAATAGATCAACAAAGTCCTTAAAGTCTGAAAAGTAATTTCTTAGTGAGAAGTGCTCCTCAGCTTCTATTCTATAGAGGATGGAATCAAAGTCGCATTTAATTAACCAAGGTCTTACTAATCTTCTCTAAAAACTCAATAAACTCCCCCAAAGATCCTTCCTCTGAAAAGCATGGTTGAATCAATACACCATAGAGGCAAGGATGGATCAATAATCTTAACATTTCTAGTACCTTAACATCAATAATCTTTGGATCAAATCCAACTATAATTCTGCTATATGCATGAGCTTACTAGTTTGATATAAAACTCCATTTATATCCTACTTTATTAAGAAACTTAAGATTCTCATATATGATTTTTGTTTCCAGTAGAGCAAAAATCTAAGGGTTTGCATTAGTTGAAAAATCCTATAGAGTCAAAAGTTTTTTAGGGTAGTTAAGACCTCTAACATTCCATGTTATAATCGTAATGAAATGCTTTTGGAGCCTTTACCTTTACTTCTAGTATGTTTTCTCCTTTTGACATTGGTGAATTATTCATTGAATTCATTTCCCTCAATATGACTTAAGGTTAAAGGGGAGGAACTTGCCTCCCTTTCCATCTGATTAATATCCAACTATTCTCCCTGTTGGGGGATCATCTTATCCTCTATTGGATCATCTCTTGTAATGCTTTTTTCTGATTTCTCCTTTGGCTGAAATGACTCAATTGAGGCAGATAAAGTTGAAACCACATTAGTTACCTTCTGGCTTTGATTCATTTATTCATTTTCTTCTTTTTCCTCCTGCACTAGTCCCATCAATTCCATATAATCACCTTTTAAAAATGTTTTTCCAGATGGCATCCACCTCTTAACCTATAGTTTCAATGAAGGCTTCAAATGGTAGTCTATTTCTATATTGTCTTCACATACTGTCTCATTTAACCACAATCTCATAACATATATTTGATATGGGAAATCCTTAGAGATATCTATATCAATACATAGACCGACATAACTGTAACATCCTATTACCCACCCTAAAATGTGGTATATAAGAGATAGTACTGTGAAGTTAGAAAGTGCATTTCATGCTCATGCATCATTTAGCACACATACACGTTAAATTGATTATTTTACATATTAAAATGATTGTACATGCATTCATTGACATTTTTGGGTATAATTGATTTATAAATGTGATTTTTGATATGAATTGTGGATTATATGTATTGAAAATTGAATTGGTGTGTGTAAGGATGGATTTGGGATTTTGGGTGAAATTTAGGAAATCTATGAAAACTTGGGGTATTTTTGGACTAGGAAAAATACCAAGTGACAGGATAATTGATAAATGGTAGTAGAAATGAGAGTCAAAATGACAGTGGAAATTTTGATAAATAACTTTAGGAATTATTGAAAAGTTTCATTGAAATTTGGGAGACAACTGAATTATTAATTGGAGATCAATAGACAACACTCCTCACATACCTTATATGATTACTTTTAATAAAAGATAGATATTTTGTTGTCTTTCACTTGTCATCTTCTTCGTGACCTTTTTCTTCTATCTTTCTTCATAATTTTCGATTACCTAGTCTTTATTCACGTTGTACCTGGCTTGCATCTATCAATTGTTTCCCCTATCTCATTCTCTCTTTCATTTCTCACCAAAGACCCAACTCTACCATCTTTAAATGATGATGTGTGTGTGAGAGAAGAAAGCTTGGGTTAAGTGCGATCTTGAAGAGTTTGAAGTTTTTAGCAAGTAAGTGGAGTTTAGTCACGATCGTGCACTCCTAGAGGTAATAGGGTTTGTCACGATCATGTAGGTGCACGATCGTGCAACCATGACAAAAAGGGTTTCGGTCATGATTGTGCAGGTGCATGATCGTGACCTGACAGAAAGTGTTTTTTTAGAGTAATTTTTGTACTAATTAATGATAAGGTGTTTCAATATGAGGTATTTAGGTTTAAATGAGTTCTTGAATGAATTTAGTTGATATTAAATGAAGGGATTAAGGTGAGTGAGGAGTATTATGTGTTAAGAATGATTGGAAGGTGTTGTAAATTGATTTTAAAGTGTATTAAGGAAATAAACCTAGGAATTTGTCATTGAATATTCATTATACATGACACACACACACACACACACACACACACACACACACACACATATGCTTATGATTAAGTATTTATATGAATGTGCAATGTAGTGATGTGTAAATGTATGTGTTTCTATGATATAGAGGTGCATTTAAAGAGATCGCTTTTAGACATTATCGAGACTTCAAGGCAATAAGCTATATGGAGCAAGCTGTGAGTAACTTAAGATGATCTCACCTTGAATGTTTGTTTGTTAAATTATGTATTGAATTATTGTGATGTGTATGTACTTAATTCTGAACATCCAATGTTTAAGGCGTTTGATGCAAGAATAAAACATTACAAGTGCTACTTGAATGTGAATGTGATTGACTAAATGATTCTCAACTAGTATGTTGAATGCTGAACCAAAGTCTGATGACAAATGTGAATGAAAAAGAATGTGAATATGACAGAATGAGTATAATGATTAAAAACACATGGTGCATTTCATTACATAAATGCATGAAACATAAAGGCAGTTGTAACCGCAGTCGCCAATGAAAAAGAGTTTAAAACTTAGATAGTGGTAAGAGCCTCTGGCTTACTATGTAAAATGAGTCTTGTATTCCTAACAGATAAAGGATAATATTAATGAGCCTGGTATCCACAATAGATACAGGACAGTGAAAAAGACACTCGGTCACAACAATGAAATAAATGAACGTGAGTCTCATAAATATTGCATATACACATGAATTATATTATTTGAATGATTGCTATTGAAATGTGGAATTGAATTGAATGAAAAATGTGAACATGTAAGTATAATGTGTTTTATGATGATACATGAGAAATTAAATGTTTTGAATTAATTGATTGTATGTGTTGATGTAATATGTGTGATATGAGTGAATCATCGAGGATGGTTACTCAACTGAGTTCACAAAACTCATCAAAATTACAACATTGACTTTTCAGGTACGATAGTGACGACTTAGCTTCTAATACCGCTTAGAAGAGATCTAGTACAACTTTTAGGTAGAGGACATGGTTCAAAGGTCGATCAGCTGGGATTGAAGGATTTAGTTAATCTTCTTGTTAATTCCTCATGTATTTAGCATACTTTGTAGATAGAGCTGTGACTTCTGATAGATTGTCATTGTATAAACGTGAAAGTCGTATGTAATGCTACATTGTAAATTATGGCTTATGAAATGAAATGAGAATTTTTGGGTTTTAGACATTGTGACATTTATTTTTTAATTTACGATGCCATGTGATATGTGAAAGTGATAAAGTTAGCACGCTATTTCCATCAGACACGTGCATGGACGTCTAAAGGGTATACGTGTACTCGTCGGATGGGAGTGGGGTGCTTCAGTTAAGGTGGTATCAGAGCATAGTTGACATCTATAGGGATATATAGGAATGTTAGACATAGTTATCGTGAAAAATGTAGATAGTAATTGAAGTTATTGTCTATTATAGGTCATACGCCATAGGTGATTAAGTTGGAAGGTCAGCTGACATAAACGACTTAAGATTAATAGGAGCCAATAGGGAGCCGTCTGTGTCTTGACCTGAGGGAATGCCTCCCCAAATTCCCAAGAGAAGGAAAAGGAGGTACAACAAATTGCGAAAGCAGGGGACTGTGGACTTCTATAGAATTATAGACCGTATAAAGGCCGAGGGATGGCTAGAGAGGATAGAGAGAGTTTTTGATCAGATGGACTGCGAAGCAGATAAGAGGTTCGACTATGCAGTCTCCTTACTCTAAGGCCTAGCATACCAGTGGTGGAAATTTGTTCCAGGCAGTACCACTAGGCCTTGTAATTTAAGATGGAAAGACTTTTGAAGAGTCTTCAAGGAGAACTACATGCCCAAAATGCACCTGGATAGAAAGACGAAGGAATTTTTGGATTTGAAGCAAGGCAGTTTATCTATGGCAAAGTATGAGATTAAGTTTAACGAGTTAATGTGATATGCTACTGCCTTGATTCCTACTAAGGAAGACAAGTGTAGAAGATTCGAAGATGGGTTGAATATGGAGATTTGGACGAGGTTAGCCATTTCTAACCTTAGTAGTTTTTCAGAACTACGGGCTGCTTCGATTCGAATCAAGCAATTGTTGAATGATAGTCAGTCTGAGTACAGATTAGAGTCCAGACTAAAGGGGCCTAATGAATATCAGGGTGGTTATAGCCGAAGAGGGGTACTACATGAATTAAGTGTGATCTTGAAGAGTTTGAAGTTTTTAGCAAGTAAGTTATGCTTTAATCTTCATGGGTAGTGTTAAATGAAATAATTATGATGAGAAATTGACATTGAGGATAATGATTCTTTTTTGTTAACATGGGTAGTATTAATAATAAAGAGATCATGTTTTAAAACTTTTAGTGAGTTAATGTTATGCATGAGTTGTATTAGTAAGAAGCTATTTCGGTGATAACATTTAAGAGATGAATGATTTTGAAACATGGAGTTATAAATATGATGAATGGATAAAGAGATAGGTGGAGTCGTGTCTTATTTTGGTGTTTTAAGGAATGATAAATCATAAGTTTTGAGTTAAGAAAAAGTGTGTATTTTGGGTGTCTTAAATATGAGATGAATTAAAGTGATAATTGGAGTTAAAATGAAGGTGTTAATAAATGTGCGGAAAAATTTGTGATGAAATTTTGGCAATAAATTGTTTGATACTAAGAATGAGATATTATGTAAAAAGATAGGATTTCATGAAGGATTATATATAGTTGGAGATGCTAAATCAACTGATTAGAAGTTTGATAATTGAATGCAATCAAATTGGTATGTGAATTAGTGTTGAATGATGTTGTGATTGAGTTATAGAGTTTTAGAAAGTTGGTGTGAAATTGGTGATTGAATTTGTGTTGTTTTCGGATAAAAAAAGAGAAGGAGAAAAACTTTGCAGAAGCACGATCGTGCACACTCCTGAAAAATGGAGTTTAGTCATGATCGTGCAAGTGCATGATTGTGCACTCCTGGAGGTAATAGGGCTTGTCACAATCGTGTAACCCTAATTTGGTCACGATCGTGACCCAACAGAAATTATTGAAATGTTTTTTTAGTGATTTTTGTACTAATTAATGATAAGGTGTTTCAATATGAGGTATTTAGGTTTAAATGAGTTCTTGGATGAATTTAGTTGATGTTGAATGAAGGGATTAAGGTGAGCAAAGAGTATTATGTGTTAAAGAATGATTGGAAGGTGTTGTAAATTGATTTTAAAGTGTATTAAAGAAATATACCCAGGAATTTGTCATTGAATATGCATTATACATGACACACACACACACACACACACACACACACACACACACACACATATATATATATTTGTGTGTGTGCTTATGATTGAGTATTTCTATGAATGTGCAACGTAGTGGTGTGTAAATGTATGTGTTTCTATGATATAGAGGAGCATTTAAAGCGATTGCTTCCAAACATTGCCAGGACTTCGAGGCAATAAGCTATCTGGAGCAAATTGTGAGTAACCTAAGATGGTCTCACCTTGAATGTTTATTTGTTAAATTATATACTAAATTATTATGATGTGTATGTACTGAATTCCGGACATCCAATGTCCAAGGCATTTGATGCATGAATAAAACATTAGAAGTGCTACTTAAATGTGAATGTGATTGACTAAATGATTCTCAACTAGTATGTTGAATGCCGGACCAAAGTCTGATAACAAATGTGAATGAAAAAGAATGTGAATGTTACAGAATGAGCATAATGATTAAAAATGCATGGTGCATTTCATTACATGAATGCATGAAATATAAAGACACTTTTGACCTGAGTCACCAGTGAAAAAGAGCTTAAAGCTCAGACAGTGGTAAGAGCCTCTGGTTCACTATGTAAAATAAGTCATATATCCCCAACAAATAAAGGACAATATTAATGAAAAAGGCACTCGATCATAACATTGAAATAAACAAATGTAAGTCTTATGAATATTGTATGTACACATGAATTATATGATTTGAATGATTGTTATTGAAATATGGAATTGAATTGAATGAAAAATGTGAACATATAAGTATAAAGTATTTTATGATGATACATGAGAAATTAAATGTTGTGAATTAAGTGATTGCATGTGTTGAAGTGATATGTGTGATATGAGTGAACCATCGAGGATGGTTACTCAACTAAGTTCGCAAAACTTATCAAAATTGCAACGTTGACTTTTCAGGTACGAGATAAGCCTAGTTAGCTTCTAATACCGCTTAGAAGAGATCTAGTATTCTTAGTCCCTTAGTAGTGCAAAATTGCAATCATACTTAGTCCCTTAGTAGTCCAATATTCCAAGGGGACATTATACAGGTTAACCCACAAAGGACTTGACTTGTGTTTTTCTATTTTAGCATGGAACCCCAGTTGCTAGCTTTGAAGAAATAGTGGTAGATTCATCACATGTCAAAGGCCTTCTTTCAAGACTTTGAGAGTTTAAGTTTTAAAGGCAAAGATAAAAAGAGCTAAGTCTTTATTAGTTAGTAAGACTTCCACTAAACCTTTGTTTCTTCCAAACATTATTTGCCCATTTTTTAGCACTGAAAATAGAGATCTCCTCTCCAAAAAGAAGCCCACCAGTAACGCTTCCCAGGTTCTTGCTCCCTCTTAGAGAATTTCCAATCTAGGAGAAACAATGACTCTAACCATTTCTTCATTGTGAGAGAAGTAATGGAATGTTGAGTCCTCATCCATGAAAATCACCTGGTTCCAACTTTTTTTAGCTTTAGAGGAGGAAGAAGAGCCTTTCTTTGCCAGTTTGGAGTTAAAGTCAAGAGCAAGGTTTTAGAAGGGTAGAAAGGGAAATTCAATTAGTGATTCTCCATAAAAAGGTTAGAGCTTTAGGGGTTTGTATAATGGTCAGAATTAGGTAGGGAAATTTGGTCAGAGTTGTGAAGAAATTTTTAAAAAGTTGTTACCATAAAGGTAACAAGTCAAAGGCAGGAGTGCATAGGGGAAAAGAGGACCTAGATGCTCTTATCTGGTTCACTTAAAGGTAAAGAGAAGAAAGGACGGAGGGAGGGCACTCAAGAGGAGGAGAATATAGAAGTTGCTGGATTAATGAAGTGAGGGATGAATGTAGAACTAAGATGTGGCTGAATAAAGTTATTAGAATGTTGGATGAGAGGGTAGGACGAAGATGAACCAGCCCTATTAAACTTGTATCTATTTATTTTCCGTTATCTATCATTTCTTTTTATTGATTATCTCCTTAAAAAAAAATTGCAACCCCTAAGTTGCAAATCACTAAAAAATCTTTTACACCCTAATCAAATTTAATTAAGTAAATATAAAATTTTAAATTATACACCTTATTACATATAGTGACAATAGTCATGATGTCAAACTTTGACAAAACTTTCCACCACTTAAGAATGTCCAAAATTAGTAAATTAATAATATTATTACTTGTAGTAAAATTCTTATAAAATTCTCTTCTCACTTAAACATGTTTAAATGTGGAGTCTCTTAATTGATCTTAAATTTGTAAAACACTATATGTCTTCTAAAATCTCATATTAAATTAATCATGATTTAGAGTCACTTTTTCAAATAAAATAGATAATATCTAATGTTTTTCAAAATTAAAAAAGTTGTAATAAAACATTTATAAATATAATTCAAATTACTTCAATGATATTTAAATGATCAGACAACAATAATATTTATTTATACATCATCCAACTTTCTTCAGGCACCTCTTATCTTTTCCTTATGGAAATCGCAATTATTTACATCATAACTTACAACTTCTAACCTATTCTCTAAGGCACTCTCCCCTTCAAAGCTTTGTCATTCCATTAAACTAGTTAATTTAAACAAAATTCTAAGGCAAAACAACAATTTTCTATTTGAAAAAAGAGATTTAGTAAAGATTCTAGTAAGTGTTTTATACAATAGACGTTTGTTGGACCACTATAAATCAGTTTGTCTTTCTTTTGGTCCATATTCTTTAAACTATTGCTTAATTGTGCTATTGATTTATATTGATAATTTTCTCATATACTAATTCTTTCGAAATTGCATCCATTAGTTAAAAAATAAAATTTTAATTTTATAAATACCTAATTTACCCATCTCTTAGGTGCTATTAAAGACTAACAAATAGTGATAAAGTAGGTCTATTTCGTTGCAATTTAAAAAAATTAAAAATAACGATCATCATAGAATATCTAGGCATATCTTCATCCAGCTAAGAGGCCTAAAATATTAATAGAGGTTCCTTTTTTTTAAATGGAAATGACCATCTTTATTAGAATATAAGGACAAAATTTTCCTTAATAGGCCCAAAATATTGACTTAAGAAAAACTGTCTCAAGTGGTCCATTCATTCCTACTAACTTCATAAAGAAAACGTGACCTTTAAGATAATAGACTAATTTTCTTAAATAGTAAGTATTTATATCTTATTTTGTATATTAAGAAGAAACAAATTCAATAGAGTCTCCATATATGAAATGACTCATAAAATTTGACATATTTTAAAAGTTATATATGAGAGAACAAATTAAGTAAAGGGAGAACAAAGTAAGTTTATGTTAATACATCAATATGAATTATTTCAAATGTAAGTATGAGGAGAGCATATATGACATATAAATTAGATTTATTGATAGTATTAATGCTCTCAAAGGCCTAAGCAAGAAACATAATAATGCTGAAATATGAAAAAATTGCTTAGGTCTCTTCCAAAGTCTTGGGAAGTCAAGGTAATGGCAATCAAAGATGCAGAAGACCTAAATGTGCCATCATTGGAGGAACTTATTGCATTGTTACTCACCTATAAAAATGAGGCTCAAGGAGACCCAACAAAAAGAGACAATGGCTCTAAAGAGAAACAACTTAGCTTTTAAGCCTTCTAAGGAGGGTTTAAGCGAAGAAGAATATAGATCAACTAGTGAAAAGTGATAGAGAAGATATTTCCCTATCACTAAAAAATTCAAGAAGTTTTTTATGAGAAGGAAATTCTCAAAAAGAAATGAATTCAACGGTGGTAAGATAGATTCAAAATGTAAATTAAATAATCTATTTTGAATGTATGAAACCTAAACATGAACTCCCAATACGTTCTCTTTAAGGAAAATGGAAAATATGAGAGAAATGATAAAAAGGAGAAGAGGGATGAAAGAAAACAAAATTCCTCTACTTGGGATGACACAAGTAACTTTTAAAGTGAACATATGGAAGAAGAAGAAGCTCACATATGCTTCATGGCTAAAGATGATAAGAGATAATCTCCAACCTAAATCTTATAATAATGAAAGTGATATTGAATTGTCGTATAATGAACTAGTTAAAAGCTTTGAATTATGAGTATGAAAAGGAAGAAGCTATCTGCCAAACTTGAAGAGGCTTAAAAGCATCTAGTTGTATGCATAAACGAAAATAAAAAAAGAAAGAAAAGTGAATTGTATAGCATTAAAGTATTTAAGAGTGTGGCTATTATTGATAATCATATATCAGATGCATTAAAGCATAAGAATGAAGAATTTAAAAAAGAGGTCAATTCCCTTAATGACTTATTTTCCAAAATTGACAAAATGAAGTTAGAAAATTAAAATCTTGTTAAGAGCTCAAGTTCAAATGATATATAAGGGATTAGATATAACTATAGGAGTGTATTCATTAAGAAAGCTACATTTGTCATGGAAAAACATTTTCATAGTGAAGAACTATTGCCTAAGATAACAAATGACTGTGAAACATCCATATCTAAGCATAAAATAAATCATATGCACATGGTATATCCACTAAAACTTAGTCTAAGAGCAAACATGATGCTTTCATGTATTGCCCTCAATTTAGCCCTAGAACTCAACATTCTCAAGGAAAGAATAGGTCTAATTTATACCAAAAATACATAATAGACATACAAAATCTGACTCAATACTTTTTTAGGCCTCGACATTAATTTAGAAGTATCAAACCTCTACTTATAATATCCATCGTACTAAGCATACTGTCACGAAACATGTTTACAGTCCTTATAAGCATCAATACAACCAAAGAAAAATGCCTAATAAATACAATTATGCTAGGTCTTTTTACTACCCAAAAAGAGCATTCAAATCCTTTAATACCTAAAAGAGGGTCTTCATCATGCATATACATATAGAAAAGTAAAGAATATATTTATACACCAAACTTATAAGGTTCATTATCGTAGCACAAACTCATATTATTCATCTAATATTGTATGTCACTTTTGTGGTAAATAGAGGTATATTGTCAATTTTTCTTTCATAAAACAAAGGATACTAAGTGAACCCTTAAAGAAGTGAGTTGAAAAGAACAAAGAGACTAACAATCAAGGATCCAAGCTTATTTAGGTACCTAAAATAGATTGTTTGTTTTGTTTTATCTATAAGAAAAGGAGGAACAAATTGTATGTGGATAGTAAATAATTAAGGCACAGAACTGGTGATGTATCCTAATTTTCAACTTTTAGAGCAACAATGGAGGATTTTTCACACTTGGAGATAATATTAAGGGTAATATAATTGGAATTGTAAAAGTTAGTAAGGAAGATCACACTATTATTGATAATGTGATTTTAGTTGATGGATTAAAGTATAATTGGTTAAGTATGAGCCAACTATATGATAAGGAGTATAAAGTATATGAAGAGGGAAAATCATATATTATATATATAGTTAAAAATAGCATTACATTTTTGGCAAAGAGATAAGAGAACATATATACAATTGATCTTGATGATTTCTTTAATCAAAATGCGAAGTACTTAATATCTATTAGTGAAAATGCATATTTTTGTTATAGAAGTCTTAGACATATGAGCATGACCCTTATTTCCAATATTAACTCTAAATAACTTAACAATAAACTTCTAAGGGAAAAATTTAAGAAAGATAAGATTTTGAAGTTTTCCAAATTGAAAACAATCCAAGACCTCAATTAAGAGCAAGAATTCAATAACTTCTACTAGACTTTTACAATTACTTCATATGGTTTTATTTGGACTAACTACAATTTCTAGTCTAGGTGACAAATTCTATGCCTCTATTATAGTTTATGATTTTAGTAAATTTACATAGTTTTATCCTTAGTAAGCAAAGGTGAATGATTTACAGAATTTATCACATTTATAAAGAGAGTTTAAAATGAAAAGAAACTCTCTATTGCATCAATTAGGAGTGATCAACGTAGGGAGTTAAAAAATGAAAGACATGAAGCCTTTTGTGAAGATAATGGTATTTTCATATTTTTTGCTCCAAAAACCCCCAAAAATAGAGTTGTTTGAGGAAAAATAGGACATTGCAAGAAATGGCTTGGATTACAATAAATTAATAAGATCTTAATTACGATAAATTAATATGATCTTCCTAAGTACTTTTAGGAAGAAGCTATAATTACCACTTGTCACATTTCTAATAGCGTCTATATAAAGCCAAATTTATATAAGATACCTTATGCATTTTGGCATAGTAAGAAGCCAAAGATTAGTAACTTTAAAGTTTTTAGTTATAAGTGCTACATTTTGAATACTAAAGATAATTTAGGGAAGTTAAGACTCTTAAGTGGATGAAGGACTTTTCTTAGTTAGTCCTTAACTAACAAAGTGTATAGGATCTACTGGTTATGATATATTATCTTTCCTAAGAAGATCTGCAGGAAAGAGGGAGATTGGCAACTAAAGGAAGAGGAGATTGAAGGGATTTGAAGATTTTTGTAGTTAAGGTTGTTACTTCTTTTTAGGAAAGTAGGAGTTAAGAATTCATGAAAGCTTTTATTTTGGGGAAGTCAATAGAGGCCTCCACTAGAAGCTCATTTGGACTTCTTATCCCTCCTTAGGCAGGGAAGCTATTTTGTTTCCAACTCCTCATGAAGCTAGAAGTGTGAAAACCATCAAAACTTAGAGCAATGTAGTGGCTGATAGCCATTCCAAAGACACCCCGAAGCATTTTCCAACAGCTACTAAGCAAGACATAGTCACTCCTGCTCTTGATATGTTACAAGAAGGAGCAAAATATTGGGGAAATATGATGATATGGTACTTCCTTAACAAGATACATGCTTTGAATAACAATTTAGATGGGGAAGCAAAGGGTTAAGTAAAGTATTGCTCATAGAGGATGACACCTTCCTTTTTCAATTTACTAACAGTGACTCTCTTAGTAAGGTAATGGAGGCGAGATCATGATACATTGAGGGGCAACCTATGTTTGTGGAAAAGTGGGTGCTTGGTCTTGAACTTGACAAATAAAAAATTGAACACATTCTATTGTGGATTAATTTCCACAAGATTCCACTCAATTAAATGACCTTAGATGATTTGAAGTTCCTTGTAAGTTAATTGGCAAGACCCATTGCATATGATTCTGCTCAAATTTCTTATAATTGGAGACCACAATTGAAAAAAAAAGACTGGAGAACAACAGGAAAGAAGTTTGATAGAGAGAGTTATATAGAGTTGATGGGAACTGTGGAAGATTAAGATCTAGATACAAAGGAGCATAACTTAAAGAGCATGATCTGAAGTAGGAAAACAATGGCAATCAGGTTATTCAGACAAAGGAGCAAGAATATGTTCCAAGTCAGGAAGAGAATCTGATAGTTTTAAAGGAAGTTGAGAACTATGAACCAAGCCCAATTGCTAATAATAAAACCAATGAGGAGGAAATCCCTTTGTCAAATCTTGGAACAAAAATAAAACATATAGATTTTGCTGCGAATATTGTAAGGAAATCAAGCAGGAAGAGGGAGAAACCCAAGAGGGGAGGATGATGAATTTCCTTAGTATTATCTGATCTTTTAGAATATTAGGGGCATGAATGAGCCCTTCAAAGGTAAGCTATTAAAGAATTTATTTTTGGAAAAACATCCTACACTTTTAGGACTTTTAAAGACTAAAAAGGAGATAATAAACTTCAAAACTCTATGATTTTCAATAGTAAAAGTAGTAATTTGGCTCTAACCATATGAATCACTGTAATGGTTGGATAGTATATGCATATAATAAGGAGAAGATTAATGTGACCTTGCACTTTATTTCTGACCAGCTTATTCATCTCAAATGCAGTCTTATTAATTTAAACTCTTAATTTGATGCTTCCATTGTTTATGTTTCTAATTATGAATTCCAAAGGTTAAACATTAGGAAGCTCTTGCAAAAATCAGTAAGACAATGACAAATCCTTAGATCATAAGGGTTAATGTAACATCCCCTCACCAATAGGAAGGGTATATTGGTAAATTGTCATGTTTAGGAGTGTTTAAAATGTGTAGTGACATATGCATGCATTCATATATGCACATGCATAGTAATTAGTGAATTTTTGCACATGAAATA
>JANQBM010000006.1:24051640-24064398 GCA_025594535.1 Erythroxylum domingense
CGGGAGTAATGCCCTAAAGAGGCTTACACGCTGGAAAAACAAAACCGTGAGGGCGCGAGGCCCGAGAGGCCGAGGCCCAAAGCGGACAATATCTGAAGCTGGTGGTCTGGGCTGTTACATAAAGTCCCCATTTTAGGTGTTTTTGGAGATATATAGACACTTGCAAGGTCGTGTAAATGATTGTGTATATCCCAAGAATCCTAATTTTTACTATAAAAGGATATAGCCAAATTATTAAGCAGTTTTGAGATGTAAGACACCTAGAGAGGGAATGATTTTGATCAAGAGACGAGGAAAACACGAAGAATACATTAAGAGATCTAGTAGATATCTACATCAAATCCAAACTTGCAAGAAAATTTAGTAAAAGAGAAGGGAGATTTAGAATTATAATTTATTTATTTTTTTATTAGTTTTATGTATGTTCATTTTTTTATTTCATTTTTTATGATTAGTAACTAAATATGTTTAGTATCTAGGTGTGATAAACCTTAGTTTCGGATAACAATATGTTTTAATCTTTTATTCAAAGAAATTATATTGTTGCGATTTAGTTATGCATTTTTTTCTTGTTCTAATATATCTTAAATATTAGTACAAAATTTGATTTCATATGATTGAGATTGAGAAGTCCTCTTAAACAAAAGCTCTATATATAGAAGTTTACAATTACAAGAATTCCAACATATTAATACCAATACCAATTCTGGCAGGCTCTCAGATGAATAGTAACTCACCCCTCCAGTATACTAACTTTCCTCGTGCAGAGGCTTTTCTGGTAGGCTCCAAGCTAAAACCAAATGGGATAACAAGGGATTAGACAGAATCTTACTCACTGAGGAGAACACCTTTCTATTTAAATTTTGCAGATGGTGATAATATATGCTAGATATTGGAATCAAGCCCTTAGCATGTGGGAAGATGTTAAAGGTAAAACTTATCTACTTGTTTTACGCTCAAAAACTGCAAGTGAACGGGTCATGACTTGTAGCTTAAAAAAGCAGATATCGATCCCACAAGGATTGATATCCAGGCACCACTTAATTTAGATAAAACTTTGTTTAAGAAACGAAATTGTTTAATAAAAATAATTTAGAAATTTTAAATAAAAAATTAAAAGACTAACTCCAAATAATAGACAATACCAATGTGTAGAAAAATCGAAATTCAAGAATCTAAAGACTAGAGATTACGTTTTTTCCTATTTTGTCTCCCTTCTATTTTATTGATTGAATTGTGTCTCACCTTACCTTTCTGATTGTATTAACTACCCTCTCTCAAGGTTAATTAATTGTCCCTAATTGAATTAAAAGGAATCTATTGGATGATCTCTCAACCTACCCAATGACTCGACTTATTCAACTAGTTATTAAACTATCATATGGGTGATCAATTGATTAGCTAAAATCTCTATTCTAACTATTCAATTAATGTGATGATTGTAAGTCTATAGTTCGCCAACTCTCATTGTACAATCCTACACAAATTTATCTTCCTCACTCTCTCAATTTGTCGCAAGATAATAATTAAAATCAACAATCATCAAAGACAACTTCATTCAATTCAATAAAATAGGAGTTCTAACAAAATAGTTGAAAAGCAATCCCCAAAACTAAATCAGCCTAAAATGGTCTCTATAACATCATCAACATTCAAATAAACCATTTTACAAAGAATAGAAGAAGTAAGATTGACAGAAAATTGAATAAAAAGATTCCTCTTCTTTGCCAAAATCTAGAAATTTTGGTGTTGATGTGCTTTTTTTCCCAATCTTGATGATGATCCTTGACTTCAATCCTTCCTCAAGGCTCCAAACATCTGTTCTTTACTCCAAAGATGGTGTTTCTATATAAGGGTTTCATTCCCCTTTAAGATGGAGGCTTAATGATGCTTAAATAGTTCCAAAAATCCTAAGTTTAATGAAGCCCCGCATATTGTCTCAAATTATGGTTCCCACAATCGTGGGAATTGGCCACATAACACTTCCTCTTTTCTTTTCGTCTTGATTTCTAGCTCAATCTCCAAGTTTCTCCATCTTCCTTCCTATACAAAAATAGTCAATTCTTACCCTAAATTAACATTAAACATAAAAGAACAATATTGGAAATCAAACTAAACAAAAATATACAAAATGAATCCTAAACTACAACAATAATCAACAAGTATGCAAGAAAACACATGTCAATTATATAGAAAAACATATATTAATGCACACCTATCAGAAGACAACCTATGGTCATTCAGAAATAGGTCCCAGGTTTGGAATTTGACAAAAATAGCATAGAAACCATCCTTTTGTGGATCAATTTTCACAATATATTAATAAATGCTAATTTGACTATAATTATACACCCATATTTGATGTGTTTTGCTTGTTATTTCATACTTTTGTTGTATATTTGGTACTTAATTCTCT
This sequence comes from Erythroxylum domingense, assembly GCA_025594535.1. NCBI lineage: Eukaryota > Viridiplantae > Streptophyta > Magnoliopsida > Malpighiales > Erythroxylaceae > Erythroxylum > Erythroxylum domingense. Next base: position 24,054,057 of record JANQBM010000006.1, read on the forward strand.
ACAAGTGCATTTATAGGTTATAATTGCCTTCATGGACTAAAAAGAGAAGAATTTGAACGAAATCGTGGTATAAAATGAAGATTTAAAGCAACTTGGACTTACACAGTCGTGTATGTGCCTGTATAAGTCTCTATGACCATAGAGTGTCACAATTTTAGGTGTTTTTGGAGCTACAGTCACCTAGACAATCGTGTAAGTGATCTTGTATGCCCCAAAAACCTTAATTTTCATTATAAAAGGAGAGAGTTTAATTATTAAGCAATTTTGATAAGTAAGACACCTAGATAGGCAATGTTTTTGATTAAGGGACAAGGAAAACATAAAAAATACATCAAGATATCTAGTAGATAATTACATTAAACCCAAACTTGCAAGAAAATTCGAGAGTAGAGAAATGGAGATTTAGAATTATAATTTCTTTGTTTTCTATTAGTTTTTTTGCATGTTTATTTTTATTTCGTTTTCTGTGATTAGTAACTAAATGTGTTTCATTTCTAGGTGTTATAAACCCTAGTTTGGGATACAATATATTTTATTCTTTTATTTAAAGCAATTATATCAATTGATTATTGCAATTTAGTTATGTGTTTTATTCTTGTTTTAATATATCCATAATATTAGTACATGATTTGATTTCATATCATTAAGATTGAGAAATCCTTTTCTATGAATAGATCTACCATAATTAGAAGGAGTTACGTCCAAACTTAGAGATAGGCCAACATAAACTCTATAGATTAGGGTCAATCCTAATAACGGAATTGAAAAATTGGTAAAGATGAAAGCTGAATGACTAATTCACTCCTGCTTCCAACAAAAGATCAGGGAGGAAAAAGAGGGAACTTAAAGAAGGTTGGTAGTCTCACCTTTCATATCTTCATGATATTATATACTATTAGAGGCTTTAATGAACCTCACAAGCGACAAGCTATCAAGGATCTGTTGCTGGGAAGGAATCCAATTTTACTTGGATTACTTGAAAAAAAAAACATAAAAACTCTACAACATTATGAAAATCTTAGGAAAAAACTGGAAATATGGATCCAATCATAATCATCACTACAATGGTAGAATCTTGTTTGCTTATAATGTTTGAAAAGCACAAGTCTCCATGATAAGATCTTCAAACTAATAGATCCATCTTAGTTGCAAACTTACTAAGTTAAGGATTGAGATTGAAATTACAATTATTTATACTACTAACTTCGAATTTCATAGAGTAAGGCTTTGGGAGGATTTGCACTCTATTCAAACCTCTATAAATAAGCCTTAGTTGATTATAAGTGATTTGAATTATGATATACTTCATCTCTCATAGCCTTAGGGAGATAGGATCAATGTTTCAAATCTTGGTAATAAGCTGGAGCATGTTGTTGACTGATCTTAATTTAGTAAGGAGCTTCTATACTTAGAGCAATAAACAACAGGGAAAATTAGGAATAAGTTGGATATAAAATTAGGAATAAGTTGGATATAATACTTGTTAATCATCTTTGGTTAATTCCCTAATTCATATGCCCATTTTGGATCCCCTTTATGTTTTGATGATTCCAACATAGAGGCTTTAAATTTAATCTCTTTAGCCCCCTACAAAGTCTATTCAGATTCTTCAACTTTCTTATCAATAAGGATGGGTTTATAGAACTAGTGTATAAAGTGTGGAGTTTCAGAATCCCAAGTTGCAAAGGTTATCAACTTATAAGAAAGCTTCAGATTCTTAAGAATAAGCTTAAAAACTTTTATAAAGCTAACTAATTCACTAGCTCTATCAAGCTTTATGAAGCTAAAATGGAGTTGAGGAGAGCTCAAGTGGCTTGCTATCTCCATCCTGACAATATTGCATTTACAATAAGACACTTCAACTGCTTATATAGAAAGCTAAAACATTTGGCTGAAGGAGGATGATTTTAATACTAAATTCTTCCACAATTGTGTCTTAGCAAGGAGAAATACTAATAAGATTACTTGTCTCTTATATTCTAATGATCAAATGGTCACTGATAGAGCTTCTTTGAAGAATATGATCTTCAATTACTTTGAAAGCTTGCTTGGAGCTTTAAGTACATTTAGTTTATCTAACTTGCAAAAGCTTATGGAGCTTATTGGTCCTCCTATCTCCTTATCTCAATATGCCTTATTAAGGCTCCAACAACCTTTTATACCCTAGGAGATCAAATATATTCTTTTTCAACCTTAATCCTATGAAAGCTCTAGGCTCATATGGGTTTAATGCCCACTTCTTCCAACGAACTTGGTATATTATAGGTAATCTTCTTATGGATACTATATTGGAATTTCTAAATTAAGGAAGAATCTTAAGGTAAATTAATGCTACTCACATCTGCTTGATCCCTAAACTACTTAATGCAAACTGCCATAATGATTTTTTCCCAGTTTTATATTATAACGCTATCTATAAGGTGATCTCAAAGATTCTTTCTAACAGACTCAAAAGGACCTTGAACTAGATTATTTGTGACTCTTAAGGATCCTTCATACCTAGCAGATCAATTTTAGATAACATTCTCATAGTGCAAGAATTAATGAGGGATTAAAATTATGGCTTATCCATCAAAAGTTGTTATACCAAAGTAGACTTGTCCTAATATGCATGGAATGGCTTGGTTTTCCTAGCTTATTTATAAACTAGATTCACTCATACATCTCTACCCTATTATATAGCATTCTCAACAATGGTGTTCATCCTAATCAATTTAGAGGCATATCTTTCCTTACCTTTTTGTTACGTCCATGAAAATTCTAAACATGATCATTTGCTTCAACATTTCTAAGAGATCTAAGTTTAAGTATCATTGTAAATGCAAGCAATTGTCTCATACTCATTTGATTTTTATAGATGATATGTTATTGTTTTGTGGAGCTCATTGTTTCTACCTTTCACCATTCTCTTATGATTTTTTGTAGGATTTTTTACTTAAGCATCAACCTATGCAAGAGTAGAATTTATTTCTCCTTAGACATCCCCAACACCAAAGGTTTCTAACAGATTTTTGGTTTGAATGTTCATAACATGCCTTTTATATGTCTAGGAGTTCCCATATCTACAAAAAAAACTAAAATATGAGGACTGTCTGAAGATCTTGGAGAAATACAAGAAAATGATTAACTCCTAGAAGAATAAAGCTCTATCTCAAGCTGGGAGAATATAACTAATTATCTTTGTTCTGAATAATCTTCAAACATATTGGAGCTCTCTTCTTGTTTTACCAAAAATAATCATCAAGGAGATTGAAAATTGCATTAGAAACTAGTATTCTCATTCATATTATAAGAAAAAAGCAAGTTGTTTACCCTTTTATTAGAATTCAGGTGGGGAATGGTGAGTATATATAGTTCTAGTTTGATAATTGGACTTCTCTAAGTCCTCTCTGCCTCAAAGATGATATTTCTTCACTTTCTATAAGAATATCTTCTCAAACAAGAGTCGGGAGTGTCATTGAGCACAATTCCTAGCATTTTGCAAATAGGGGGCTGATAGGCACCTAAGTTATTTCGCAACTATCTGCCAAACCCCTATACTCCTGATAAACCTATATAGTCCTTAAGCAATAATGGAGATGTCTCAAACTCTTCATGCCTAAGAGTACTCAAGCCTTTCATTTTACTCATTCCTTGGTTCAATATGGTCTGTAAAGGTTCCTTAAAGCCAAAATCCTCCTTCATCACTTAGCTTGCAGCTAGGATAAGATTAAAAACTAAAGATAGGATAGTTGGATCCAATGAAACCTTATGTGAGCTATGTTGTATTGAGGAAGAAAACATTGACCATTTCTACTTTAAATGCAGTTTCAAAGCTTCCATCTGGGCTATCTTTCAATGTATCTTAAATGTGTACTACTGTGAGACATCTTGGAACAATATATTAGAATGGGCTGAAGCTAAGTTCCAATCTCTGGGGAAAGATTAATTTTGTTTAAGTCTTAGCCTCAACTGTGCAGTTTATGCAATTTGGAGGGAAAGAAACTAGAGATTGTTTAATAAGGATAAAACTAATAAGCATGATTTAATTCATAAGCTACATTATTGGATAAAGGAAACTCTGGTAGCTCATCAAGCTACTAACCACCTGAGCACCCATTCTAGAAGACAATGGAACCTTTAGCTCTCTAATCTCTTCCTAAAAATAACAGAAAGTATATTATATTTACTTTTTGCTTGATACAGTGTTGTAATGTCCCTTTTTGATGCCTTGTATAGCTTTTAATGAATTCTTTTCATTTAACTTAAAAAAAAGAATTTCAACATATTTTTAATTAGCTTTATTTTGTATTATTTTGCTTTTTATTCATCTAATAAACCCTAGACTTATTGAAAAACCCTTTCTTTTTTATGCCCTAAAATAGCAGACATTGAATTGTTGCATTTTGGTTTGAGAGATCATCTATACTAAGACAAGCTTCCTCTTTATGTCTTGATCCATCAGTAATGTTACATGACCTTCTATACGCAATTCCATGCTAAGTTTTTTCTCACCAGCAACCAATATTAAGAATACCTTTTGTATCGACTGAAAAATGGTATTTAAATTGTTGGTATTATATTAGTTTAGGATATTGGTATTATACTACCCAGTACATAAAAACTGGTATTTACTAGGGTGGAATCTATAATTTTAAAAAATTATGGACCAAATTGAAAATAAATTAAACCAACCTCCTCCTCCTCGACCTTGCACACACTACTGTACTAGCTTAGGCCTTGACACCTACTAGCTCCTCCATGATGCCACCGACCCCCAGCCCCTCACTATTTGATGCCACCATGTCCTTACATTCTAGGCTCTCCCTTTAAGGCCAAAATTTGCCAGAACCAGAAGCTTAGATTCTAGATCCTCCTCTCTCGACCAGGGATCCGTGACTCGTTACCCGACAAACCTACAACTTGATAAACCTAAATAACCTTAGGCTACTACTTGTCTAATTTTTTGTATGTTTTTTAGTTCTTATTTCTACTGCAGCTTACATGTGAATGTGAATTTGTGAATGGTTTATGAAATATGAATGGGGCTCGAATATTTGCAAACTGCCTTATTGGCTAAATGGGATTTTGAGTTAAAAACAAAAAGAATTTTCCAAGAACATTTAGCTCATGTTAGGGTTGTTTTGTAAAGGAAAATTACGGCAAATTTATAGGAAAGCTAAGCTGAATTTATGAGAAATTTATGAAATAGATTATGTTGTTGAATTTATATGTGTTTATAGACATTATAAATTCATGAAAACATAAAGTTTGCTTATTTGATTTTTCAAATTATTTGTTATTCTAATAATCATAAAAATGAGATTATTACTTAATTTATGTGAACATAAAATTTACTAATTATTGTTTGTATGTAAAAAGTATTTAATATACGATTAATCATTTAAACATAAGATTTAATATATAATTAAATCATTTAATATATGTAAATAAGTTTTAAAAAAAGATATTTACATTCTTAAATTGTTCATATTTGCCATTAGAAACTAACATTATAAATACAAAAAATAAAACTTCGGAAAGGAATATTTCTAACATGATAATAAACTTATAAATGCATATTCATTATCCTATCTTATGGGTAGTTAAATACATAGTAGAAAACAATTCATGTAAATTTTTCTTTATGCCTTTAAAGTGACTTTTAAGATATACCTTGATTTATGAGAGTATACTCATTACTCTAACTTAATTTGAAATTGTAAATGTTTAAGTAATAAAATTTTCTTTTTATGTTATAAAATAAAATCCTTTTTGTAATATATATTATCAAAAGTCAATTTTGCAATGTGCATTATCATGAAGAAAGTTGTAAAATAGAGTCTAGTTAGATATGCTTATAATCGACTATTTAATTTTTATAGTTATGTGATGCCATATACAAAAACTTTGTTTTTGAAAACATTTATTAATCTAATTTTAAAATATGTATTTATTTATTTTTGCATATAAATGGAGGGAAGTTCAAGTACTCATAATAATTCAGCTGCTTCAAGAAGATTCGATAACCTAACTTGGGCCCATGATACCATTTGTTTGTATTGTAACAAGTATTTGAAAAGTGGGGAATCACTATATTAAAGAAGCATTTAGCTGAGATCAAAGGTGATGTGAAGCCTTGTAATATGAAATGGAAAATGAAAACTTTATTTAAAAAGTATCAGCATAAAAAAGACAAAAAACAAAGATTGAACTACGAAATTAGTAGTCGAAGTTCTTTTTACGATTGTTAAGATGATACTAGAGATGCTGAAGGCAATAATCCTACTCAACAAAAAGGGATTGATGCACCTAATGTAAAGAAGAGAAGAAAACATATGTCTAAATTTTTTGCACCATGAACAACTCTTAAAGCTTAACCTTTAATTCAGAGTGCCTTACAATTTAAAGAAGTAGCTCATAATATGGATATAGTAATGGTCAGATGGTGGTAAGATATGGGTATATCATTCATTATTTCCTAGACTTATTATTACCATACTATGGTGGATACTATTGCCTCTTATGGTCCAAAATATAAAGCTCCTTTAATTAATGACTATAAAGGTAAATTTTTTATTACCTTTGTTTATGAAATAAAAATTTATTTAGATGAAAGAAAAATGATTTAGGCAACTTATAAGTGTTCAATCATATGTGATAGCTGGACAAATAGAAGACATGAGCCAATTATCATTTTTTGTTTGATTTTTCTGCTAAAGGGCAATACTTTTAAAGTATATTGATGCATCTGGCCTTGTTGGAGATGATGATACTTTGTTTCAGATATTTGATGAAGTTGTAAATTAAGTTAAAAATTGTACAGTTCATTAATGACAATGATTATGTTTATAAAGCAGTTGGAAAAAGATTATAAAGTAGGCATAATTCTTTTTATTGAATTACTTGTACGATAAATTGCATTGACCTTAGGTTGAAAAATATAGGAGATCCTAAATACTTTCTTATCAATGATAAAAGTGTGTATAAAGTATGAAAAGTGACTAAGCTCATCTGTAATCAAGCATTGGTCCTGAATTTGATGAGAAAGAGTTTCACCAATGATAGGAATTTGTGTTGTCCTACTATTACGAGACTTGCAACTAATTTTCATCACTTAAATACTTTATTCTAATGAAAGAGTTAAGACAAATGTTTATAAGTGATAAGTGGGTTGTATCTTAGTATTTCAGGGCTAATGCTAGAATGGACATTTCTAGAATAATACTTAAAGATTATGAATTTTGGTCCAATATCAATTTGTCATATGAGTTTGTAAGCCTCTGGTAGGAGTACTTCATTTGAATGATAGTGATGAGAAGGCAACAATGAGTTATTTTTATGATATCATGTATAGGATGAAGGACCAAGTTTTATAAAGAAATTTAAAGTTAATAGGGGAATGTTGTTAACTTTACAATAATTGTTTCCGATGCGATGATGCAAGATCTTCTCAGCTTACAAATAAAGGTTTATAATGATGCTTTTGGTAATTTTGGGATGTTTATTACTATTCGTCAAAGAAACAAACTTAATCTAGTATATATTTTTCACTTTTGTTACTTGTTAGAAATTAATCTTCACTTTATTTTATTTATAAGGTTATTTTTATTATCTTATAATTACTTGATAGGACCGATTCAAAAGTATTGTTATAGCGTTAAAAAGGTTTGCAATTCGAATTTAAAGTCAATGTTAATCTTCACTTTATTTTATTTATAAGGTTATTTTTATTGTCTTATAATTACTTGATAGGACCGATTCAAAAGTAGTGTTATAGAGTTACAAAGGTTTGCAATTCGAATTTAAAGTCAATGTCTATTTTTAACACGATGTAAAAGGAATTGGAGCACATTTGAATCCATCCATTCTAAGAAAAGAGAGAGATTGAAACACAAAATAATGAACAACTTGATTTTTGTTCAATATAACTTAAAGCTTCGAGAAAAGTATGCTGCTATCATTATTAAGTTGAATATAATTTCTTTTAATTTTTTACTAATTTAATTTTATTTGTTTTCTAAGACTCTTAATATAACAAATAGTTCTATAAATTTAATTTGCATTGACCATATCAATCTTTTAGTGAGTTAGGTTTATAAGAAACCAAGTTTAATAGATGAGAAAGACTTGAAAGATAATCGTAGATGGAAAAGTATTGTCATATCATTTGGTGCAATGAATTTGAACGATGGTGACAATGAAACTCCTCTTATTAATAAGGATTTTGTACTAAGTAAAATTTTAGGTCAATGTGATTTGAGCGGATATTCGATTGAATAAAGTTTTTGTTTTATCATTTCTTCTTTTTTCTTTTAAATTCATTTGTATTTAATGCATATGTTAAATTGAACTAATTTTCATTGACTATAGTTAAACAATTTATAACATTACAATGAGATCACTCTTTAGGAAATCAACAAAACACTATATTACAATGGCTAGCTTAAAAAGCAGTTCAGAACAAAAAACCAGTTACAAGTTCCATCTTAACTTCATTCTTGTTCATAAGTATGTGTTGCTTCCTTTGCTATTACAAGAGCTTTGATTTCATTAATAATGTTCTCTACCAATTGATATTTGCTTGTCTCCTCCCTTAAGTATAGCCTTCTGTTTCTCTCCTTCCAAAGATCGTAAGTTGCGATTATGAAAGATGTTTTAAACAACTTGTCATCCTTCTTTTGCTGTTTGGAATCTCGAATGATCCAATTCAACATGACATTCTAGTCGTAAGAAGTGTAGTAGGCTTTCAGCTTATGAAGCAGTTTGCTCCACGCAATTATCAAATATGTGCAATTGAAGAAAAGGTGATTCTTGTCTTGATAGCTTGCATAACTCAAAAGTTGGATCAAAGCTGCCATGTCATCTATCTTTAGTGCTTAAATGATTTTTAATGACTGTAAACATTTTTATTTCAGGTTTAGCTTCTACTTAGTTGCGTTCTTTGGCACGAACTCTTATTGTTATAGTTATGGAATCACTAACCTTTGTTTTCTTACTATATGAAGCTATGATTATTCTTTATTACATGATGCAAATTATAACATTTTAAGTACTTTGCATTATTCTTAGTTTTATATATGTATGATGATAAAATGAGCTTTTTTATATTAATTGTTATTATTGTTTATATGTGAAATATGTAAAAAGTAATATTAACAAAAATAAAGAGATAATTTTTATTTCAAATTTATATTATTATAATTTTTAGAGACATGGTTGATGTAAAATAAAAACATTATATATTTGTAATTTTAAAATTTTAAGAGTTATTTTGTGGTTTTTAAAAATTACCTAAAATGGTAACCAGAATTGATTAGTATCAATACTGCACCATGCTAAAATTAAATTCGATACTAATACTTATACAATATTTATAACATTGTCAATAATAAGAGCGTAGAAATACCATTAAGAAGGGAGTCAATTATGCAACCTTTTTTAAACATTTTGTCAATGAACTCAACATCAGAAACTTCATTGAATTCATAAGTTGGGACTATAGATTGTTTTGGAACATATGTATATATTCCAAAACAATCTATATATATAGCCAATCTTTTTCAATCCTTGCCTGATATAGCAGCTGGATCCCCTCTTTTCCAATCTGCTGATTTAGACGAATAAGGCTCTTCAAAAGAAAGTAAGGTACCAACCTGGGTTCCGAGTAGAACGGGGTTTCATTCATTCAAAAGAGCTCCCTTTCGAATGTAACGTAGACAAGTAAAGAGCCAATGGTCTTCTTTTACTTTAAGCTCATCAGGGGTTTGGTTTCACTATGCCACCATTAGAATGTTGCTGTTTCAAATTTTTTTGGATTCAGAACTTCTCTCCTGGAACTATCTATCCACTTCTTTTTAAAAGATAAGGGCTACATTTGCTATTCCCGTTGATTGCTCGTATTTCTTTACCCCAATGAATGGTTTTTCTTTTGACTTTGTTTCAACCCTTCCTTCTAATTTAAAATTTGTTGTAGTCCCTGATTTGATGTTCGTCTTTTGAATGGTGTGGTGTAACCATAATGTGATGATATACATATGTATGTATATATGTATATATACATGTATATATACATATATATATGTATATATACATATATATATATATATATATCTATATATATAGATATATCTATATATAGATATATATATCTATATATAGATATATATATATATATAGATATAGATATATATGTATGTATATATACATATATATATCTATATATATTTGAAGATCTTGAAAATGCATACTTATTTACAAACTTTTTATTTAAAAAGATAAAGATACAATAGTACCTAAAAGACGATCATTTTCTGATTTACCTAGTTCATCTACTCAACCTCCTTTTATAAGAACCCAGTCA
>JANQBM010000006.1:24079570-24106681 GCA_025594535.1 Erythroxylum domingense
AGAAATGGCAGTAAGAGGTGAAGAATTTCTCTTTTGTATATGTGCAGAATTTTCTTCTTTGTTGGGTTGTAATTGGTATTTGGAAATGAAATGGTATGCTGTTGTAAGATTTTTTGATAAATTCTTCTTAAGTAAATAGTTGGGTTAGGAGTCTGTTCTGTTAGGAGTCTTATGTGTATGGATTGTGATTGTTGGATTTAGGTCTTTTGATATAGGTAGTAGTTTTTATTGACAGTAGAAAGGAAAAAGGGGATAAAAATAAAATATGTTATGAAACTTCAATGAATAAACTATATTGATCTAGGCAGAATTTGAAAATTTCATCTTCATGAAAGTTGTAGATCATTCTTTTAATTTCTAACGACATAAAGTTTATAATTTTTAGACTTCGGGATTGAAAGTTATAACAATTAGAAGTAAGTGTGCAAAAGTTTCACTGTTCATCGATTTGCACGATCGTGCTTTTTGTTGAAAGCTCACGATTGTGCACAAACACAACCGCAACTTCTGACTCTCATGACCTTGATTCTTTGTTGTCACGGCCATGACAATTTCAAATGCACAGCTGTGACATTCTCATTTTTTATTTGTTTGTTTATTTTTTTTTACTCCTACCAAGAATTTAATTCTTTTTATCTTGATGTTAATTATACATATATACTTTTAAAAAAAAGTCCCCCAATTTTGGCGCTTAGTTGTCACGAAATAAGAATCGAGACTCCAAGCCAATATCTTTGGTATCAGAGCCTAGGTTTCTAAGGATTCCTAGGCTTAGAATATGTTATACTATGAAATATATGATGTGTGATAAAGTGTTTGTATTGCTAAATTACTAGTTTGCATTGTTGAGTTTATTGAATGCATTAAATGACATTTTCACTTCTTTTTTTATCTTATTTGTTTGTTTGTTTATTTGTTTTTACTCCCACCATAATTTAATTCTTTTTATATTGATGTTAGTTATATATATATATACTTTTATTTTAAAAAGTCCCCTAATTTTGGCGCCTTATCGCCGCGAAATAAGAACCGAAACTCGGGGCCAACAATAATCATCGAATGTAGCTTATCCTAGGTAAACCATAGATTCACAATTTACACCATTTATTCATAACCTATTATAAGTTAGTCTCTATTTAATTTTATGAATGTGATTTATTTACATGAATATTCTTACTTATACTCATGCACAACTTAATTAACACATTTTTACCGAATTAACAAGCGATACATATCATAATATGTAACAGAATATAAAAGTAAAACACCTTGTACTTTTGTTAATCATTTGAAATAAATAAATATCTATTAATCATTAATTTAATTAATGACTAATTCAAAATATGATTCATCATAAAATAATTTATTAATAAAAAATTCAAAATTTCAAAAATAGTATAATATTCTAAGACTATAGTCTAAGGTTATCCTTACCTGAATTTGAGACCAGCTAATTGATAAGTCCTATTTACGTCTTAATCTGACTTTTGGACCTAGACAATACAAAATTCTATAAGACTTACTAAAGAAAAATTTTCAACTTAATTACACATAATATCTAACATTATTCTATTTTCTACTTTATTTTTAATTATTAAAAATATCCTTACTTAACCTAACCCCCATAATTACTAAAATATCCTCAACTATTGAAAGTTTGTTATCCTCATTTATTTTTATTAATACAAAAATACCTTTCTTAGAAATAAATTCCAATTTACCCTTAAATTTTTACATCTCCTAATTTGCCTAATAGTACAACTTAAATTTTTTTTGAATTGCCTTCTTCTTTACCCCCTCGTCTTCTCATACATCCTTTTTTTTTCTCATTTTCTACCCACCTTTTTTCCATTTTTATTTTTTTATGACTTCAATTTATTGTCCTAAATAATCACAATATATAATCGACCTATAAACTAGCGTAGAATTACTAAAACTCACAATAAAATGTATATAATTGTTGCTAGAAAAATTTTACTTGCGTGAAGTCTACACCTTTCTATAGGATTTTTTTGTTGTTAACTTTCACAATTTTTTGCAAAACAAAAAAAAGAAGGAATACATGAGAAAAGTTTCACATGCAGGAGAAAGATAGTCTATTAAAACACTTACTAGTTGGAAAGAAATGAAGAGGAAGAAGAAAAAGATAGCTTTTTTTGTTAAGTGTTTAATTTCCTAGCTGCTTTCTTCTTATTTATATATACCCCTTTGTTTATTTGTTTTATAGCCTGGGTTGATGAGTTATGTCTGGGCTCTTTTGTTTTCTTTTGTGGACTTTACAATTCTCCCCCATTAAAAATAATTTCATCCTTAAAATTAAATTATGTGCTTGAGGATCCAAACAAATGAGGATACTGAGGTCGAGCTTCGTCCTCTACCTCCCAAGTCACCTCTTTTGGAGAACGATGATGACTACAAAATTCGCACCATCAAAATCTCTCATCTCTTTATTTTATTGATTTATCTATCCAATATCTTCACTAGCTTCTCTTTATAGGTCATATCATTTGTAACTTCGATCTCAGTTATTGATATAACATGGCTAGGATCTGATCGGTATCGTCTAAACATCAACATATGAAATACATCATGAATATGTGATAACTCTAGTGGTAAGACTATTTTGTAAGCTAACGGCCCCACACATTGTACAATTTCATATGGCTCGATGTATCTCAGACTCAAATTCCCTCTCCTACTAAACCTCAAAATGCTCCTCCAAGGTAATATCCATATAAATGCCATATCTCTAACATTGTACTCCATCTTTCGATGATGTTGATCGACATAATTCTTTTGCTGATCATGATCTACCTTCAAGCATTGCCTAACCACCCCCATTTTCTCCATCATCTCTTAAATCAACTCTGGCCCCTCTAACTATCCAGCACCATCTATATCTCAACATATTAGATCTTTACACCGTTTTCCATATGATGCCTCAAATGATGCCATATTGATGATAAAGTAATAACTATTATTATAGAAAACTTTATTAAAGGTAGATATCTATCCCAATCACCTCAAAGTTCAACACATAAGCTCTCATCATATCCTCCACTATCTGAATTATACGCTACGATTTTCCATCTGACTGAGAGTGAAAAGCATCACTTAAATTTAAACTAGTCCCCAAAGTTGTCTGTAACTCATCCAAAATTGGGAAGTAAATTATGGATCTCAATCTGACATTGGAGCCCTACATAACCTCAAAATCTCATCAACATATAACTTGGCAAGTCATATCTACATCTGGTCCTTAGAAACATTACCATAAAATCCATCATAATTTTCTCCCACTTCTGAGACAAAATGGCTAAAGGTCTTAATTTCCTTATTGGTGCCTAATGCTCTACTTTGACCTACTGATCGGTTAAATACCTAAACACAAACTTTGCTACATCTTTCTTCACTGTTGGCTTCCAATAATAAGGTCTTAAAATCCAATACTTTTTTATAGTGCCAAGATGCATAGCATATGGTGCACTATGAGCTTCCTTCAAAATCTCCTCTTGTGGTCCATCTGCATTCAGTATATAAATTCACCTCCCAATCACCAATGCTCCATTTGCTCTTACTGAAAAGTTAATCCCTTTACTCTGTTGCATTTTTTCTCTCGTCCACATCAAATAAGAACCACCCACTCGTGCCTCTTTGTTCCTATCTTCCAAATCTAGTTGAACATGTAATGTTGCCAATAAACCACTCACATAATCAGTCTTTAATCTCATATCCAATGCTCTCAACTCCACCAATGGTATCATACTATGTCTGCTCAAACTAGTCAACACGCTTGAGCTTTTTCTACTCAAAGCATCTGCTACTATATTAGCGTTTCCCATATGGTAATCAATAGTATAATTATAATCCTTCAATAGCTCAATCCATCATCTTTGCCTTAAGTTTTAGCTCCCTCTAAATTAAGATATACTTAAGGCTCTTGTGATTTGCAAGGATTTGGAATGTCTCTTCGTACAAATAATGTCTCCAAATCCTAAGAGCATAAACAATCGTTGCTAAGTCCAGATCATGAGTGGGATAGTTTAACTTCTATTATCTCAACTAACAAGAGACATAAATTATCACTTTTCATGCTACATTAGTACACACCTTAAACCCACCCTCAAAACAACAATATACCTTAAAACCTCCACCACTTGATGGTAGTAACAAAATTGGGCTAGAAGTCAATCTTCTCTTAAGCTCCTTAAAACGCTTTTGATATTGATCAATCTACACAAACTGAACTCCTTTGTTTAGCAACTTGGTCAATAGGCTAATTCTCATTGAAAATCCTTATACAAATCTCAAATAATACCCAGCAAGTCCCAAAAAACTCTTCACCTCTAGTGTGTTTCTAGGTGGCTCCTACTCCAGAATTACCTTTACCTTAGTAGGATCAGGCATCACTCCCTCTCGGGACACCATATGTCTAAGAAAAACTACTCGCTCTATCCAAAACTCACACTTACTCAACTTGGTATGCAACTGTCGCTCCTTCAGAATATGTAACATAATTCTCAAATGTTGCTTATGTTCTTCTTTACTCCCTGAATACACCAATATATCATCAATGAATAATATCATAAACTGATCTAGATACTCTTGAAAGGTCATGTTCATCAATGTCATTAATGCGGCTAGTGCTTTAGTTATCTTGAAAGCTTCACTAGGAACTTATAGTGTCCATATCGAGTATGAAAATTTATTTTGGGAATACATGACTCAGCTATTCTCAATTGCCACTATCCCAATCTCTAGTCAATCTTGGAAAATATGATAGCTTCTTTCAGCTGATCTAAAAGATTTTCTATCATTGGCAATAGGTACTTGTTCTTCAATGTCACCTTATTTAGTTGCCGGTAATCCATGCAAAGTCTCATACTACTATCCTTTTTCTTCACAAATAATACTGGAGGCCCCTAGAGTGATGTGCTTAGTCTGATAAATCCATTTCCCAACAACTCATTTATTTTTTTAACTCATGTAACTCAATGATAAATATCTTGTAAGGTGCAATAGAAATTAGTGCAACTCGAGGCATATTCTCAATGGTAAAATCTATCTCTTGTTGAGGAGATAAACCTGGTAAATCATTTAAGAATACCTCCAAAAATCCCCTCACCAGAGGAATATCCTCTAACATAAGACTCACCTCCCTCACATCTATAATATGAGCTGGATATCCTCATATCCTTTGCATATCAATCCACTACAATCTAATGTTAAATCAACCAATTATCTTGAGAATCACATCAAATTCTCTTAAATCCATCACTATCAAGTCAGTTAATAGTTCCACTCTACCAGTCCTCACTAGTATCCCCTTCTTTATACTATTTACTACCACACACTCCTACTAACAACCACACACTTAGGTCATATCCTAATGGACTAACCTCCTTTAGAACTCTAAAGGCAAACTATAAAGAAATGTAAGAATGTGTAGATCCTAGGTCTACTAACATATAAGCCTAAATATCAAGTAATAAAATCATACAAGAAATGATATCGTTGGCTATAGGTGCCTCCTTCCTTGTCATATTGTATATCCTTGCTTGAGTTTTACCTTATACTAAGGTTGTCCCATAAGTACCTGTACCTATTGATGGTTTGTGTCTAACTCCTCTACCACTATATCTACTACCAATTCTACGCAAACCTCTACCCAAATCAAAGACACCACTCTGACCACGTACTATCTCCTTTGTCTCACTCTCAAATTCTTCCCTATTATCGAACAACTCCTCTATAAGTGCCCCCACTCTCCACAAATATAGTATGCCTGACTGATCCTAGTGGGTCCCTAATATGGTCCTCTGTGAAATTCTTTTAAACCTCTGGCTAACCCCTTTATTGGATCTAATTGATGGTGCACTATTAATCTTCTTAATCTCTACCAAATTGTTACAAACTACCACTCCTACTCGATGCAGCATCAACTTTCCTAGATCCCTCTGTACCAATAAACCATGAATGACTAACTCACCTCTTAACAAACGTAATCCCCTCTCCATAATGACTCTCTAGTTGGCTCTCTAACTCTCTAGTTTACTCTGATTGTAGTTTCTAGTATTGATTGAGGTTTGGTTATGTGTAAGTTTTAATTATTAACCCTTGATAATCTGCAAGTGCATGGTTCGTTAGCGTAGTACCAATGGTGTCGATTCCACGAGGAGGGAACTAATCTAATTCTAAAATCTAAGGCCAGAAACAAATAATAGAAATTTAAGATGCAACGAAACTAATACAAGAATTTAATTCAATCAATCAAATTAAGAATCAAATATGAAAATACTAATTACTAAGCAATTTGCAACATACCCAAGAATCAACCGAAGGAAATTACCAATTGAGAGAAAGATAATTTTACCTATCCCTAATGCTAACCTAATTGATTATGAATTATTGGATTGTTAGTTCTAGATTATATCCTAGGGTTGATTACACTTTCTGGAGTTATAACCATTAACCCTAAATCATAAACCCTAATCAGATTATGGAGGTTGCAATCTCTCAATTGACAACCTATCCAAAACCCTAATTAGTTCTGAAGTTCTTTACTAAACTATCGAAAACCTGTACAAGATCTCTCTCTGTATAAATTATCGATATGATTTAATTATGATTTCTATTAAATAACTAACTCTCGTTAGTCCAATTTATTCAATTTTCATTCGATTCACTCTCTCAGTTTATTATCGAATTATGCAATAGTAGAATCAAAACATAACAATATCCAATAAACACATAAACAATCAGATTCTCATCAATTCAAGAATAAAATTTCAAAGGTGAGTTTAGAACATCCTTGACATTCTAGATCCTATCATCAACTATTCAATCTAATTCTATATAATATTAAAATTGAAAAGAAAAGAAAATACAGTATAAAATAGAAGACGAAAGGTAGCAACATCAAGAAACTTCCTGATCTAGGAAGTACTTTGAGTCAACTTCTTCTGCTTTTCTCTCTTCTTTCTTCTCTTCCTCTATCTCGATGATTTCTTTCTAGGATTTCTCAACGTGGCTGATGCAAAAAAAATTTTCTCTGCCTCCTTTTGTTCTTTTTATATCCTCTTATGTTTTGGGTAACCTTAGGTTTTTTTCCAAAAAATCCCTCCAAACTTGAAGTTTGTGAGTGTCTATGCATCTACCTCAGGTCGTGGCCCTGCAGGCCACGATCGTGGCTCACATCTGAGCCTGATATCACAAGCCATAATCACGGCTTACATCTGAGCTTTCTGTCACAATCATGGCATGCAGGCCACAATCGTGGGCCATTCCCTGGGCTTATGTCACCATCGTGGGCCGTTGTTTCATCCTGAACATCTCCGAAATTCCTTTTTTCTTTGATGTTGACCCTGAAATACTAGCAAACACATCAAGGTATCTCAAAAACATAATATTTAAGTTCAAAGACTTGTATAAACCCATAAAACACTTAAAACATAAATAATTAGCAAACTAACACAATTTTGACTTAAACATATACTAAATGATTGAATTAACAGCTAAACACATCAAACTATATCCTAAAACACGATGTAATTTACACTTATCAAGTAACATCTTAAAATTAGAAGTAGTAGCTCCTAAACCTAAGAAAATATCTGTCCTCAGACCTTACTCAAATCAATAACATTTGTCCTCTAGATTTGCCATAAACTCCAATGCATATTTAGACAACGCTGCAAAGTAAGCCCTATAATCTACCATCGATATCTCCTTTGTCTGAACCAAACTCAAACTCCATCTTCTTTTGATCCTGATATATTCATTGAGTGGATTTGCCTCTAAACTCTCTTTAAAAGTCCTGCTAAGTTATCTCTTGTGCCTTATAAGATCTCATTATTAACTTCCACCAAGTCAATGCATTTCCTTGAAATAATGAAACGATGCACTACAACCTTCTTTCCAATGTACACTCCAAACAGTCTAAAACTAACTCTACATGCTCCTATTATGCCTACATGCACCCCATAAGGGAAATAGACACTGTTGATGCATGCACTACATATGGGTCGTAGAATTGCACCCCAGATAGTTCCCATTCCATTTTATTTTTAATTGTATGTGTTTTTAAGCCTTCCTTTAAAATAAATTGTTTTGATTAAGATTAAACTGGTTTAAATTCCTAATATGTTTTCTAATTATTTCAATTTTATTTTCAAAGATTATATTTATTAAGAATATTTTATAATTTGGTTTAATTTTTCAAATAGTTGAATTATTAAATTAAATTAGTTTTCAAATCAATAATTAGAATCAAGCAAAGGTTTAAAAATATTATCTTTCATAATTTGATTATTTTCGATAAATTAATATAAAGTGATCATATTAATTAAGATAAGTTCTTAATTTTAATATTAAATTAATTATTTTTCTTATCTATATTTAAAATAATAATTAAATTGATTCCTAATTAAATTTTAGGGAAGTAGTTTCTAAAATTATAACTAATTATTTTTAGTTAGATTAAAATTAATTAATTAGAATTATTAAAACTAAGAAAAATATGGAAACAAAGTTTTCACAAACATTACCTTGAAAGAACTTTTTTTAGAGAGATGGGCTTTGACTTCTTGTTAGGTAAGTTACTAAATTGCCTTTAACTACTTTCTACTTTTTCCTTTTTTGGTAAGTTATCACATATAATTTGCTATGCTTCCCTAATGTTTCTATCAAAGAATAAGACTCGGGAAGAGGTTCGTAACTCTTCTTATACTCAGGATAAGCTACTTTTATATCCCATATTGGTAGGAAGCGTATGTAGGTCAAAGAGTGAAGAAGATGGTTTAACTAGAGAGGATTTTGCACAATTTTGTGAGAATTTTCACATGAGTTATTTACAACTTAGAACAAACTAATAAAGGAGATACATCCCCATTTAAAGCACCCGTTAATGGCTTATTAAGAGACAAAATAATTGCTCTAAAAACAAACTAATGCATTATTAAGGAGTGATGGTGGATGGTGTATTAATTCCTCTTTTGGAGTTATTGAATGTCAGTGCATGGTTTGATCATCTATTTTAATGGGCTTCTCCTGGAGCAAAAGGCCTGCTTTCTCACTGGTATAAACATAGGCTATGGATAAATAAAGGGACTAAAGAAGACAATGCTGATAAAAGTTTGTACTTTTCATCCTCAAACTTTTAAATGATGTATGTTTAATGAGATTTTTGAGTAGCGTCCCTGGAACATTAGAGGGTAAGGATTGACCTGGATATGGGTAATATCAATTATATTATGATATGGATAAATTCCAAATTGTTCCCCATAATTATGGAGTATGGAAGGACTTAGTTTCTTAGCTAGTTTAGTAGGTAAGCCTATAAGCATTGACTCTCAAACGACATGTATGGAAAGGATATGTTTTGCTAAAATATGTGTGGAAGTAAAGAAGAATAGTGAATTACCTGAAGTCACTTTAGTTATAAATCTTGGTGATAATGGGGAGCTCACAAGGGATGAAGTCATTCTCTCTTATCCATGGAAACCAAGAAGCAATAATATAATTTAGAAGCCTACAGGAAAAACCTTTGTTACAAGGAGTTACACTAAACTAATGGGTTATAATAAAGCAACCCTAACCCTTTCCTATTTCGTTGCTCCAAATATCAATAAATTCCAAATTTGATGCAAGTGGAAAATAATGTAAAGTCTCAGGATAATTACATTATAAATGCCCTTTTATAAAAGGTAGAAGCTCCTCTTCCCAACCCACCAAATGAGAATATAGTTACAAAAATTTTGGAGGAAACTACAATGGTGAATGAAAATTCCCAACTGAACAATGATCTTTATAATGAAAACAATGTTGATATATCTAAGAAGCAAAAAAGAGATGAATTTGAAATTATAACTACATCTAGGAGAAGATTAGGGAGAATAAGAGGGGACAACAAACTCAGAGGTTCACAACCTCTTGTTTGATTATTCCATCATGACTATCTTAATATGGAATAAAAGAGGGATGAATGACACTCTTAAAAGACAAACTATGAGGGATGTTATTTTGGAGAAGAATCCTCTAGTTATAGGCTTGTTTTAAGCAACAATAAAGCAACAATAAAGCAACCTTAGCTATAGTATAATATTGGATTTTTGGATGCTAAATTGGGAAATATTCGAACCATGATCATCATTATAGTGGTAATATTTTCTTTGTTTAGAAATCAGACAAGGTGACAGTCTGGAAAACAATAATATCTGATTAGTTAATCCATCTTGCTTGTAACCTCTAAGGTACACCTTTATGCTTTGATATGTCTATTATATATGTTGCTAAATTTGAATTTTAGATGTCCAAGTTATGGGAGGATATCAAGGGATTGAGTGCCTTGAATTATGGTAAGGGACTTTAATTATATACTTTTCCCTATGGAGGTTGAGGGATGTAGAATAAAACAAAAAGGTGAAAGAAAGAGGTAGCAAAACTAACTCAAAATGTAGGCCTGGTGCACCTAAGATAGCAAAACTGAGTAGCTTATCCACTTGGAATAAAAAACAATAAGGGGAATTCTTTATCAAAAAAATTAGAAAGTGTTATGGTAAACCAGCAATGGCTTACTTGTTTGACTAGATTGCTCAATTTTGTGAACTAGTATGCTCTGACCATTCCTAGATATAAATCCAAAGGTTGAGTATTTATAATCCCTCCAAGGCTCCCTTCAATTTTTAATTGCCTCACTAATAAAAGGGGGCTTAAGGAAGTGGTTAGGAGTAATTGACTATAGGAGGTTAGAGGGTTTAAGTCCTATCAATTGATGAGAAAACTTCAAAGGGTTAAGCAGGGACCTAAAGAATTTACCAAGCACATTAGAGTGGATTCAGCTTTGAACCTAATCTAAGCTAAGTGACATTGAAGAAGGCTTAACAAGATTGTTATAAATTTCCCTAGGATGTGACTCTAAAAAGCCCATAAGCCTTAAGAATAAAAGAATACAACTTAGCTCTAAATATGCATACTTCTATTTTAAAGCAAAAGGCAAGAATCAATTGGCTAAAGGAAGGTGATGTCAACTCTAAGTTCTTTCACAATTAAATTTTAGCTAGCAAGAATTAAAATAAGATTTCCATGTTATTAGATGAAAATGATGTAGG
This sequence comes from Erythroxylum domingense, assembly GCA_025594535.1. Taxonomy (NCBI): domain Eukaryota; kingdom Viridiplantae; phylum Streptophyta; class Magnoliopsida; order Malpighiales; family Erythroxylaceae; genus Erythroxylum; species Erythroxylum domingense. The sequence goes on from JANQBM010000006.1 coordinate 24,090,679, forward strand.
GTGTATAGATCTAGAAAAGATAGAAGGACTTGTATTAAACTACTCCAAAGAGTTAATGCAAACTGCAATGGAAGGGGTAATGTAGGATTGATTATTAAATGGACAATAAAAGACAAAATTAGTCAATAGATGAAGGAATATAATGTTAGTCCTATCTCTGCTTAAGAGATCAAACAAGTATTATTTAGTCTAAAGTCATTTAAAACAGATGATCCTGATGTATATAATGCCCATTTCTTTCAGAATACATGGAATATCACTGGAGGATTGATTGTGGAAGCTATATTGGAATTTGTTTTACCTCATGAAAGATTCTTATAGAGGTGAACAAGATATTCATTTGTCTACTACCTAAAAACCAAAATCCCTCCTCTATATAGGATTTTTACCCATTTCCTATTGCAACGTTGTGTATAATCATTCAGGCTCAGGGGGCTTTTATTCCCAAAAGATTTAGTGGTGATAACTTACTCCTAATGCACTAATTAATGAAAAAGTGCACAACTAAAAGAACTATCAAGAGTTGTGCACTCAATATAGACCTCTTCAAGGAATTTGACACCATTAGATGGGAACTCATCATAAGCTATCTTCAAGCATTTGGCTTCCCTAGTCAATTTGTCTATGGATAAAGGAATTTATCTTTCTATTATATTTAGCACTATGATTAATGATAACCCCACTAAACATTTTATTAGTACCAAAGGAATAAGGTAGTGAGACCCTCTCTCACTTTACCTTTTCACTTTGGCAATTGAGGCCGTATCTAGGTTACTTGAATAGCAGATTCAATTATCATCAAAAATGTAGGGGGATGAGGATTAACCACTTGGAATTTGTAAATGATATGATGTTGTTTTTTGGGGCTAATCCTTATTCACTTAGTCTCATTATAAGAATCTTAAAAGAGTTCATTAGGAGTTTGGGGCCGAGAGCTAAAATCTCCAAAAGTAGTAGTTACTTCTCTTTGAATATTTAGAATGTCAATCAACTAAATGAATTAACAAACTTGAATATTCAAATTTCCCCTTTCAAATACTTAGGTGTACCTATCATTACTAACAAACTTAAGTATGATTGTATTCCACTCTCAGAGTCCTTCGAATCCAGGATAAATTCTTGGCAAAATAGGTATTTTTCCATAGCTAGTATGTTTTAATAAATTTCCTCAGTCTTGAGAAATATACATATCCATTAGAGTAGACATTTGGTTTTGCATAGGAAAACATTTCCTATGGACAAGAAAGGTAGACAAATCAAAGGGGCAAAGGTTAAAAGGGAGGAACTTTGTTTTACAAAGAAGGGCTAGGCCTAGTGCCTTTGTTGCTTATACAAAAAGTTCTTTTACCCAAGAGATTATGGAGGTTACTTAATATAGGAAAACGCTATAGTCTAAATGGATCAACGGATATTACCCTAGGCTCTGTTTGGTTGAGGGGTTGAGGATGGAATGGAATGGAACGTAACACACTTCTATCGTTTGGAAGGAAGTTTTATACTGGAATGGAATGGAATGCGATGGAAGCGGACGGTTTTATGTTACGTTCCATTCTATCCTAAACAGTGAAATTAAAAAACCTCCGATTTGGGGGGTTTAGGATGGAACGTAAACTAATAAATACAAACTACCTAATATACCCCCAATAATTTTCGTAATACCAACTGTGACCAAGTTATAATATTATATTAAATAGAATAGAATAATATTTAACATAATAAATTTTATTAAATAATTAATAATATTATGTTTATATTATTAATGATAAATTATATATAATTAATAATAAAATGAAAATTTTAATTAATGAAAATAGAAAATATAAAAATTATTTTTAATTATTTGGATATATTTCTATATAAATAAAAATAAAAATAAATTATTTTAAAATATAAATCACATAAAATAGAATAAAATAAATTAAAAAAATGAATTGATTAACTAATTAATAATAATAATTTTACATAATTAATAATAAATTGTAAATAACTAATAATAAAATAAAAAATTAATAAATTTTTTATTAACAAAAAAAAAATATTTAAAGATTATTCTTTACTTGTTTATATATATTTCTATATAAATAAATTATTCTTATATATAAATCACATAGAATAAAATAAAATAAAATATATTAAATAATTAATAATAATATTTTATATAATTAATAATAAATTGTATATAATTAGTTATAAAATAATAAAATTTAATAAAATTTTTATTAATGAAAATAGAAAATATATAAACAATTATTTTCAATTATTTGTATATATTTTTATATAAATAAAAATATAAATAAGTTATTTTTAAATATAAATCACATAAAATAGAATAAAATAAATTTTAATATAATATAATAAATTTATTAGATAATTAATAATAATATTTTTATATAATTAATAATAAAATAATAAATTTCTTGTAATAATCGTTTTAATATAAGGGGTGTAATAGTTATTTACTATACATTACATTCCATTCCATCCATCTTCCAAACAATATTTCACTACATTACATTATGAACCTTTTCATCCCTCCCAAACGACGTTTCACTGTATTACATTACATTCCATTATAAACCATTATATTAATTAACATTCAACTAAACAGGCCCTTAGAGACATAATCTTATGGCAGTTGGGATATAATAGGGAGAATTTTTGGAGTTTTAGACAATTTCTCCTAGTGAGGGAGCTGATCTGTCCTTGAATCAAACTTCATGTTGGGAATGGGAATCGAATTTGATTTTAACAACTTTAGTCCTTTAATATGAAAAAGTGAGATGCTTAATTTAACTACTCAAATTCCCTTAAAAGCTAAAATAAATGCTATTATATACGAGGGAACAAAGTGCTATAGTTTCAGAGCTCTGATAGCTTAGTCAATATCCTACCTTAAAATATCTATACATTAGAGGAAGGCAAAATTTTTTAGACGGGAAAAAACTGCCTATAATTCAATAGTTCGTCATTTTATAAGATTTTAAGACCCTATTTAGCTAAAACTCCCTAGTATGACCTAATATAGAGACAAACATTCATTTTTAAAGCCTCAATTATTATTTGGATAGTGATTAATAAAAGACTCAAAATAAAAGACATATGGTTTGGGAACTATGATCCTATATGCCTATTATGACATAGAAGCCTTGAAAGTTTATGTTACCTTTTCTTTTAATGTAGCTTTATGTAGTCAATGTGAATAAATTGCAGCATCTAATGTAAGTATACTTTCCCCTGAGTGAATAGTCAAATATTCTTTAGTGGGTTATTAGAACAGTGAGCTCTCTCAAATAGGATGGGATCATCTTCAAAACTACATTTATAAGCTCTTTATACTCAATATCGAGGGAAAAGAATAATAGACTATATAGAGCAACATGGCTAAAGAAGTACACCCTAGTTGATAAAATTGTCAATTGGACCAGGGAAATCCTAATAACTTATGAAATCCACTCTAAAGTCAACCTAGGAATGAAAATCTCGTGGATTTTGTAGTAATATTCTAGCTCAAATGTTACTCTTGATTTCTTGAATGATATCCTTATACATATAAAGTTATTAAAGCTTTGCTTAAGTTAATAAAATTCTTTATTTATCTTCCAAAAAATTAAGAAAAATTTTTTCTAAAGCAATTAAGAAAGGTGTTTCTTTATTAAAGTTTATTTATTTCAATTTAATTAAGATAAATTTAATTTATTATTTCATTTATTTATAGAATTTAAAGTTTATTTATTTAGAAATAGTTTGTTTATTTATGAATAATAAGGTTCTTAATATACATCTAATGTACATCTAATATAAATCTAATATATATAATAAATATGCAACTTACATTGCTATAGGAATAAACCAGAGTTATATCTATTATTGGGCTTATTAAGTAAACTCAATGCTACTTTAACCTAAATCTATTTAGTCTTATAATACTTGGTCCTGTTTAACTAAATTTATATGATTTAGATGAGCAAACTTATGATCATATGAATTTAGAAGTAGGATTATGAGTAACATATAAGATATGTTTTGGTAAAAGTTGTCACATAATAAATCTAAAACTTACAAGAGATATAATTGATAAAGTTTTTATCCTACCTAATTTAAGTTTAGTTAGTTTATTTAGCAAAGTCAAGATGAAATAAATTTTAATGGGATATTAGCCCACTAGACAGATTGAAATAATCTTTTTGAATAATTATGAGGGCTACTATTCCAAAAAAAATAGTGAGAGTAACCAAATAAATGATTAAAGTCCTGATCTTATTTGATAGTCACGGAATATAATTTTTAGTTAAATTTATCTTGTTTTAGTATAGCTAATAATAAGTTAGTGAATTTAATTTCTTATAAATACATTAAATGTTGAGAAGAGTTCTCAAAGTTTGATAGAAAAGTTATACGTCTATTATTCAATTTTGCTATTAATTCTTATTGAGGATTTGGTGACAAAGTTTTAAAGATATATTAACATATATAGATGATAAAATTTATGGCATTTTGAGTGACCTAATGTCTTATAAGCTTTAATGACAACGTGTAAGATGTATGTCAACACCATGATAACAAGATGTAAATAGTTTTATAGAGTAAAGCTTAAAGGTACAGTACCCTGATGGAATTGTTCCACACAAATTTGGCACACTAAAAGCATAAATGTGGACTACAATTGAAGACACTTTCTATAGAATGATAATAGTTATTATTAAAAGAAATAATTGTATGAATTTTTTACCTATAAAAAAATATGATAGAGATCATATATATTTCTAGTTCATGCTTATGAATATTTGATACTAAATTTGGATTCCACATTATTATGATGTTCAATAAGAGATAAGAAATAAAATTTTGAGTAAAATTAGTTGACCAAAGTGTAACGTTGGACTTTCTGAGCCCTTTTTGCATTGCTCTGTATTGGGAGATACTACTATAAATTGACATATACATGATTGTATATGAGTTCAAAGATGTATTTCAATCTTTTTAGTACGTATGCCAGTGATATAAAATGTTATATGCCCTTACATGAATTTAGAGTTTATCAGTATGCAAAATCTTGGAGATTTATGACATGTGAGCTTCTAAGTGTGTAAAATTGAGTCCATTGGATGGGTATGACCATGGTGGTCAAATTAAATGTGTTCTAATGTGTTAAAGGTGGTTAGACATTATTTGTAGACTTATTGGACACTTAGAAAGCTTAATTGGAAAAGTTGATGTACATAAGGACCTAATTGTAATTTTTCAATTCTTGGAGGACCAATTTGTAATTTTATAAATTTAAGGGGATTAATTATAATTTTCAAAAGTTCGAGGACCAAAATGAAAATAAAAGTTTTGATTATTCTTAAATTTTGGGCTTAATTGCAAATTTAGGAAAAGTTTGGATCAAAATTCTAGACTCTTCTTATGTGTGGCCGTGCACTTCATTTTAGACTTTAAAACATCTTGTTTTAATTAAAAGAAAGGAGAAGAGAGGAGGAGGAGGAGAAGATTTCATACATCACCAAAATTCACCCTTCTTTTTGATTTTTCAACTCAAGCCAAGGTGTTCTAAGCTAATTTAGGGTTAAGGAACTCAAATCTATCATTAGATTTGAGAAATTCTTAAAGGATTTGAAGATATCACTAAAGGAAAGTATAGGTAAAATTTGTCTCATCTCTGTCTACATTAGGATTTTGAGTTTGGTGTTAAGATATGTTGCTCTCCATGCTTGAATATGCATGAATCATGGTTTAGGTGAATGAAATGTGTCATAGAGAGGGTTTTTTAAATCAAAACCGAAAATGCCCTCTTTTGTGAAAGTTTGTGAATTTTTGAATACCTTCTGGAATTGATGATTTAAATGAACTATATGATGAAAACTATACATGTATAATGTAAATTGATGATAAAGAATGAAGAAGATGTATGTTGGTTAAGGTTGGGTCGAAATGATGGAAAAGAAATGGATTAATGGACTGAGTTGTGTAATTAATAAATTTAGCTTAAAGGAAGGGAATTGGTTTGAATGGAGTGGTGGAAGGTGTCATTGATTGGAAGTGTTACTATATTACATGATAGGAGCATAAATTATTATGATAAGGTCTTGAAAATGTGACTTGAAAGTCATGCACATTAAGTGTTTGATAAAATCCCTAAGTAAACTTGGCTTAGGATTTAAGGCTTTATAATGGTATGTATTTAGAGTGAACTTGAATTTATGCTTGGATTAACAAGAAATGGCCTAATGTGCTTGGATAAAGATGTGCCTAATTATGTTTTGAAATGAGTAAGTATTGGATTAAACGCATTAAATGCCTTAGAAAATGCAAAAGCAAAGCTAATGTGAATAGTAAGGAAGTAACCATATGAGAAATTTAATGGTTGAGTTCTATAGCTTAAAGGAAGTGGTATTATGTGATGGTGTATAATTATGAATTTTATGTTTAAGTAGTAAATTTTCATCGTATGTCCTTTTATGTATAAAGGCTCGGGAGCTGTGAATTATGAAGCTTGTACCGAGGATTGTTGAAGTTAAGAGAGTATATACCTTCTTTTGAGGTGAGTTGGGGAAACCATATTTCTCATATGGGATTAGATCACCCTAAGACATGTATGATGACTTGTACGTGAATTTTGAACTTAGGTAATGCTTAGTAGAATTGAATCTCAAATATATACCAATACGTTTATGTATTTATGAAATGACATTATTTTAAACAACTATGCATTTGAAGCACAAAAATTGGCTTTTATTTCATAAAATAATGTTTTGGAAATTTTCATATGCATAACCAAGTCATATATATTGCATACAAGTATTCTCTTTTAGCTTAGAGCCTTGGTACAGTTCCATTTTATCGGTTGGACCGATAAATAAAGACATAGTTCCTTACTTGATTTTAGTATTCAATATTTGCATATGATTTTTCATGATTGGTGAGGAAACGATTGGCCAATCGTGTGCTAGGCACAACTAATTAAGCGACCCCTGTACCCTTGACGCTGGTACATAAAAGTCGGGTCCCGTATCAACACCTTTCTATGGGACTCACGGGTGATTCCACGCCTAAAGTCTGGACACCGAAGAGGTCATCACCTAGAGTCATGACGTTGTAGTTGACTATAGTCCAGACTCACCATGGATGAAGTCGAGCCAACACCGAGGATCTGTGGGTGAGCTCGCTAACTTGGCTGACTAGTGTTGACATACATGATTGTTTTGGCTTATCCTGATTATTTGCTTTCTGACAAGATTTAAATTATACATGTTATATTTTTATGCTTTTGTGTACTGGAACTAGAACCTATGTTCACCAGATGAGAGATTAGTAGGCTAGGCTTATATGGTTCCTAACCAGTATACTATGAGTCATAGGCTAGGCCTATGTGATGTATGTTCACTTTGTAGGTTATTTATATTGTTTTAGTGTGTATCGAGTTCTATATGTGATATATGTTTTTTTTGCTCACTGAGTACATAATGTACTCACCCCCCTCTGCTTTCCAACCATACAGGTTAATATAGTGAGCTTGAAACTCTGTGAGGATTGTACGGTCTTTTGACGTTTTCGGGACATTACCGCACGTGGGTAGTCATTAGTCTCTCTTTTGTACTTTTGTCACATAGTGGCTTATGAACTGTCTTCTTTGGGTTGGTTATGTAAATATGCTTTGCAATTTCATAAATTTGACTATTGACTGTTTTATCATTGTAAAAGACCTAATGTATGAACTTTGATACTGTTGTTAAGGTTGCTTTGAGTGGACTTTAAAGTCCTACAGTTTTGGTAAAATTTTTGGTGTGAATATAGAAGTGTGTTTAAAGTTATTTTCAGGTTTTGGGATTTTAAAATACAGCCATTATGCTGCCCAAATTTTTTTAAAAAATAAAATAAAAAGGGAAAGACATTCAGTTAGCTTTACATAGTCAGTTTAGGAACACCGTTAGTGTCCTCAGCCCAGGTATGCGACGGTTGTTATGGGCCCAATGCAGTACTAGGTCGTGATAATTAAATTGGTATCAGAACCTGTTTTATATTTTCAAAAGCGTTATTTTCGTTTTTAAAGAGTTCATGAGCCTTAGGAGTCAAGTCAGGGTGTTGAAAGTCTTTGATCGAGAAGTTGAGTCTCAGATTGTTAAGTTGATGTCCTTAATAGTCGGATGATTTCAACCTCGATCAGAGTACTTGTCGACATTTCTTGGGAGGTTTGGGATATCAAATAAGTTATGTTTAGCTCGAATTATTTTATTAAACAATATCTTTTCTTTGATTTTATAGTGGTAGCATGGTTAGACGAGGAAGGGGCTAGTGTGGCAACGTTGGAGCTAGCCGGAGGAACATAGCGCTGAGGCAGTCGCATAACTAGCGATTGCTAGCTCGTCAGCTCATGGGCAGCCTCACACCGTAACACCATTAGCGGTAGCACAGTAGGATTTACCACCGGTGCTGAGAGAGGCTCAGCAGCAGGTGATGACATGGTGGGCGCAGTATACTACACAGCAGCAGCCTGGGGCTGGAATGTCACAAGTGCCGCCACGACAGCAGCCAGTAGCGGTACCTAGTCATGCACTAGGGCAACACTCTATGCTTGAGATCTCGGGTTATATCAAAGAGGCAAGAAACCTCAGGTATGGTACTTTTGATTGGCGCGGTGGTATTATAGAGGCCAAAACCTGGATGAGGCGGACCGTAGAAACATTTCATGATATAGGGCTCTCTGATGAGATGAAGCTGAAGTTAGTTGTCTAATTTCTGGAGGGTGATGCTAGAGTTTGGTGGGAAAATGTCTAAGGACGTTATCGTTATCAGATAACCTGGAGGGATTTTATCAATGAATTTAACGGACAATACTATACCAGATTTGATCGAGATCAGAAGAAGGCTACCTTATTTACACTGACACAAAGGAATAGGTTGGTGCACGAGTTTGAGACAGAGTTGAGAGAGCTTGCCACCTACGTCCCTGAATATGTGGCAGATGAAGAAAATATGTGTGTTTGGTTTGAGATTGGACTGCATTTGGCTATCCAGGAAAGGATGACGGTTACCCCCACTACCACATTCAAAGAGATGGCACAGTCGACCAGGAGAGCTGAGAAGTTGGTGAAAGAGCACGGGAGACAGTGGGAGGAAAAGAATCAGAAAAGAAAAGGAGGAAGTTCTTTCAGCCACCAGCCTAAGAGGAGTCATATTAGTTCAGCACCGGGTAGTACGGGAGGCACTACAACATCAGCTATCCACTTATGGTCACCACGACCAGGAAGTTAGAGCTCTGCCCCTACCACTAGTTCTGCTTCTCGAGCTCGATCATATCGATCTGAGAAGTGTAGAAACTGTAGAAAGGTACATTCAGGCAAGTGTACAGAGCCAAGGAAGTATTTTCAGTGTGGAGAAATAGGGCACACGAGGAGAGATTGTCCACAGTTGACTGGGACTTCTACTCGAGGAGGAGATAGCTCGATACAGGCAGTGAGACACAAAGAGGAGACTGTCAGGACAGGTGCTCAGTCTTCGGGATCTACACGAGAGGACTAGTGTGGGTAGTAGTACACATCCAACTGGTCAGTAACGCCTAGCTTCAAGAGCTTAAAAATGAGTTTACGCAATGACGGAGGAGGACGTTCGAGCCAATTCGGACACGATTACAGATATTTTTTGGATGAATATTTCTTTGTTGTTGTATTTCTATATTTTGATACATGTTTTGTATAATATTGGCGAATTCTTAACTAGGATGAGTGCTAACCTATAGTGTTATAAGGTGTTATGCTTGTTCTCGGTAGAGAAGCTAAAGTGTTAATTGACATTGGTGTGCAAAGGTCTTTTGTCAGTGTGACCTTCGCTAGGGATATTTGTCATCCCCTGGAGCTGTTAAATTCTCCTCTCATTGTAGTCACTCCTCTTGGAGAGCAAGTGGCTTGCGATGAAGTATATACAACTTGTGAAATACAGATTGGTGATGCTGTATCAGAGGCAGATCTTGTTCCCCTCGACCTTCAGGATTTCAAAGTAATATTAGGGATTGACTAGTTAGAGAGACATCATGTCAGGGTTGATTGTTATAAGAAAGAGGTGGAGTTTTACACTCAGGGTGGAGTTCCAATTAAATTTATTAGTGAACGGCAGGGTTTCCCGAGTTATTTAATATATGGGATTAAGACTAAGAGGTTAATTTGTCAAGGGTTCCAGGCATATCACGCACATGTGATTGACACTTTGGCACAAAGGGTTGAACCAGAAGATGTCCCTATTGTGTGTGAGTTTTTCGATGTCTTTCCAGAAGAGTTACCTAAATTGCCACCGGATCGGGAGTTTGATTTCACTGTTGACTTATTCCCGGGAACAACACTAATATCTATACCACTGTATTGCATAGCACCAGCAGAGTTGAAGATTCAACTACAAGAATTATTAGACAAGGGTTTCATGAGACCAAGTCATTCACCATGGAGAGCACCAGTATTGTTTGTCAAAAAGAAGGATGGGACCTCCGTTTTGTGTTGATTATGGACAGTTAAACAAGGTTACCATCAAGAATAAATATCCACTTCCCAGGGTCGATGATTTGTTTGATCAGTTAAGAGGAGCTACAGTATTCTCAAAGATAGATCTGAGGTCTGGGTACCATCAATTGAAGATTGATGAGAATGATGTGTACAACACTGCTTTTCAGACGAGGTATGGACACTATGAATCCTTGGTAATGCCATTTGGACTGATAAATGCACCTGCAATATTTATGGATTTCATGAACATGGTGTTCCAACCTTATTTAGATCAGTTTATCATAGTCTTTATTGATGATCTTTTGATTTATTCTAAGAATGAAAAGGACTATGCTAGATATCTTCAGATTGTGCTGCAAATACTTCGCGAAAGACAGTTATGTATGAAGTTCTCAAAGTGTGAATTTTGGCTAAGAGAGATAAGATTCCTTGGGCATGTGGTATTAGGAAAAGGTATTTTGTGGACTCGAAGAAAGTAGAAGCTATACTTAAATGGGAACAACCTAATAATGTTACAAAAGTTCGAAGCTTTTTGGGGTTAGCTGGTTATTATCGGAGATTTGTTAAAGGCTTCTCAGTACTTACAGCCCCTTTGTCAAGGCTTACCCAGAAGGGAATAAAATTTCAATGGGATGATAAATGCGAGACAAGTTTTCAATAGCCAAAGAGGCGATTGACTTCTACACCAGTGCTTGCCTTACCTACCCAGGGATTTGGGTATGAGGTATACAGTGATGCCAGTCACCATGGACTTGGCTGTGTACTTATGTAGGCCAGACGAGTGATCGCATATGCTTCTAGACAGCTGAAGAAGCACGAACTAAATTATCCTACATATGATTTAGAGCTCACAGCGGTAATATTTGGACTCAAGATTTGGAGACACTATCTTTATGGAGAGACTTGTCGTATATATATATCGACCACAAGAGTTTTAAGTACCTAATGACACAGAAGGAGATAAATCTCAAACAAAGAAGATGGTTGGAATTGATTAAGGATTATGACTCAATAATCAACTATCATCTGGGAAAAGCAAATATGGTAGCCAATGCATTGAGTCGTAAGTCTTATTCGGTAGCAACTGTTAGGCAAGATCCTTACATGACATATTTGATGAGTGTACAGAGCTTTAGGGTTAGACTCTCAGTGGCAGAGGATGACGAAACATTGCTAGCATGGTTTGAAGTTCAGCCTACATTATTTGACGAGAACAGGAGATCGCAGGCTGACGATCCCAAGTTAAAAATCATTCTAGGGAAATTCCCATTCGAAGAGAGTGAGGGGTTCAGACTGAGGGAAGACAAGTTGTTAGTCTTCAGAGATAGAGTTTGCGTACCAAATGACCAGGGCCTTAAGCGAGCTATCTTGGGGGAAGCTCAAAGCTTGATTTATACTATGCATCCTAGTAGCACCAAGATGTATCGAGCTCTTAAAGAGAGTTATTGGTGGCTAGGGATGAAATGAGAGATAGCAAAATTTATGGCCAGATGCTTTCCCTGTTAACAAATTAACGCAGAGCATCAGAAACTCACAGGTATGTTACAGTCTTTGCCTGTTCTAGAATGGAAGTGGGAGCATGTGACAATGGATTTTGTAGTTGACCTACCTCATACATCGAAAGGTCATGATGCTATTTGGGTTATAGTGGATAGATTGACAAAGTCTGCTTATTTTCTGCTTGTCCACACAACCTACTCATTAGAGAAATTGGCAAAGTTGTATCTCGATGAGATTATGAAGCTGCACAAGGTGCCAGTTTCTATTGTATCAGATAGGGATCCGAGATTCACCTCATGATTTTGGCCAAAATTCCAGTAATCTTTAGGGACTAAACTGAAGTTTAGTACTGCTTTCCATCCCCAGAACGAGGGTCAGTCAGAGAGGACCATTCAGACACTAGAGGATATGCTAAGAGCATATGTGATGGAATTCTAAGGGAGTTGGCATCGTCACTTGTCTTTGATGGAGTTTGCTTATAACAATAGTTATCAAACAAGTATTAGTATGCTACCTTATTAAGCACTTTATGGGAGAAAGTGTAGGACACCTCTATATTGGGATGAAGTTAGCATAGCCAAAATCGAAGGAGTCGAATTGATAGAAGTCACCACCTAAAAGATAAAGTCATTCGAGAGAAAATGAAAGTCGTCCAGGATCATCAAAAGAATTATGTAGATAAAAGGCGACGACCATTAGAGTTTACTATTGGTGTTAGGGTTTTTATTCGGGTATCATTATGGAAAGGTATTATCAAATTTCAGAGTCGAGGGAAGTTGAACCCTCGATATATTGTACCTTTTTGTATCATAGAGTGTGTCGGAATGGTGGCATATCGGTTGGAATTGCCACTGGACTTGGATAGGATCCATAATGTGTTCCATGTATCAATGCTTAAAAAGTACTTACTGGACCCATCTCATGTTTTGGAGAAACCTCCAATAGAGCTGAGAGAGGACCTGAGTTTTAAGGTGAAACCAGTTTAGATTTTGGATCAACAGATAAAGAAATTACGCAACAAGGAGGTACCTACAATTAAAGTTATTTGGAAGAGCGACAAGGTCGAGGAGATGACATGGGAGCTTGAGGATACTATGAGATGTTAGTACCCCCATTTATTTGTGTCCTTAACTTAGGAGTTTCGAGGACGAAATTCTTTTGAGGAGGGGAGGACTTGTAACATTGGACTTTCTGAGCCCTTTTTGCATTGCTTTGTATTGGGAGATACTACTGTAAATTGACATATACATGGTTGTATATGAGTTCAAAGATGTATTTGAATCCTTTTGGTATGTATGCTAGTGATATAAAATGTTATAAGCCCTTACATAAAGTTAGAGTTCATCGGTGTGCAAAATCTTGGAGATTTCTAAGATGTCAGCTTTTAAATTTGTAAAATTGAGTCCATTGGATGGGCATGACCATGGTGGTATTGGAATTATGTTTAATATGTTTTGAAATGAGTAAGTATTGGATTAAAAGCATTAAATGCCTTAGAAAATGCAAAAGAAAAGCTAATATGAATAGTAAGGAAGTAACCATGTGAGAAATTTAATAGTTGAGTTCTATAGCTTAAATGAAGTGGTATTGTGTTTTATACACTTATGTGATGGTGTATAATTATGAATTTTATGTTTAAGTAGTAAATTTTCATCATATATCTTTTCATGCATAAAGGTTCGGGAGTTGTTAATCAAGAAGCTCGTACCAAAGATTGTTGAAGTTAAGAGAGTGTATACCTTCTTTTGAGGTGAGTTGGGGAAATCATATTTCTCATATGGGATTAGATCACCCTAAGACATGTATGATGACTTGTATGTGAATTTTGAACCTAGGTAATGCTTAGTAGAATTGAATCTCAAATGGATACTAATACGTTTATGTATTTATGAAATGACATTGTTTTGAACAACTATGCATTTGAAGCACAAAAATTGGCTTTTATTTCATAAGATAATGTTTTGAAAATTTTCATATGCATAACCAAGTTACATATATTACATGCATGTATTCTCTTTTGGCTTAGAGCCTTGGCACAGTTCCATTTTATCGGTTGGATCGATAAATAAAGGCATGATGCCTTACTTGATTTTAGTATTCAATATTTACATATGATTTTTCATGATTAGTGAGGAAACGATTGGCCAATCATGTGCTAGGCACAATTGATTAAGCAACCCCCGTATCTTTGACGCTGTTACATAAAATTCAGGTCCTCATATCGACACCTTTCTATAGGACTTGTGGGTGATTCCACACCTAGGGTCTGGACACCGATGAGGTCATCACCTAGGGTCATGACGCTCTTATCAACTATAGTCCAGACTCACCATGGATGAAGTCGAGCCAACATCGAGGATCGGTAGGTGTGCGCACTAGCTTGGCCGACTAGTGTTGACACATATGATTGTTTTAGCTTATCCTGATTATTTGCTTTCTGACGAGATTTAAATTATAAATGTTATATTTTTATGCTTTTGTGTACTGGAACTGGAACCTATGTTCACTAGATGAGTGATTAAAGGGCTAGGCCTATATGGTTCCTAACCACTATACGATGAGTTATAGGCTAGGCCTATGTGATTTTATGTGATGTATGTTCACTTTGTAGGTTATTTATACCGTCTTGGTGTGTATCGAGTTCTATATGTGATATATTTTTTTTTCTCACTGAGTACATAATGTACTCATCCCCCTCTGCTTTCCAACCATACAGGTTAATATAGTGAGCTTGAAACTTTGTGAGGATTGTGCGGTCTTTTGACGTTTTCGGGACGTTACCGCACATGGGGAGTCATTAGTCTCTCTTTTGTACTTTTGTCGCATAGTGGCTCATGAACTGTCTTCTTTGGGTTGGTTATGTAAATATGCTTTGTAATTTCATAAATTTGACTCTTAACTGTTTTATCATTATAAAAGACCTAATGTATGAACTTTGATACTGTTGTTGAGGTTGCTTTGAGTGGACTTTAAAGTCTTGCAGTTGTGGTAAAATTTTTGGAGTGAATATAGAAGTGTGTTTAAAGTTGCTTGCAGGTTTTGGGATTTTTAAAATACAGTCGTTGTGCTGCCCAAATTTTTTTTTAAAAATAAAATAAAAAGGGAAGGACATTCAGTTAGCCTTGCATAGTAGATTTAAGGACACCGTTAGTGTCCTTAGCCTAGGTATGCGGCAGTTGTTATGGGCCCGATGCAGTACTAGATCATGACACCAAATATATCCAAATAATATGTAGTTGGGTCAAAAGAGACTCTTATGCTTAACATAAGTGATAAGAATATGAAGCCAGATAATTGAGACTATCTTTTTATGCCATGTTAGTTAAATCCATATAGTAAGAATTATAAAGTTCCATACTAGGATATATGTATCCTTTTAATTATGAATCTTATATAACTTTTTTTTATAACTTTGAAATAATTCATTAAAGATATGTAGGTTGAATGGTGCAAAACTATAGAGGGTAGTCTCTTCTAATTCAACTGCCCAAAATAGCAACGTTTAATAAATGTACTGACAGTGTTTCAAAAAATGCTTAAGAAAGGAGAACGATTGCGTATTGATCATGGCAGGATATAAACAAATAGTGACATGTTTGTAAAAGGGGAAAAAAACTCTGTTGTCGATCCATCGTATCCTCAAATTTTACCTAATTGAGGTTGATTTCTCTAGAGACTTCAAGACTTCGTGGTGTTAAGGGGAAGATGGAGGAAGAAGACACTTGAAGACCTTTTAGGGTCTAGGTTTACAGAAGCAACAACGAAAGAAGTAAGTACCTTCTTTTTGTTTCTATTTTCTCCGTGCTTTTGTTAAACACCTTGCATGTATGTGTGGGGAGTACTTATGAGAGTGTGTACTTAGATGCTCTGTCTTGTGGTAGTATAACTTGTTGGTTTATGCCCTATAGCCAATTGTTTTGGTTGTATTTTAGTGAAAAATTATTTAAAGGCATTATTTATCTTGTACATGTTTAGATGTATATGATAAAGTCCATGGAATAATTATACATTGC
>JANQBM010000006.1:24106781-24120135 GCA_025594535.1 Erythroxylum domingense
AAGGATCAATATGAGATATTGAATCTTATATGGGCATAATTGGTATTTAATTAGAATTATTTGTAATTTTAATTAAATTTTAATTGAAATTAGTTAATTTTAATTAAATTACTAAAATGTCCAAAGCTTATTATAAATAGACTTGAGCTCTATGGAGCTAGCACTTCATGCTTAACCCTCTCTGTAAAAGTTACAGAATTCTCTCAACCTGTTCTGTGGATACCGTTAGAGGCCGGACACTTGTGCGTACGGTGGTTGAGACGGATCAGTTTTAGAAACGGTTTGAAGGATGCATCAAGATAAAGATCAAGCTTCGGAATAAGGTACGAATTAAATTTCCGCTTTATTTTGATTCGTGTTGATCATTTTATAGAATTCAATAGATCTTGGTTTTCGGGAAATCAAAAGTTACGAAAAAATTTTGTGATTATTCCGCTGCGGTCGGATCAGATCCGGACCCGATTTCTCAACATAACTGTGAGTTAGATTTTAATGAGGAGAGGATGTTTAGGCTACAGATCTGATCTAGGATTTTAAGGATGATTAGCTCTCTGAGTTGTCTTAGGATGTCGATGGTAAAAGAATCTGTGGAAGAGTTGTTACTTGTAAACCATCTAAGATTTCTTTCTTTCCATAAGATATAAACACAAAGTTCTAAGGAAAGAATTTGGATTAACTTGTCTAGACTTAGAGTTGATGAGTTTATCAAATTTTTTGTAATATCTGTGAAATAATTCCATAATCTAGGTATAGGCATTTTCTAGCTATAAAATTCCATATTGTGTTGTTGTGAGGACATGTGAAAAATAGGTATTCTCTTATTTCTACATGAACATGGCACATTGGATAGGATCTGTCCATTTTCAGATAAGACTTTTGATCTACTATATTGAGTCTATTTTGGACTCCAAAAAACACTATGAAGGATATTCTTGGAGTTAAATCCTTCTTCCATATGATTTTGTTTCAAGCTACCTTCAGTTTCCTACATCCGAGTAGATCTTTGGTGGTTTTGTTGATAAGTTTGTGATTAGTTGAGCCTAAAGGTAGTATGTATCAGGAGAGGTTGGGTTGGGTGGGTAGGTAGGTTGTAAATGCCTTAGGTTATAAGGAAAGTTCTATGAACAATTAGTCATCATAGAGTTGAGTCGAGTGTTGAGGAAAGAGGTTTATAGGCTGCTTAGGTTGTTGTAAGTGTTATATGAGCTATCCCATGGTTGACCAATTATCATAATAGAGAGAGATTAAGTTACCATTCGCAATGAAACTTGTGAAATTTATTAAGTTGAAAAAAAACAAATCAACCTTTAGTGGAAGGATGATGAAGGTATTGAATTGTTAAATCTTATATATATGATGTATTGGGTGTAATAACAATTCATAAAATAATAATATTTGTATTTCATTGAATTTACTAATATTTTTATATGATAGTCAAATGAATTAAATGAAATATTGATTTAAATAATTCTCAAATTATTTAAATCTAAGTAGGAATTAAGAATTGAGAATGCTGAAGCACTTTGATAAGATTGATACGATGAGATATATTTTTTTTATTTATCTGTAGGGAATGAGATTTTCTAGTAAAGGAGGAACATACAATATGAGATATTATACACTGTAATATTTATTTCTTCTATAACTATTCCTAGTTCTTTAATAATTTAGCTTTACTAGTTTTAAGTAAATTAATTAGTAGAATGTCATATTAGATATGAAAAGCTAAGACCTTGAAAGATTCAAAAGTTAATGATTTTAAAATGTGGTGCTTAGTTGAATCATATATTATGCACTAAGTTTAGACCTAAATTAGATAATAAAGTTTAAAAGATATTCACAAGATTGGATATAATCTTACTGGCCAATTAAACAAATTGTTTGATTCAATGTATAGTTATAATAGAATGGTTTTTAAGATAAGTAATGGGAGTAAGATCAAATTTAAAAGGTTCAAATCTTATAAGAATACATATAATTGGAACTAGTGCGTTTGTTAATACATTTGATGTATAGTTAAAAGACCTAAGACATTAAAAGATTCACTTTCATGATGAATTGAAAGTGCTTATTTAAAGATAATTATAAATTTATCATGTCTGCAAGAAGGTTAGCGAGAGTATAGTTGTCCTCTTTAATAATAATATGTAGAGACATATTACTTATAAAAGAACAAGAATTCATATTTTCAATTATTAAAAATATAATTGTCCAAGAATAATTCTTGTTGGATATAGAAAGGTAAAAATCATAATTTTGAGAATTGGATCTATAGAGATAGATATGATAGTTGTTTACCTATCCAAATATATAGATAATATAATAAAAGTGTTTAATATTTGAGATATCTAATGCTTGTGAAGTATTAAGATATTCATTATTCTATGTATGAGTTAATATTTGAACTGATGTTATTTTGATATTGACTTTAGAGGTCAATCCTAATTTAAGTATATTTTAATTAAAAAAGTTTTATTTTGAGATTGGAAAGGTTCTAATGTAGCATTAATTCCTATTAAAGCCAAAAATATATTTATTATTTAGTGGAAATGAATATTTGGATCAAGAAGTTCTTTATGAACTTAATATTGTTCCTTACATTGTTAAGACAGTAAGGTATTGTAAAACATTAGAGCCACTTGGCCTGTAAAATGAGTTAAGGTCTCATCAAGGATTTAAGTATGGATTTAGGTCATTTCTCTTATTTATAATGATAATAATGATGAAAATTGTAAGATTTAAACAAGTGTTCACTATAGACAATCTATAAAATTATTTCCCCATTGTCCCAACAATAGCATGATCATCATATCGTGATATAGTATAAGATACTTAAACAATTAGTTAAGTGCAAGTGGAAGATTGTTAGTTTATGCCTTACAATTAATTGATTAGTTGTAATTTAATGAAATAATTATTTAAAGACATTCTTTATCTTAGATGTATTTACACGTATATGATAAAGTCTATAGGATAAATAAACATTTCAAATGAAATAATTATGAGATTTATATTGAATTTATGTATTATCTCTAAATTATTCCTAGTGATTGTTTTATTAATATTGGACATTAATAGAACATATAAAAAACTACTACATGTTACGTTTTTCTTTATAAAGGAAGTAGTCAATATCATCAATATCATAGGTTAAAGTATGCAAATGTTTAAGCAAATGTATGGGTGCTTGTTGGAGAACAAATTCGTTGAATTAACGTCATATGAGAATTCTATTTGGAACATGACTTGTATTTTTATGGAAATACTCATTCTAATGGTTGTATAAGTGATTCTTTGACTTGAGGTCTTCAAAATTATCTTGTATAGGGATTGTTATTTTTTAATACTACTTATGACCTGTTCTAGGCAAGGATAGCTTAATCGGTAGTCATCTGGATATAGCATAAACTATAGGGAGGTAGTCGAGTGATCAATATAGGATTTATCAATGATGTAAAACTGGAACTAAACCTGCTGGTTCGGCTGGGTTAAGTACCAACTGGATTGATTTTTGGTTCATTTTTTATTTTTGAAAATGGTCAACTTTTGAACCATCAAGAACCGTCATATTAAAAAGAAGAATGAGAGCGAGAGTAAATGCTCAGGCCAATTGTCTAGGGTTTGAAATTTTGAATGTTAAAGGATTGATAGAAATCAAAATGAAAAACCTTGTTTCAAATAAAATAAAGAAAGAGAAAATCAAAGCCAAAATAGAGATGGATGAATAGAAGGAAGAATTTGAAGCTGAATAAACCTTATCAAAAGGAAGAAGAAGCATTTACTTTAATGTATGATGAAAGAGAAAGAGAAAAAGAAGAGAGAGAAAGAGAACTACCGATTCACACATCACCAAATGCATCAGGCTCTTCTTCTACCTTTCTTTATGTATGTATGTATTGTCCCTAACTCAAACCCCAAAAATCAAAATAAACCAAATTTTAATCATACAATGAATCATCTGGGTTGGGAGTAATCATACAATGAAGCAAAGCACAAACCTATTGGCAACTAAAGACAGTGGTGAAGGTGATAGAAATGTGTCATTTTATTTGTGTATAACTCAAAAGGAAGTGAGAACAATATAAACCAAGGTAAGATCTTAATCTAGGTCCACAAATAGGGTAATGAAAGAGATTGAGAGACAAGAGAAGAAAGATGAAGCAAGGGAGAAAATAATAAAAAAGAAAAAAATCAAGAAGCAGATGATAATAGTTATCTACAAGTGAAATAATTGATCTTAAAAGTTGGGTATATAAGATAGATGGATAATTGAGCATATTTTTACCCCATATTTGATGTGTTTTCGCTTAATATTTATTAATTTTAGTATATATTTGGTACTTAATTCATTTCAAGTGTGTATTGATAGTTGTCCATTAATATATGTTTTTCTAGGTAATTGGCATGTGTTTCTTACATAATTGTTGATTATTGTTATAGTTTAGCATTCATTTTGTATGTTTTCATTTAGTTTGATTCCTATTGTTATTCGTGTATGTTTGATGTTAATTTAGGGTAAGAATTGATTATTTTTATGTAGGAATGAAGATGGAGCAACTTGGAGATTAAGCTAGAGATCAAAGAGTAGAAGTAAATAGGAGACTGTCTGTTGCCAATTCCCACGATCGTGGGAACTATGATCCGAGACAATATGCGGGGCTTCATTAAACTTAGGTTTTCTGGACCGTAAAAATGATATTAAGACTCCATGATCAAGGTGGATGAAACCCCTTTTGTAAAAAGAGTCTCCTTGAGTGAAGAACAAAAGTTTTTAGCCTTGAGAAAGGATTAAAGTCAAGGATTATCATCAAGATTGGGAAAAATAGCACATCACCATCTAAAATTCCAGATTTTGAGAAAGAAGAGAAGAAGTTTCTTTTATTCAATTTTCTGTTCTTTTCTTTCTTTTAATCTTTGTAAGATGGATTATTTGTGTGTTAATGATGTTATGGAGACCATGAGTGATTGGTTTAGTTTTAGAGATTGCTTTTGAACTATTTGTTAAAACTCTTATTACATTTAATTGAATGAAAGTGTCTTTGATGATCGTTGATTGTATTTATTATCTTGTAACAAATTGAGAGAGTGAGTAAGATTATTTATGTAGGATTGTACAACGAGAGTTGGCAACCTATAGACTTGCAATCATCATATCAATTGATCAGTTAGAAGAGAGATCTCTACAAATTCAATTGATCACCCGTAGGATAGTTTAATAACTAGTTGAATTGGTGGAGTGATTGGGTAGATTGAGAGATCGTTCAATTGATTCGATTTGATTTGATTAGGGACAATTAATTACACCTTAAGAGAGGGTAGTTAATACATTCGAAAATCTTAGGTGAGACACAATTCGATTAATAAAATAGGAGGGAGACAAAATAGGGAAAAAGTAATCTTTGGTCTTTAGATTCTTGAATTCCAATTTTCTGCATTTTGGTATTGTTTAGTGTTCATTATTAGTCTTTTAATTTTAATTTAGTTTTCCTGATTATTTTAATTAAACAATTTCATTTTTTAAACAAAGTCTGATCTGAATTAAGTAATGTATGGGCATCAATCCTTGTGGGATTGATATCCTTTCTTTAACTACAAGTCACGACCCGTATACTTACAGTTTTTAAGCGTAAAATGAGTAGTTTGTATTGCATAATTACACTCAACATGTATATAGATTATAATTGCCTTCATGGACTTAAAGGAGAAGAATTCGGATGAAAACACATAGTAAAACGAAGATTCGACGATTTAAATGGATGTTCATTCTTGTATTTGCCCTTGCACTTCTTCGAGGCTGTGCATTTTTGCAATATTTGGAGGGTTCTAGTTATGCATGAGACCTTACATAGGCAAAAAACCTAAAATTCCATATAAAAGATGCGTTTTGGAGGCAATTGAGAAAAAGAGATGGTAGGAAGTGTTCTGAAATTTCTAAAGATGATTCCAAGTGGGATTTTAAGTTAGAGAAGCGGGAGATGGGAAGATTTTATCACAGATCCATCAAAACATAAGATTAGACATCTACATCGCTAGAATACTCGAGAAGGAACAATCAACTCGATAAAGAACAATTAGGGAGATTTAAAATTATGATTCCATTATTTTCTTTTTAGTTTTTTGTTTATGCATATCTGATTTCATGTTTGCCAATGTATAACTAATTATTTCATTGGTATTTAAGCTAGATGAACCCTATTTGATACCTGAATATGTGTTGATTATTTTGTGAATGCAATTGATTGTTTGATTTATTGAGATCCAAATATTTGTTTTACTCATGTTCTAGTAATCTAAAATATTATATCATAATCTGATTTTGTACATAGCGATTGAGAAATCCTAAGTTTGGATAGATCCACCGTAATTGGAAAAAGTTGATTACAACCCTAGAGATAGGATGACATAAACCTTCTAGATTAGGGTCAAACCTAATAAAGGGATTCATAAAACAGTAATGAAATTCTATAAAATTTAACCTGAGCAATTTGGTTAGAAATCCTAGGATTAGTTGTTAGTAGACTTAAGGTCAACTACTAACATACCATAGGAGTCTCCACAGTTTAATAAATCCTCAAAACAATTACATAAAAAAAGATCAATCGGTTAGGTTTAGGGGGATTCGAACCTAAATACTAATCATTTGATATTGATAATTAACTTAGCGCTTTGTAATTCTTTAATTAAATCTTATTGTTCATTTATTTTATTTAATAAATTCAGTTCTTTAATTAAAAGCCACAATCAATTCTTAGACTAGATAATAGAATAATAGTAATTACTAATACTTACTATCCTTATGGGATTGACCTGTACTTATTGTTACTAGCTACAACTACATCATGTACTTGTGATAATTTAATATTGACACTCACAAAAAAAAAGTTTAATCAAGTTTTTGATGCCTTTGTTGGGGACTGTGATATTAGGAACATTTTAGTTTTGTTACTCTAGTCATTACTTTAATTTATTTTTTTTCTTTATTTTTTTTAATTTACGTTATTTAAATTGTTTAAGTTAGTTGGTTTATTTCCTTAGTTTTAGATTTAGACTCTGGGTCAATTTATGACCTGGATCATAACCGAGAACTTACTAGATATAAATCTTGAGATAGAAAGGACTACGCGAAGAAATCTTCGTAGGACTAACTTTAGAGAGTTTGAGCTAGATCATCGAATAGAGGATTTGGAAGGTCACGTAGACTCCAAGGGATCTTGCAACATAGTGGACTAGCCACGCATGATTTCGACTATGCTAGGCTAGACTTAATTAGTGCGGAATCTAGCACTGTGAGATCAACTATACAGGCAAATAACCTTAAGATCAAATTGAGCATCATCCAAATGGTGCAACAGTTAGTCCAATTTGGACTTCAAGACAAGGATCCTAATGCGAACATCTCTAACTTTTTAGAGATTTATGACAATTTTAAGATAAATGAAGCTAATGATGACGCCATTAGACTGCATCTATTTCCTTTCTCCTTGAGAGGAAAAGCTAAGGAGTGGTTTAATTTTTTGCCACATTCGTCACTTACCACCTAGGATAAAGTGGCGGAAAAATTTTTATTTAAGTACTTTCCTACTACAAAGAGTGCAAAGTTGAGGAATGACATCTCATCATACTCCCAGACTGAAGGTGAGTCATTGTACAACACATGGGAAAGATTTAAGCAAATGCTTCGACGATGCCCACATCATGGATTACCTTTGTGGATACAAATCCAGACATTTTATAATGGGCTCAGTCAAAGTATAAGGTAGTTGATAGATACAGTAACTAGAGTGAAACTAAACAACAAAACACGTAAAGCAACCTAAGAGTTGATAGAAGACATGGCCATAAATAATTATCAATGATGCTCAACTGGAGTACAAACCACCAATATGCCATTTGCAGTTTGTGAAGTAAATGTTGTGATGCAACTTGTGACATTCCATGTTTAGGGCTAGACCCCAAAATAGTGAAATGAGAGTACAATGAGAAATTAGAAGTGCATTTCATGCTCATGCATCATAGTATATTCACACACATATGAATATTTATTTTTGATACGTTAAAATAATTGTACATGCATTCATTGACATTTTTCGGGTATGATTGATTGATTAAAATGTGAATTAAGGGATATTTGCTTTAAAAATTTGTTTGGAGACTATTAGTATTATTTTGGAATTTTTTGTGAATTTTAAAGAATTTCTAAAAATTTGGGATATTTTGTAAAAAAAGAAAAAAGGATAAGAGACAAAGGGGAGGGTGACACATGGCCCACGTACATGGGTGCCACATGTCATTGAATTGTTAAACCACGTAAAAATATTTCTGCAGCTCTCGGTAGTCTACATCGAAAACACCCACACCAAATCTTCATCATCGAAATATATGTTTTTGATTCTCACATCTATGTTATGCCTGACAAAGGAAGCAATTCAGTTCAACCATTTTTTTTCTTCTCTCTATTCTTGTTTTCTTTTCCATCCACCAAAACCTGTTCTTCACTTTAGAAATTTTTGTTGAAACAAGTAAGTGATGTTTTAAGTTTCTGGGTAATGTAAATGATATTATGGATGATGCTCGAATTGTATTGAATTAGTTATGAAAAATGGAGTAAACTGAAAATAATACAGAAGTTCATGAAAAATCGATGAATATATATGCTCTGCTCTTGTTGCGGGATTATTTGTGAGTATTTTTATGATGATCTTAAATGAATTTAAAGATAAAGAAAATAAATTTAGTGAGGTTATGATATAGAGATGGGTTAAAAGAAGTGATTGTTTTGATGAAAATGGGAAGATACAGAAGATAGAAAGAAAATGCAGAAAAACATGGAATTTGTGTGTTTGAGTATATGGTTTTTGATGTTTAAATTTGAACCTTGGATTTTTGAGTTGTTTTATGTTGTTGAGCTAAAAGGGGAGTAGTATGGATGATGTTTTCATGCTTGTGGAGGGACGTATGCGTAAGTGGCTATAGGTTCTGTTTTGTTTTGTGGGTTGTTACTGTTCATGAAAACAAAAGTTGCAGTAGAGAGAGAGGAAGAAGAAGGTGATGGTTTAAGTACATGGTTTTAGTTTTTGAAGTCTGAATATGAATTAGAGTATTTTTTCTGAATAGCTTTTAGTTATAACTTTTTCATCCAACTTCCAAATGACTTGAAACTTTAACTAATAGACTTATAAGACATTGTTCTTTCTCTCTATAAAAATTTAGAGCCATCTAAATTGATTTGCAAAAGATTGATTGGATGAAAGTGAGGAAATGTGCTGGAATGTTATGAATTGGAGAATTTTCATTGAACATGCTTCGGTATTTTGATTATATCTTGAGCTGTAGATTTCTAAATGGATTGATTCTTGATTCAGACTAAACTAGAGACATATTCTACAACTTTCTTGAAGAATTCGAATTTTAGTTCTATCTTTAAGAATTTCAAATTTTGGCATGAAATTGAGTCTTGGCTTAAGTTGTAGTACTACCAATGACAGAAATCATGTCCTGTTATTATTGAATAAACTATATTGATGTAGGTCGAATTAGACTAATATGTCTTCACCAAATTATAGCTTATTCTCTTAGATTTAAATTGGTATAAATTTTGTAATTTTTGGATATTGGAATTGAGAGATATGGGTTGTACAACTTGACTATATGATCATGCTCTAGCCAAAATTCCAAATGTACACAGTTTGTGGTATTTTGAACATAACTCAAATAATAATAAACCAAATTGTATGATCTTAGTATCATTAGAAACTTAAGACATAGAGGAACAATTTTCTAGAAGAAAGTGTTACATAAATACATCATTTTCTTGATATTATTGCTTATACAAAGTTGACCCGAATGAGGTGCTTTTAACAAAAGATGGAATAGTGATTTAGTGTGTGAATTTTGGCACAATTGGATTACAATTGTTGTGTACATCAATTTATTACAGAAATATACCCGAGAATTTGCCATTGCACATATATGATACATGATATCTTTCGATATATATGTATTTACCTAGTTAAGCAGTACAGTCATAAGAAATTGTTTTAATGTATATAGGAGAGCAAGTAGCGCGACTGCTTCCGGATATCGCCGAAACGTCAAGATGATAGGCTTAAGGGAGAAACTGTGAGTAACCTAAAATGGTCTCACTTTAATTTGATATGATAATTACTAAATTGAATTTGATATATGATGAATATGTACTAATTGTGTACTGAATTCTGAACAATACTTGTCCGAGGTGTTTGATGCATGTGAATATTATTGGAAGTGCTACTTGCATATGAATGAGACTACCTAAATAATTCTCAACTAAAAGTGACCGATTGCATTGACTAAGATAATGTGAATGAAAGTGATTGATTGTATTTGAATGATTTGTGGCAATCATTTCATTTCAATACATTTAATATAAAGGCAGTTGTGACTGGTGATACTACTGACTGAGATTGCTAATGAAAAGAGTGAGATGATCTAGCTTCTAAGACTCCATAGAAGCTTATTTTGTGCAAATTTGACGATCAAATATGGCTCAAAGGTCAGTCAGCTAGGAATTAAAGACATAGTTTGTTAATAACTTTTGTGCATTCCTCATGTTAGTAACATACTGTGTAGATTGAGTTGTTTATGCTCATATGATGATGTTGTATCATTATAGATGATGTTGAACTTAAAGGTACAATGTATATCATTATAGATGATGGTATGATATAAAATGAGGAAATTTTGGATGTTAGCAAATGTGTGATTTGTGATTTTAATTATGATGCCATGTTATAAAGTGAAAGTGAGATAGTTAACACGTCATTTTTGTCAGGCATATGCATGTGTCATCGAAGGGTGCACGTGCATGTGTCAGATAGGAGTGGGGTGTTACACAAAAGGTGAGTCAAGTGGAAGCCTTAAGAAGAAGATAGACAGAATCACTATAGCTCCATATGGAAAAGTGATGCAGTGCGAAGCATGTAAGTAGAGCACTAAGGATAAGATTGTCAATCATATCAGCCCGAACATGTAGATTATTTAGGCAATGCTTCAAGACCCTAAAATAATCCTTATAGTAATACGTACAACCCTGGATGAAGGAACCACCTTAAATTCTCATGGGGTAACCATGATTAATAAATACATAACCCTCCCCCTAGATTTCAAACATAAACATCATAACTGAGGAAATTGAGTATGGATAAGTTGATGACAACTGGCCAAATCAGTGGCAGAGACACCTAAAGAGAGTTTGTTAAGCAAAATTGAAACAAAATTTGAAGGAGAGGATAATGGCCAAAAAAAGCTCCATAAGGAAGAAGAGGAAGAGTTGACTACTAAGGGTCACTCTGAAATTGGTGATAACCCTACTTTAAAGTGAGCCAAGTAATCTCAATCTATTAGCCCATACACTGTGAGAACCAAACGGAAATCGTTGGAAGCAGAGTTAGACCACTACAAGAAAAGCAAGAATTAGTGACGGAAAATTACCAATGAAAAATATACCGTTGCAAATTACCGACGGAAAATCCATTTCCGTTGGTAAAGTTGAAGAGAAAATTTTTGTTTATCGATGGTACTAATATCTGCCACTAAATATGGAAGAAAATCATCCTGGCAAATTTTGCGATGGAATTTAGCGACGGTATAAGATGTCCGTCAGAAAAGAAGGACTTTAGCGACGAAAAATTACTAAAGGAAAATATACCGTTGCAAATGACCAACAAAAAATCCATTTCCATTGGTAAAGTTGACGGGAAATTTTTCATTTAGCAATGGTACTAATATCCGTCACTAAATATGGAGGGAAATCAACCCGGCAAATTTTATGATAGAATTTAGCGACGTTATAAGATGTCCGTCGGTAAAAAAGGACTTTAGCGACGAAAAATATTTCGTTGCAAATTATCAACAAAAAATTCATTTTCGTTGGTAAAGTTGACGGGAAAATTTTTGTTTAGTGACGGTACTGATATTTGTCGTTAAATGTGGAGGGAAATCATCCTGGTAAATTTTGCAATGGAATTTAGCGACGGAATAAGATGTCTGTCAGTAAAGTTAGCAACGTTATATGATATCCGTTAGTCAAAAGGTGGGAATTGTTAACGGAATTTAAAAAAATTGAGTTTACTAACGGAAATTTTCATCGGTAAATTCCGTCAGTAAATTTTCTTTAACTTTAAAACTCACCTGACATCTCCCCCACCCCCAACCTGCATCTTCTTCTTTCTTCTTCCTGCTACGTCTCTTATTGAAGTAAATCGCACGTTAATATAGAATTTACATGAAATATATGAGATACACAAGAAGGGGGGATTGAATTGTGTATTCTTTTCGTGAATACAAAAACTTTAATAAATCTTGGTAAAAACTTTTCAACTGTTGAAAGAATACCACAAAAGTTATACAAAAATAGCTACGTAGTTAAATCGCAAATAACTTCTATATACTTGTCTAAAAATAAAATAGAATAAAGTTAAAGGTTAGAAGACAGACGCTACGATTTTTATACTAGTTCACCTCAAATCATAGGCTACATCTAGTCCTCAGAGTTCGTCTAAGATTTTAGTATACTTTGACAATTTTACAAGTATTCTTTCTTCCCTTCTAGAGCCTTTTCAGGTCTCTTACACAAAGTATTCTTTCTGCTATCTTTTAGCCTCTCCAGGCTCTTAACCTTTTCTTTCTCTCACTAGAAAGATATTGTGAGCTTTTTGTTACAGTAGAGATTGCTCTCTAGTATCGCACTTTTGAATACAGAATTTTTCTTTGTAAGTAAACACTTGAAAGCTCAAAAATTAAAAGGTTGGTCAATCTTCGACTACGACTAGTATATATAACCTAAGTCTCCAACTGCTTATTGATTCTTGATAACTGCTTCTTGATAACCCATTATCCAATTGAGTTCTGTAACTAACTCCAACTTAACTAACTGTATGACGTACTAGCGTATCTTCATCTTTGTATCATCTGTGTTTTTATCTTCTAATATGTTTTCCTCTTCTTCTGTGTTTTGTACTTCTTCTGTGTTTTCACTTCTTCTGTGTTTTTCGCTTCTTCTGTGTTTTCTACTTCTTCTGTGTTTTTACTTCTTCTATGTTTTTTGCTTCTTCTGTGTTTTCCACTTCTTCTGTGTTTTCTGCTTCTTCTGTGTTTTCACTTCTTCTGCGTTTTCTGCTTCTTCTGTGTTTTCACTTCTTCTGTGTTCTTCTACACATTTAACACACTTATCAAAATAGTTCATTTATTTCTAATATTATTATTATTTTATTGTCACAAAAATTAATAATCGTGAAGTTCTCTTGACTTAACAATCTCCCCTTTTTTGATGATAACAAATAATCATAATTTTAGAAAGATAAAAGTGAATGAACGA
>JANQBM010000006.1:24122742-24143118 GCA_025594535.1 Erythroxylum domingense
GAAGTAAAGTAAGTGGTACCGATAAATTTATAATGAAAGAACCAATGTGTTTTGTAAACAAGTCTTGTAATATTTCCTTGAGTAAATTTCCTTCACTTAAACCTCTTTTATTGTCCCAGTCATAGTATACCTAAGCCTCATTACAACCTACACAAAAACCTTTTAATTTTTGTTTCTAGTTTATACGTAAGTGGTAGAGATGTGATTTTATTGCAAGCTTATGGTAGGAATTATGCTATGCATTGATTAAGAGTTTTGGTATTTTTTACCCTAAACATTTGAGCGCATTGAGTGAAATCTTAGTGTTTTTGGTTTCAATGCGATTGCTAATGTAATTATTATTACTATTTCTTAAGAAGTTAATTTTAGGATAACTTAACTCTAATTATATATGAATTTGGTTCAACAAGGTATAATAATGTATAATATAAATGGACAGATTGAGGATATTTGATAAATGGATAATTAAGCATATTTTTCCCCCATATTTGATGTGTTTTTCCTTGATATTTATTACTTTTGGTATATATTTGGTCCTTAATTCATTTCAAGTGTGTATACAGATTATAATTGCCTTGATAGGCTTCAAGGAGAAGATTTCGAATGAAAACATGGCGTAAAATGAAGATTCAACAATCTGAAGGGATGCACGACTCTACATCTGCCTGTGAACTTCTTTGAGGTCGTGCACTTTTGCGATATTTAAAGAATTATAGTTATACACGGTTGTGTAAAAGACCGTGAATCAGCCAAAACCATAAAATTCCGTATAAAAGATATTTTTTTGGAGGTAATTAAGAAATAGAGATGGCAAGAAGTGTTCTGAAATTTCCAGAGACAATTCCAAGTATGATTCTAAGCTAGAGGAGCGGTAGACGTGAAGATTTTATCGACAGATCCATCAGAACACAAGATTAGACATCTACATCGCCAGAATACTCGATAGAGAACAATCAAGGAGATTTAGAATTAAGATTATGTTATTTTCTATTCAATTTTTTGTTTATTCGCCGATGTATAACTAATTATTTCATTAGTATTTAGGCTAGATGAACCCTATTTGATACATGAACATGTGTTGATTATTTTGTGAATGCAAGTGATTGTTTGATTTATTGAGATCTAATTACTTGTTTTATTTATGTTCTAGTAATCCAAAATATTATATCATAATTTGATTTCATATGTAGCGATTAAGAAATCCAAGGTCTGAATTGATCTAATGTAATTGGAAAGAGTTTATGGCAACCTTAGAGATAAGACGACATAAATCTTTTGGATTGAGGTCAAACCTAATAGAGGGATTCATAAAACGGTAACACAATCCTATAAAATTTAACCTGAGGAATTCAGTTAGAACTAGGATTAGTTGTTAGTAGACTCAAGGTCAAGTATTATCATACTATAAGAGTCACCACAGTTCAATAAATCATCAAAACAATTACATAACAAAATATTAGTCGGTTAAGGCTTAGGGAGATTCAAACCTAAATAGTAATCACTTAATATTGGTAATATAACATAGCGCTTTGTAATTATCTATTTAAATAGTGTTGTTCATTTATTTTATTTGTCAAATTCAGTTCTTTAATTAAAAACTACAATTAATTCTTAGGCTAGATAATATAATAACAGTAATTACTAGTACTAACTTTCCTCGTGGGATTGACCCGTTCTTGCCAGTACTTACTATATCTAATATTGTGCACTTGCAGTAATTCAATATTGACACTCATGAAAAAAGTCAATCAATACAGTAAGAAAACAATTTGATACGTCTTGTGGGATTTGGTAATGGCAATAGGGATTTGACAATTGACCATTGATTTTTTTTTCAAAGAGACGGGAAAAAAATGAATGGTTAAGAAAATAAATGAGTTAGTTATGTGAATAAATTATATAAAGATGACACTATGCAAAAATTAATACCTAAGTTACAGACACATTTTAAATTTTATAAACAAAACTAAGACCTTTAGGAATGTTAACTAATAAGAGTTATCATTTATTAAAGCAAATTGAACGGAACTGAAAAGTTGATTAATTCAAAAATTTTACTTCTTATTTACTATGTACCGATATTATAACGATTTCATACATGTTGAACCTTTAAACCTTAAACATTTTCTTTAATAGGTTCGATGTTCAGTTCGATTTTTAAAACATTAGGATTTATTACCTAAAGTAATTAGGGAGGATGTTCATTGTTGATTAGTATTGATTCTGAAAATCCTTAATCAAGGTAAAATGACACCTTTGAAAATAGTTTTCAAATGTCATTAATTGAATCAATTACTAATGGTAGAAAACTAACATGATTGGAGTCAAATAAAGTAAACATTAATTTCATGTGTTATGTTTATTAAGAACATTGTATGCTGAGATGATTAAACATTAAGAAAAAATCATGCACGAAAAGGTTAAAACTATTTTGAAATCCCTAAATATTTAGTGGTTAAGATGTGTTACTAGATTCTAATATTAATCTATATATAAAAATTGTTTAATTAGAGAATTAAAGAAAAATTAAAGAAGTTTAATTCATCTAATTCTATATATGATTTAGAATTATAATTTATATATGTTGTTAAATATGTTTGGGAACCTATTCGGTCACAAATAAAGCATAAGTTAAAGAGAGAAGAAATTTTATTCAACTAGACTTAAATTTAAAGTTTAAAAAACTTTATGATTAAATATGAGTTATTTAATAAATAAAGATGAATATGAGATATTGAATCCTATTTAGGTATCATTCATATTTAATAATTCTAATTAAAGTTTAATTGAAATTAGAATTTAATTTTAATTAAATTATTAAAATATCCAACTTATTATAAATAGGGTTAAATTCTGAGGAGGCTAGCACTCTTTGCCTAACTATCTCTACAATAGTTCCAAAGTACTCTTTAACACGTTCTGTAAATACCGTTAGAGGTTAGACATTTGTGCGACTACGGTAGTTGAGATAGGCTAATTTTAAAAACAATTCAAAGAATACAAAAAATATTATTAAATTTCAGAATAATATATGAATTATTGTTCATAATTGATTATATTAATTATGTTATAAAATTTTAATAATCTTAGCTTTTGGATAATTAAAACAAAAATATTTTATATTTATTTTGTTGCGCATAAGATGGAATCCCTCCCTGTTCCCAACGAAGATGAGCTGAATATGGTTGGGAGATATTTTAAGAAAATGAGCTAAGTTTTTGAAAATAAAAATTGTCATTTGTTACATATATTTATTATTATCAATTATCATTATTTCAGATATAAAAAATATTGATTTTAACACCTGAGAACCACAAATGACTGTGGCGTTGCCACTCGCCACGGACTACCTAGTTGGTCCATTGTTTGCACTTTCAACAAAAACAACACAAAAACATTCATTGTCTCCTTTTGATACGACCGTCTGACCCCAATTCCATTGCCTTTTCACTCATGCATCGAACCCTTCCCTCAAACAACATCCCACCTCAATTTAATTCGGAAGCTGCAGAATTTTCCCCCACCAATGGCTTCTCCTTCGCTAATGGATCACCTTTTTCAACGCACTCTCGACGATGTTATCAAAGGCCTCCGCCACCAGCAAACCCTAGAGTCTGCTTTTATTGCCAAGGTTGTCGAAGACATTCGCCGAGAGATCAAATCAACTGAGTTGCCCACCAAATCAATTGCTCTTCAGAAGCTGACTTACCTCAATTCAATCCATTTCGTTGACATGACATGGGCTGCTTTTCATGCCATCGAGTGCATATCTTCTCCCAATTTTGCCCACAAAAAAATTGGCTATCTTGCTATCTCACAGTCGTTCCATGAATCCACTCCGGTCATTTTGTTGATCACTAATCAGTTACGGAAGGATCTCAAGAGTAGTAACGAGTTTGAGGTTAGTTTAGCCCTTGAATGCTTGTCCACTATTGGGACTGTTGATTTATGTAGAGATCTTACTCCCGAAGTTTTCACTTTGATGTCTAGTTCTAAGGTCTTTGTTAGAAAGAAAGCTGTTGGTGTGGTTTTGAGGGTTTTCGGTAAATACCCAGATGCAGTCCGGTTGTGCTTTAAGAGGCTTGTTGAGAGCTTAGAGAGTAGTGATCCACAGATCGTGTCTGCAGTTGTTGGAGTGTTCTGTGAGCTGGCATCTAAAGACCCCAAATCCTATCTTCCTTTAGCTCCCGAGTTTTATAAGATTTTGGTCGATTCAAGAAATAATTGGGTGGTGATTAAAGTCCTGAAGATTTTTTCCAGGTTGGCTCCTTTGGAGCCTAGGTTGGCTAAAAGGATTGTCGAACCTATCTGTGATCATATGAGGAGGTCAGGAGCAAAATCTTTGATGTTTGAGTGTATCATGACTGTGCTGAGTAGCTTGACTGAGTACGAATCTGCAGTGAAGCTTGCTGCTTCGAAAATTCATGAATTTTTGGTTGATGATGATCTCAACCTTAAGTATCTAGGATTGCATGCACTATCCATTGCGGCAGCTAAGCAATTGTGGATAGTATTGGAGAATAAGGAGGTTGTGATTAAATCTTTGAGTGATATAGATACTAATGTCAAAATTGCTTCTTTGCGTCTAGTTATGGCAATGGTTTCTGAGAGTAATGTTGCAGAAATTTGTAGGGTTTTGATTAATTATGCACTGAAATCTGATCCTATGTTCTGCAATGAGATTCTTGGTTCAATTTTATCCACATGTTGCACAAATGTGTATGAGATGATTGTTGACTTTGAATGGTATGTCTCACTTCTTGGAGAAATGGCAAGGGTACCACATTGCCAAAGGGGGGGAGAAATTGAGAATCAGCTTATTGATATAGGTATGAGAGTCAAGGATGTTAGACCAGAGCTAGTCCGTGTTGGTCGTGATCTGCTGATTGATCCTGCATTGCTTGGCAATCCTTACTTGCATAGGATGTTATGTGCTGCTGCTTGGATTTGTGGAGAGTATGTGGAATTCTCAAAAAACCCAATCGAACTTATTGAATCATTAATACAGCCTCGTAGCGTTCTCTTGCCATCCCCAATCAGAGCTGTTTATTTACAGTCTGTTTTCAAAGTCTTAATCTTTTGTCTTCATTCTTACCTAATACAAATTCAGAATGTAACCTGTGATTTGTCATTAAAAGTTCCAGATGTGTCTTCTGGAGGTGATTATGTGGAACCTTCTGTTTCAGCATCGTTAAAAACTATTGTTGATTGTGAACAGGATAACCTGAGGAATTCAAATCAGTCATATGAAGATCTTTCTATTTTAGATGATGGAGAGGGTGATTCATCTGTATCAGCTTTGCTTGGGAAGAAGAGTTTAACACATGAATCTGTTATTAACTTGTTAAATTTGATTGAATCAGCACTGGGTCCTTTGTCAGGAAGCTATGATGTTGAAATAAAAGAGAGAGCACGTAATGTTCTTGGATTTGTTGATTTGATAAAGCAAGAACTGGGTGACTTACATATTAGAAAACCAAATGTAAATAGGAAAGAACTAACAGCTTCCACAATAGTTGAATTGGTGCATGAAGCCTTCTCTAAGGAGCTTGGTCCAATCTCAGTAAGTTCTCAGGAGAGAGTTCCTGTACCAGTGGGGTTAATCCTTAATGAGAATCTTGCTCAATTGGATGAAATTTGTGGAGATGTACAACTACCTTCCACAAGTTCCTCTTCTCTGGTGAGTCCATATTTTGGAGAGACTGCTGGTTTTTGTTCTTCTACTTTACAGAGCAAAGAAGATCCAGAACTGTCAAATGAGGCCGCTTCTTTACTAGCAGAACACAGGAAGCGGCATGGGTTATACTATCTTTCTTCAGAGAAGAAGGAAGTTCAAACATGCGATTGTCCACCTGCAAATGATCTTAATTCCAGCACTAATGCCAATGATGATACTCAAGATCTAGTTAAGCTTACAGACCAGTCATTTGTTCTTAAGAGAAAACCCAACCATGCAAAACCTAGGCCTTTGGTAGTGAAGTTGGATGAAGGAGATGTGTTACCCATAAGTGGAAAGAAAGTAGGATCAGAAGATGATTTTCTTTCTGGTGCTGTTCGAGAGATTCTTTTAGGCAGTGAAGCTATACCTGCTACATCAACTATTAAGCCATCTGATAAGTTATCTGTTAGAAAAAAAGGGAAGGAGAAGGTAAATGTTAATCTTCATGAATCAAAAGAAAATTCCGCAGATGGGGAGAAACCAGATGATGCAAATCCAAGCTTGAAGAGGAGAAACCACCGGAGTCATGGTAAAGAGAGAAGCAGGAAAAGTTCGGGGAAGAAGAATTCTGATGAGAAACAGGGCAATGAAGATAAAGAAAAGAAAAAGAGTAGGCATCACCACAGTAGGCACAAAGCTCAACCAAGAGCTGAAATGCCTTTAAATGTAGATGAACAGACAGGCGTTATTCCTGATTTCCTTTTATAGCCTTATATTTGCATACTACTGCTTGCCATATGCTGCTTGCCATGGGTAACTTGATTGATCTCATTCATCTGTACGCAACCAACTTGACGTCTGAGGTTAGCCTTTTTCTTAGGTTTTATACATTTGGTTTCCTATACTTGGTTTGAAGTTTTTAAAACCAAGAGTGGTTTCGCATGTTGTCGCTGTGAATATTACCAAAATATCTTGGAGTCGGATTGTTCAATGAAAAACAAAATGGTGTGTATTGTTTAGGTGCCAAGCAATTATGAGCAGAGTGCTCCAAAGCTTTTCTCCTGCTAAATAGTGAGAGTGTAGTCCTATTCAGTTCTGAAATGGAAGAGGAATTTGACGCTTGACCATACCTATCATAAATTGCGGGAAAGTGATGTTCCATTAACTGCAAATATCATTTTGAAGCTTGCTTTTATCAGTCAACTTAGCAGATGAATAGTTTGATGTAAACATATACATAAAGCTGGAGAAATTGCCTTATGATGGTCCATTCGGGTGCTTGTCGTTATTTATTTTCTTCTTTCTAGGTGCCATTACTGGTAAGATTTTTTAAATCTTGTGTTGCTGTTTAGTATGCTAGTATACTTTTATTGATTTTAGGAAGAAACTGTGGAATTGCTCAAGGCACGTTCAAGTAACAGTTTAACTTCTCTAGAGATTGTTGGAGCTTCAGATTTTTGTGAACTCAATTTAAATGGGGGCTATTTTTCTAGACTTGGTGAGGTAGACAGGTAACTGACGTTGAGGCTTATTTAGTGCCCGCATCTCCAACCCACCTCCAAAATGGAGGAGAAATACCGTTTTAGAGTAAAATTTGACTCGAACCTATTTCTATTTTCTCCTTCATTTGAGAGGAATGCTAAAGTGCAGCCCTCCATTACTATTCCCTATTTTTAAAAAAATTTTCTCTCTTCCTTTTTCTTTATTTTTTCAGTAATTCTTTTTTTAATTTTTTCATTCTTTATTTTGTTATTTAAACAATATTTTTATTATATATTTATTTAAATAATTATAACTTTATAATAATTTTAAGGTCTAATTTCATGTTTATAAATTTTTTCATTATATAGTTATAACTTTGTAATTATTTACTTATAAATAATTATTTTAAATTAAAAATTAAAAATATCCATTAGAAAACTTCAAATAAGTAAATCACAAATATATTTATATTAATAGTTGAATGACATAATAAATTACAAACAAAGATAAACTAATTTTTAATGTAATGAATGTTGTGTGATTTTTTACTTTTTTTAATGTAATGAATATTATGTGTCTTTTTTAATGTTAAAATATTTTTGATTTATGAAATTCAATAAAATTTAATGTTTGATATTACGTAATTATATTATCATTTATTATAATTAAATAATATAAAATATTGCAATATATCTCATATATTATTTCATTTAGTATTATTAAATAACAAATTATAGTTTAATTGAATTTTTATTATTTATTATTTATTATTTATTAACATAAAAATATAATAATAAGAATATTGTGAATAAAAATATACT
The DNA here is from genome assembly GCA_025594535.1 of Erythroxylum domingense. Taxonomy (NCBI): domain Eukaryota; kingdom Viridiplantae; phylum Streptophyta; class Magnoliopsida; order Malpighiales; family Erythroxylaceae; genus Erythroxylum; species Erythroxylum domingense. The sequence continues at coordinate 24,130,705 of JANQBM010000006.1, forward strand.
CGAAAAAATAAAGTTAGGCTAATTTTATAAAGTAATTTTAATAATCATTAATGAAAGGTAAAAAAAAATATATTTTTTAGTATGAAAAATAGAGATAAATTAGAGTGAAAAATATTGTAATATTTTTATAATGGAAGAAATTTCACCCTATTTTGAAGAAATTGTCGGAGATGGCCTAAAATCGCAAAGTGACAAAAATGGTTAAAGGTCCTTAAGTAGGACTAAATTAGCACTCATTTCTTCCAAAACTGGCATTCTAATTACGGTCTTCTATTCTATGCCTAGGTACCTCAAAGTAACGGCCTGCAAGTAAATGCTTTATCTACACGTGTAAGTTCAATGGCTGGATTCTATGGTAGACTGACAGACAGACACTAGAAGAAAAGGAAAAATAAAAAGTTTGTGTAGTAAAAAAGTCTCGTCTAAAGCAAGTTGGGTAGTCCAATTGACCATAAATATCAATGCTTATGGTAGTGTGGCGTTTAAGGGTCAACAATTTTTAGGTTGTCTTCCAATTATCAAAATCTCCCGCAGCAGTGTCTTCCGGACAGATGCGTCCTAGTGCCAAATTGCCATATAAAACCTACCTCTTAATTTCTGTCACCACTTGCATTGGCTTGCGGAAAACTGACTCTATCTTTACTTGGTACCTCCATCACATTCTTTCCTTTGAATTTTCTTCTTGACTTCAAACTAGGGTTTAATTTTATCTCGGGCAGAGGAAACTCTTAAGTTCTCTATTGATCTCTCGATCTCAGTTTTTGTTTTTCCTTTTCTTTTTTTGTGCACCCCAATTTCATCTTCTTTTGAGTAGAAAACAAGAGTTTTGAGACAGAAAATATGGCATGCATGCCGTTCTACATGGCTTTTGCTTCAAGTATTCTGAATCAGAATTCAACTATCTCGCAAGCTTAATTTGCTTGCCTAGCTAGCACTAGATTCTAAAACTCTTTCTTCTCTGTGTCTCGTCCATTTTTCTGTTTGATTGCCTGGTAAATGGGAAACGAGAAGCAGCAGTTACCATCATCAATAACTAAGCTTGTCAACTCCCAGTTGCAATTTAGCCATGTCTTTCATTTTCTATGCTTTGTAATTGGTTTGTCCTTGGGATTCACTGTTAGTTTGTATATGAAACACTTATCCTTCTCTTCAGAGACTTCCAAAGCCCCCCTCTCATCACCACTACCTCCTCCTCCACCACCAATAACCAAACTATTGCCACCATTACCGTGGTTTCCACGGGTCCCATCACCACCAATATTGCGTTCTTTACCTGATACTGGTAATGTTTCATCACCTATTTGGCCCCTTGATCATCTAATGCACAACATGGAAGATGAAGAGTTACTTTGGAGAGCATCAATGGTGCCAAGGATTCAAGAATTTCCATACAAGCGAGTCCCTAAAGTTGCTTTCATGTTCTTGACCAAAGGAGCCTTGCCATTGGGTCCTCTATGGGAGAACTTCTTCAAAGGGAATGAAGGTCTTTATACTATATACGTCCATTCTCACCCCTCCTACAATGAGGTGGTGCCTCCAGCATCTGTTTTTCATGGTAGAAGAATCCCAAGCAAGGTAAAAATTTCCCATTCTAATTGTAACAAAAAAAGAAAATAGAGGAGTTTTAAGGATTATACATGCTTATCATCTGACCACAAAGAATGTTGGTACACCATCAATACAAATATGATGTCTAATACTATGAGTATTTCATTTAGCTGGTGGAGAACAATTTTCATGAAGTTACTCTTTTCACTAAATTATGTTACTAGATGTGATGAGATATTGTAATACATAAAAATTATTGATTCTGGTAAAAGATTTCTTTTTTAAAAAAAATTGTAAAGTATGGATGATGAAATTTCAGGATTGGTTTTTTCCTTGTTACAGCCGGTGGAATGGGGAAGATCGTCGATGATCGATGCAGAGAGGAGGCTTTTAGCCAATGCTCTCCTAGACTTCACCAACGAGAGATTTGTGTTACTCTCGGAGTCTTGCATTCCCCTGTTCAACTTTACTACAGTGTATACCTACCTAGTCAACGCCAACCAAAGCTTCATAGGTTCCTACGACGACCCGAGGAAGGTGGGTCGAGGCAGATACAATCCCAAAATGTTTCCTTCTATTAATATTTCAGATTGGAGAAAAGGGTCGCAGTGGTTTGAGGTCAATCGGAAGCTTGCCGTCGAAATCATTTCGGACACGAAGTACCACCCCTTATTCCGGGAGCATTGTAGTCCTCCTTGTTACATGGACGAACATTATATTCCTACGCTAGTGAATATTTGTTGTCCGGAGGAGAATTCTGACAGGAGCATCACTTGGGTTGATTGGTCAACAGGCGGTCCGCACCCTGGAAAGTTTGGGAAACAAGCTATAACGAGTGAGTTTTTGGATCAAATGAGGTTTGGTAAAAACTGCAGTTTCAATGGCAATGGTTATACTTCCTCCATATGCTTTGTGTTTGCCAGGAAGTTCCTGCCAAACACTCTGCAATCGCTGTTGCAGATGATGCAATTCGCACCCTGATGAAGCGCCTATTGTTTTTCCTTTTCAACGTCGCGTTAGGACTCCAAGCCTTTTAAATAGGGAAGTGACGTCACTGAAATTCCTTTCCAAATTATAAGCAATATGCAAAATAGGATATGATTTGAGCATTCCGGATCCTCATTCTAAGATTAATACATATATGGCATTGTTTCTGCTTAAAAATTTTAAGTGTACTCCTTCACCCGCTCATGATATTATAGACTGGGCTCTTAATTCAAAAGACTAGCTTAATAAGCGAGGATTATCTATTTACTTATAAACTCAAGACTTCCCTACTACACATTCAATGTGGGAAAACGCACGCCAATAAGACTGTAATAAGCTTTACCAGTCCAATCCCTGACGTCCCCATCAAGAGTCACGGTGGGCAATCCGATATAGTGTCCCCTTATATCACATGATAGTACCTCCAGGGTAGCTTTGATACCACTTGTCATAGATTGAGCTCTCCGCTCAAAAGACTAGCCTAATAGGTGAGGATTATCCATCTACTTATAAACTCAAGACCTCTTTAGTACACATCCGATGTGGGACAATGCATGCTAACGAAACCGTGACAAGCTTCACCGGTCCAATCCCTGACGTCCTCGTCGAGGGTCACAGTGGGCAACCCGATGCAGTGTCCCTATACCATATAATAGTACTCTCAGGGTAGCTTTGATACCACTTGTCATGGATTGAACCTTTAGCCTAAAAGATTAGCCTAATAGATGAGAATTATCCATCCACTTATAAACCCAAGACTTCCCTAATACATATCGAATGTGGGACAACACACGCTAACAACATCTTGACAATATGTATGGGTGTGTTTCTTAAAGCACGCTAATTTTTTTTTTACTTTTTTACTTTTTTAATTTTATTATTTAATTATGACTTTAATAAAATAAAATAAAATTTTAAATTTAATTATTAGCTTAATAAAAAATTTAATTATCATTATGTTATTATTAATTTTATAAAAAATTAAAATTAAAAAGATTCACTAGTTTTGAATTTGTTTTTTATTTTCATTTTCATTTTTATTTTTAAATAAAATTAAAATTAAAATGATAAAAAACAAAATTTGTGTCAAATTTTCATTTAACTTTTTAAATAAAATTTTTATGATAAAAAATTTAAATTTTAAAATTTGATTAATTTATTAAATCACTAACTTGATCAACAAACACCTTCAACCGCTTATTAAAGATATTTAGTAAAATTAGTTGTTTATGTATAAAATTATATAATTTATAAATTATATAAACAATTTTATTCAATTAATCAACTAAAACGTGTCGTTGAAATCAAAACAAATTATCCCACATATATAACATATTGTATAATTTAATAAATTAACAAATTTTTAAAATTTAAATTTTTATCTTAAAAATTTTATTTAAAAAATTAAAATTAAATAATTGAAAATTTGACACAATTTTTATCATTTTAATTTTAATTTTATTTAAAATAAAAATAAAAAACAAATTCAAAACTAGTGTATCTTTTTAATTTTAATTTTTATAAAATTAATAATTATAATTATAATTTAATTTTTTATTAAAGTAATAATTAAATTTAAATTTTATTAAAGTAATAATTAAATAATTAAAATTAAATTTGAAAAAACATAAGAAGCACACCTATGCACTAATCCAATTTTTTTAATTTTTTTTATAAAATTAATAATAACATAAGTATAATTATAATTATAATTATAATTATAATTTTATTTTCATTAAATTAATAATTAAATTTTAATTTAATTTATTTTTAATTAATAATTAAATAATAAAAATAAAAATAAAAAGGTAAAAAAACATAAACGAGCGTGACTTACGCCTGTGCACTTATGCATGCCCATGCACATAGGTGTGTAAAAGAGCGCACTTAAAAATTTTAAGCAGAAACGATATCGTATATTTATTAGATACAGTAATACAGAATAATTTAGATTAAAAAATCCGAAATTTGATTTGAGGTTGGATTTGGGGGGCACAGAGATATAGAGGTGAGTGAAAGTGAGTCAACATGAAACCGGGGAGGAGCTACACAAATGGGTGTGTTCGAGGAAGGGAAACTTGATTGTTGTTTACTCTTGACCTGTCACATGCACTGGAGTACATAATCGACCCATCGTTGTTCAGAGCCAAAGCTTTGACCCGTGCTAGTTTTTGTGTAAGCTATAAAAATAAAGCAGCAGGAGAGCAGCCTCGTCGGACTGGGAGGAGAAACAGGGAGACCCTGTGGAGTCCAAAGTTACTAGATGGCAACTAGGTTCTACTCCGTCGGAAAGTGTGCGAAAGGCGTAAGGTACTTCGAACATGTGCAAGGTAAGGCCAGAGCTGCAGCTCTCTCCCCCCCAAATCTGCCATAGTCATTTCATTTCCCTCCCCTCTCGTCGGAAGTGTGGTAGCTAACCTTTAAATTAAATGTTTTGTATTTTGCTAAATGTGTGTGCATGTAAGGTTTCGGTTAAGGGCGGTCCTCTGTTTTTTTTAACTATGTTATTGTCCATCTAGTGTCTTGGTCTTTTTCATTTTCTCAGGTGCAATGAGCTTTCCTCATGGTCCGCTGTAAGCTGGGTGGGGTTCTCCTTTAATAAAACGTTCATAAAGAGTAATGGAGGAAGCTGAATGCAGCTACGACTGTAGGTTGGGGTCAGGCAGAACAAGTACGTTGGATAGGGATGGGGAGGTAGACTTGTTTAGTAAATGATAGATGTAGACTCTAGCAATTGATTAGTCAGCTGCCTCAAGCATTTTAACAGGGCGACTATTGCAGGAGGGAGGCTGGTCCTTTCTCTTCGTTTGACCAGTTGGACTCTGCTGGCATTTTAATACCTTCTCCTTTCAGTACTTCTCCCGTTTATTTATAGCTTTTCCTATTAAAATCTCATCTTACAATTTTCACTGTTCTTCTACCCACCAACTAATTCTCTCTACCCAAAAACTGGTTCCAGAGGGCCATAACTCGTAGCTTCTTTATTTTTCAAGCATCAAAGCTCACGTCTCACACACCAAAAACATTTTTAAAGTCCGTCTGCATAACCATTTATGATATTGTTTCAATCCATGCGAGTGAATCGACATATTGTATTGTGCATGGTTTTCACGTTGAGTGTCAGGGATGTTTATTGAGGCCAGTGGTAGTTTTTATTATTATTATTTTTAATACTAATCTTATTAATATTGAGTTTATTTATTAGTATTAGTTTTATCATTATTATTGGTATTATTTTTATTTTTATTATTTTATTTTTATTATATTATATATTATTATTATTATTATTATTATTCTGTGATTAGTATTATTAGTATTACTTGAATTTATTTTAGCTATATCTTAAGATTTGGGTTTTTTGTATTATTATTTCTATTTAGTGCTTTTATTTTTGGAGGTGCTGCTTACAGCATCGTTCCACTCCATTTTTCTGTAATTATATTTTAGTATTGTGTTAATAGTAGGATCAGGATTTTAGAGGCTTCTTAGGCGAAGACCTGAGGGACGAGTGAAGGCCTGAGGTAGGAGGATGTCTTCAATTCGCGCAGTTGGAACCAATGCAAGTGGGTTGGTGCGTCCAGTATGCTGGGATAAAAACGACGAGGACGTACTGAGATTCGACTCTTGGAACATTAGGACCCTAACAGGTAAGTCCTTAAGATTAGTGGACATTTTATATAAGTATAGGATACAAATAGCCTACATTCAGGAGACAAAGTGGTCAGAAGCTAAAGCAAAGGTGATAGGTGGTTTCAAACTATAGTACTCGGGAAGTACACGAAAGAAGAATGAGGTAGGTATCGTGGTGATCAAGGAACTTGTACGTAGAGTGGTGGGGATTACAAGGATAAATAATAGGATTATGATGGCTAAAATTGTTTTTAGCAATGTGATTCTCAATGTCGTTTGTGCGTATGCACCTCAAGCAGGTTCAGACATACAGCAAAAACGCCTGTTCTGGGAGGCACTAGAAGGGGTGATGCAACAATTAGCTGATACGGAGCAGATCATCCATGGAGATGATTTTAATGGGCATATAGGAGCTGGTATGGACGGATATACAGGTGCCCATGGGGGCTTCAGATACGGCATTAGAAATGATAATAGGATTGCTTTATTGGACATAACCGTGGCATATGAGTTAGTCATAGCGAATTCCCTTTTTAAGAAAAACGAAGCGTACTTGGTAACTTTTCACAGTAGCACCTCCAAGACACAAATAGATTATCTCCTTGTCAGGAGCGGTGCCAAATCATGGTGTAAAGATTGCAAAGTACTGCCGGCTGCATGCATATCGACTCAACATAAATTGCTAATTCTGGATTTTGGGATTAAAGGATGGAGGTAACAGTTTTTTACCCTAAAATGTCGTCGAATTAGGTGGTGGAGGTTAAGAGGGGACACGATGGAACGATTTAGGACATAAGTTCGGTCAAATGTAACATGGTCTGTGAGTGGGGATGCAAATCTGATGTGGGAGGGTGTCGCCTCTGTAGTGCGTGCAACTGCCACAAATCACCTAGGGGTATCCAAAGGGGTTCCCAAAGGGCAAGGAGGAGGCCGAATGGAAAGTTGGTGGTGGTCAGGAGAGGTTCAGGGGACTGTTAAGGCAAAGAAGAGAGCTTTTAAAGATCTTTTAGCTAGTTCAACAGAGGCGGATAGGGAAATTAACAGAGTAAGGTATGGATTGGCAAAACGAAAGGCTAAGAAAACTATCGCAGTGGCTAACGAGGAAGCATATGAGACTATGTACAGGGACTTGAAAATGTTAAGGGAAGCACAAAATATTTTCAAGCTAACACGAGATAGGGCATGTGGGACGAAGGATTTCAACCAGGCTTGTTATATACAGGATGAAGCAGGACAGGTACTCACAGAGACCCAAGATATCAAGAGGAGATGGCAGAGATACGTTCATGGCCTATATAACGAAGAGATAGTGGGCAACGTAAAGTTAGGAGAATTCTCTGTGTCAGGGCATGTTCAAGACAGGTGCGCATGGGTAAGAATTACGAGGGGAGAAATTATAAAGGTGTTGAGAGGGATGGGGAGCGGAAAGGCAGTGAGGTCAGACGAGATCCCCATAGAGGTATGGAAATGGTTAGGAGTTGTTGGTATTGTATGGTTAGTTCAACTCTTCAATGTGATTTTAGAGTCAGCCAAAATGCCATATGAATGGAGATTAAGTAGGTTGATCCCCTTATACAAGGCCAAAAGGGACATCCAAGAATGTCACAACTATAGAGGCATCAAACTATTAAGTCATATCATGAAGCTGTGGGAGAAGGTAATTGAAAAGAGAATCTGGAGAGCTGCTTCTGTATCGGCCAACCAATTTGGATTTATGCCTGGTAGGTCCATGACAGAAGCGATACATCTACTCTGTAGACTCATAGAATGCTACAGGGAATGACAACGGGATTTGCAAATAATTTTTATTGATTTGGAGAAGGCGTATGACAGGGTTCCTAAAGAACTCTTATGGAGGTGTTTGGCGGCCAAGGGCATCCCTATCACCTATATTAAAGTAATTAGGGATACATATAACGGAGCATTGACTAGTGTAAGGACGATAGGAGGGGACACGGAAGCATTTTCTATCAGTGCTGGTCTCCACTAAGGATCTGTGTTAAGTCCTTTGTTGTTCATATTAGTGTTAGATGAAATTACCAAACATATTCAAGGAGAGGTACCCTGGTGTATGTTATTTGAGGATAATATTGTCCTAGTGTATAAGACCAAAGAGGGAGTCAATGCCAAGTTAGACTGCTGGAGAGATGCGTTAGAGTCGAAAGGTTTTAAAATGAGCAGGTCTAAGACGAAGTATGTAGCATGCAATTTTTCTGAAAATCAGATGACACATGAGGTGACGATAGCAATTGGTACCGACGTCATACCACAGAGGACGATTTTAAGTATATCAGGTATGTCATCCAGAGTGATGGTAATATCGATGCCGATATAGTACATCGTATTAGATCAGGATGAGCCAAATGAAGGAGTGCATCAGGGGTTCTATGTGACAGGAAGATTCTTTTAAAACTCAAGGGGAAGTTTTATAAAACGGTGATTCGTCCAACCATGTTATATGGGGCAGAGTGTTGACCTCCCAAGCATAGGCATATAAGACAGTTGTTAGTAGCAGAAATGAGTATGCTTCGGTGGATGTGTGACATTATAAGGAGAGATAAGGTCCGGAACTGGGTAGTGAGAGATAGACTACAAGTAGCCAGCGTTGCCGAAAAGTCGAGAGAGACTAGACTTAGGTGATATGAGCATGTGCGTAGGAGGCCCTCCGATGCTCCGATACGAAACTGTGAGGAAATAACAATTAGTGGATATAAGAGGAGAAGAGGGAGGCCTTACAAGAACTGGCGGGAAGTGATCAAATATGTCAGAATTGGCCCTTAACGAGGTAGTAGCTAGAAATAGAAAAGTTTAGCGTGATCGAATAAGGGTAAAGAATTAATCATCCCATATACGCAGAATCAATACAGTAGTTACTAGGAGATGTTAGGTCACGATGTGCTGATTGCACGACAGGTGCGAGGGACAAAACGGGGTCATCCCGGTAGGGTCTCTGAGGAAGCTCCCCTTACTTACTGAGAGACAAGAAGGGATTAGGCTTTGTAACCTATTAGGTTCTCGCAGATCTGCCCTCCTTCAAGTATTCCCCATTACTTGTATTTTCATTTATTTTCTGTTACCTGCATCATTAGTATATTGTCTCATTTACATGTAGGTCAACTGGAAACAGCCTCTCTACTATATAGGGATAAGGCTGCATACTATCGGACTTCCCTAGACTCTACTTTATTGTAGGATTTCAGACTGGGTGATGATGATGATGATATTTATTGTACATTAATATTCCATAGTAATTAAATATTTAATCAGCATCAATTTAGTTGTGCCTTGCTTGGGAATTTGACATCTAAGGCATGTTTTTTTATTTATTTTTTAGTTTTTATTTTTGTTTCTAAATTTAACAAAAATTCTTTATTTGAGTTTTTTATTTCTTTTGAAAACCATAAGAATGGTTTTGGATTTCTATTTATTTATATTTTTCATATTTTAATTTACTATTAACTAAATATATAATAAATTATTTAATACATTAATCATTAATAAGGAGTACAAATAATTTAATTTAATATTTATAATTAAAATTTTTTATTTAATAAAAAATACTTAAAATAAATGAATTAAATTTAATTTTAAAGTTATTTATTTTAATAAAATAAAATAATTTTTATTGAAAATTTATTAATAAATTAAATCAATTAAAAATAACTTATTGATAATTTATTAATAAATTAAATCAATTAAAAATAACTAATACATTAAAAAAGTATAACTATACCATCATTGAAAGAAAAGTATAAACAAAAAATAAGAAAAGAAAAAATCAAATAAAAAACAGAAGTAGAGCCTAACCATGTGCGGTCTATTCAAATTCAAGGATTAGAAGAAGACAAGAATGACAAACTGAATAACGCGACGGGACAATGCAGGAAATTTATACACATTCATTACACAATAAAAACAAACGCTCTTATTTTGAAACCATCACTTTACGATTTCGACATCACAATAAAAAAAAATTAAAAACAAGAAATTAAATAGTTGACATGACATACAAATAAAAGATCTGACTATTTCCATTTGTTATAGAAATACATTTCTATTATTACGTTTAATAAAGTTCCTTTTTTAATTTTGCCATTTCCACTTTCATTGTCTTATTAAGTTTATTGTGAAATTAACTTATTTAATATTAAGCAAACGAAAATTCATTTTTACCACATTTTGCATTGAAATTAATAAAGACTAAAAGCTCATATACAGCAAAACCAGAATAACAAAACTGGCTATATAGAAGTCGGACAATCCAGGAGCTGGGAATAACTAAACTAATCGGTAGCTGGGGTTGGGTAAAGGTAGGTTTAGAGGTTATCTAATTAGTAACTAGCTAGGTCGGAGTGAATATTTAGTGATTCAATCATGTTTTAATGAATATGAACAATGTTAATTCTTAAGAAATACTTTTTTGTGACATACTAAAAGTTTTGCAGAATTAAATAATTTTACATAAAAATATATTTTAAAAATTAATTAATTATGATGAGTTCTTTTTGAAAAATATTCAATTAGTTTCAGTTTTACATGAAACTATTGGCACACTAGTCCAACTTTCAATGGCACAGTGCCTTAGAAATCTGTGTTTTATGGCAGGAAGATACCGAGTAAGGTCAGTTCTTCGGTCTCATTTCGTAATTTAGATTTTGTTAGCAAGTTAAGTAACATAATTTTTCCCCATTATACAAAAATTAATTTTGTTGCATCTTAATGTTGTCGACAAGCTTGACTACAAAACATACAACATAATTAATATTTCTAGGGAAATTTGTTTCAACTTCTTAATATCATCAAACAAGTTTGGTTTACAATCAACTATTGAAAACCAAACTTGAGAACCGTTCCTAAATGCCGTATATAAAAAACAAAATCTAAAATAATACCTAAAATTGAGTAAAACCAAACTTGTACAAAGTTTTCTCAGACAGGAAAGGAAATGAAACCAAATAGTATATCTGTATCTAATGTCTCTATAATACTAAACCAACGCTAAATACTCTTAATTAAATGATAAAGTACCTGATTCCTCACATACTCAAATCACTATACCTGATATGACTGTGGAATTATGGTTATCTAAACTTTTCTTTGCATCATTTTATCTTATATATGCAAATATATTGGCAATATTTTACTCCTCACTTTTTTTCCCCAATTCCTATTATTACAATTAACATCCTCCGATATCACCTTTTTCTATTGCAGGAGGTTCATTGGGGAATGAATTCAATGATTGAAGCAGAGCGTCGCCTATTAGCCAATGCACTATTGGACTTGTCAAACCAACATTTTGCTCTCATCTCATAATTATTGTTAAAGAAAATACCCTTGAATTGGATACCAGTTAAATTTAATAGCTGAATCTTAATAAAGAAAGATAAAGAAAAGGTAAAATAAATAGAGCAGAATACAAGAATTTACATGGTTCGATCAATGTGATCTACGTCCACGGCCGGAGAGTGAGCTAAATTTACTAATATGTGGAGAATGTACAAAAAATATAAAAGACTGGCACAGAAGCTTTGCAACTACTACAACTCTCAAATAAATAGAAGCTTTTTGCGAGAAAAAAGAAATGAAGATGTAGTGACTTAATTAGGAAGGAATGATGCATCTGAAGCTTTAGCAAATTTCTCTATTTATAGTGCACATGTTTAAGCTTTTGTCCAAGGCATTCTGTCAAATTTTCAAACTCTTCGTAATCTTCGCGCAGGAAAAATTTCACCAGAAATAAACTTGAAGACTTTTGGCCAAGCATAGCCAAAAGAGTCTTCCTTGGCCAACAATTTTTTACTCGTGAGGGGCTAAGGCATGCAACAATTCTCCACCTTAACTTAGTCCCAAACAATTAGTGATCTGCTCTGCCTTCTCCGGCAATGCCCCAAAGGTATATCATCAACTTTGAAACACCAATTAAGTCCAAGCACTGCTTAAACTTGTAAATTAGAAGAGCCTTCGTAAACATGTAAGCAAGATTGTCCCTAGTGTTAATCTTCTGAATAAGAACCTTCTTCTTTGCAATAGTATCCCGAATAAAATGATACTTCACATTAATATGCTTTGTCCTCTCATGATACATCTGGTCTTTTGTCAAATGAATAGCACTTTGACTATCACAATAAATGGTAGTAACCCCTTGATGTAGAGATAATTCACCGAATAAACTTCTTAACTATAATGCTTCTTTGATAGCCTCAATGATTGCCATATATTCTGCTTCAGTAGTAGATAAAGCCACTA
>JANQBM010000006.1:24233965-24244138 GCA_025594535.1 Erythroxylum domingense
ATGATAAGGGGACAGAGTGGCACAGATAATTAGGAACAGGAGATTTGTTGCCCTCGGAAACATCCTTACATCCTTCACAAATGAACCTGCTTCTGTTTTGATGGTGATGTAAAATACAAAAACTATGATGGCGATGGGTGATATAAGTGCTTGATTTGACTTGGTAGCTCAACACAAGATTTACGAAGGTAAAGATTATATTCAAAGCAGCCATAAACAAGACCCTGAAACTCCATTTCGCACCCATAACACTTGCGGCGACGAGGTAAATATGTATACTTAAAAAGAACAATTACATGGCTATGGCTTGGATGATAGATCTCCTGCTTTTACTGTAAGTTTTCTTCGTTTCTTACTCTCAACATTATCTAAAAGACCACATTTGATATCCAGATTGAAACCATAGTTTGTACAATTGTAGGCAAATCTAGGGCGAATATCTTTGTATTCATCACAAATGAAAAAATATGCAATCTTTGAAAATCTAAATGGTGGTACCTTTATCTAGGAGGTTTAGAAATGAGGTTAAGAGAATGAGCTAAGTGAAGATAGCTTTGAATCCATAGTGGTACTCAACCGTAGAATTTGTGAAATCATAAATTTTCACAATTTTCATATATGTAGGTTGGACCGAGTATGGCATTACTGCAGTGCCATATATATTAATGGCTTAAAATGTTGGACTTTTTAGACTTTTTTTATAAAGTTGGATAACATTTAATTGCATTCTTTGGTTTGTTCAATAACTTATCCATTACATTACGTAATTTGATTCAAATAAAGGTAATAAAGTGACTCAATAAATGATCTAAATCAATTGGTTGAAGTCTAAGAGTAAAATAGATCTCGATCAGTATAGACTGGACTTATATGGGCATGTTATGGGGAAGCCCGATATGGAACTTATATATAAAGGTTAAGGTCTCCTACAGTTGCTCATATATCATTCGTAAGCATACGGATTCTCTGACCCGTTAAGAGTGCTTATGTTTTGAGAAAACTGTAAAAAGACGTTAATCACATGTTAGTGAATGATTCCCCTGAAGGTTCTGAAAGATTATAGCTCGTTTTGGCTATAGAAATTATTATAGTAGTGCCCTAAGGCAATCGCCTTTATTGTGTTTTGTACAAAGTTGTGTACAAACTTTATTTTCAATAATAAAGAAAAGCATATTTCATTAATTTGGTGTTCATTATTTATGAATTGATATTTATCTATAAACAAATTAATGAAGTCCATGATATATGACATAACATGAAGAAAATTATGAAGTGATCATACTATTGAGATTCTAATCATGTGCAATTATGTTAATATCTAAATTATCCCTAGTCATGCGATTAATAAGACTAGACATCATTAATCCAGATAGACTAGCACATGTCAAACTTCTTGATTTGATCAAGCAGTGGATCTTAGAAACTGTAAACATGATATGTTTAGAGTTGAGATGTAGATGCTTACTAGAGGTAGTAAGTACATTGGATGACCTACCATTAGATCATCACATAGATGTCCTAGTCTAATGTTAGTGATAATATTATCATAGCAATGGTGCAATTATCCTTAGACTTGAGGTACTCAAGGATATCTTAGATACTAATTTTGTGCTTTGACTTCATTCCTTGTTGCCTTACAGAGGTCACTCATAAGGTGGTGATTGGGACATCTTAAGGTATTCCAAGGTAATTGAGTAGCTAATAGAAGATTCACCACTTTTGTGATAACAGAAGATGATACCCACAGCTGCTTATCGAGTTCATTAATTGGAAATCTTTAACCGAAGTACATATGTCATGAAGAATGTCTTCATTGACATATAGAGTATTTGATGTCGTCAGTCTAGTGAGAGTTGATACTTTTCTCATACTCATAACCAACTGAGGTTTAGTATGGTGAAAGGACAAATTGCACAACAATTGTCTATGGGAGGGTTCGTGAGATGGTTTGTGACGAGCACGGGTTCATTTATCAAACCACTTACTTTCCGGTCAGTTGGGGGTCATGATATATTGCTAGACGCCGCTCATGACTTGCTTGGATTAAGTGTTAATCCAAGTGCCAACATAACTGGGAACCTAATGGGTCACATGTATAAGAGTGACTCGGAGGATATTTAAAATGGTTTTGGATAAAGATCTATTATATGGAGAGCAATAGAACCAAATGGATCCCGATGAGATCGGGATATGTCCCGATGAGATCGCGACGTCGATATTACTGAAATAGGTCTTTGGTGTTTTTTCTACACCCGGGACCCGATAGGATCGATCCTAGTGTAACTGAACCACTTCAGCATATATATAAGATGGTGCAATGGGGATAAGGAGGAGGCTTCTTTAAAAAGATATGCATTTATTGTCTTTAAATGACAAAAAGAAAAAATGAAAAATCATGTAAGATGATAATCGTGAGAACAAAAGAAGTAAGCATTCTTCTTCACGATTCTCACCCATCTCTCCTCATCTTTCTCATCTTCTTCCTTTTCATTCTCTTCCACGTTTTTTGTTCTATCCATTTCCGAATCAAAGAATTTGATTTGGTTAGTTTCTCCAATCTCTGCATGGATACCTTTGAGACAATCTGTTTTGGTCATTATGGCTTACGAAACCCGATGAGTAGAAGATTGAAGAACGAAGGAGACTACACACAAGGTACATGGTTATTATATGAATGATTGATTTGTGTAAATGCCATGAACATGTATGTGAATTGGAAATTTTCACCTAGGTTTAATGTTATTTCCTTATATAGGCATATAGATCCTGGACTTTGGGAAAGTTCCAGAATAATTTTTTTTGTTTTTCTGCACCGCGTGTATATAATGCATGCACTGGGATTTTCCTACAAAAACTGCTTCAGAAGTTGGAATGGAACTGAAATCAGGTATTCTGCATTTCCTTCATTTTTTACCCTTTCATGAATGATCCGGGACACGTAATAAGGTTTATGACGTGGTATCATAGTGGTTATGTGATTGAGTTGCCGTAAACGAAGGTTTTTTCAATTTTCATCCATTAAGGTTTTTATTAGTTTTTGATTCGCTTTTCAATATTTTTAGTACATGATTACGTGAAAGTAGTATACATTAGGCTAGCTATGAAAAACGGGCCAGAAAGTGCAAAAAAAGGACTTCGAGATTGTCGAAAATTGCCCACCTGTGCACCTAACGGTGCTACAATAACCGACATTAGGTAATTTGGCAAGCACGTGCGTTGCACACATCAGCCACAACGAACCACATGGCACCGCAGGTCTGCAGACGTGTGTTGGCTCATGCCATGCACATACCTCACACTCGCTTGCCACGTGGATGATGCAAATGGGGACATGTTGCACGTGCCATACAATAGAGGTGCATCTGTGCGTGGTGACGGGTGTTGCACACGTGCCAATAGTAACTGTGCACGTGGGGTGAGCTTAGGGCACCCTTGCCACTCGTCGGCACTGACGTCAGGTTGATGTCAACACACAATGTTGTGCTGACGTCGGTGCTACATTACTACTGACATCATGCTGACATCAGCACCAAAAAAAGGGAGAATTTTTAGAATTCTCGTAAGGGTGCCCCAGGTCCTTTTGGGTCAATTTTCGGGTTGGAAAATTTTTAAAGTGATTTGTCAAGTTTTTTGGATTTATTAAGTTGGGAATTGGATTTCGAAAAAGGTTTTAAAGCCTTTTAAAACTAATTTTAAGTGAATTTTTATGCTTCGAACTGCATATAAGGGAGACACTTAAGGTTTCGTGTCTTATATGGTAGGGTTGGCATTTGGGAAAGCACGATAGTGGTTTTGATTAAGATTTTTTTAAGATAAAAGTCTCAAATAAAGTTTAAAGACAATGTTTTCAGTACCAGTATATGATTATTTGATTGTACGTTTGGTTTCTGCATTCATAATTGATTTTCACATACATTATGCCCATATAAAATGTGAGGATAATATAAGGATGTATCCCTTGTGTTTGTGATATTTTTTCTTACTAGTGAGATTGCAGTCACCACAGTGACTTTTCAATTCATTATTTGGATTATACCGCTTGCATGATGAGAAAATCTCTAGTCTCATGTTTGGTTATTCTACCCACAGATGTTGGCCTTATATGAGATTTTGAGATGTAGATAAAGGCATTAGATGGAAGAAAGTTGTTGCTTGAATGATCTATTCACCCATAGGTGGTAGTGTCATGAGAGTTGATAGTTGGTACTCTGATTGATTTTATATAAAGTTCTAATTGCATATAATATATATCCTGCCCACAGGTGTTTCATAATATGTGTGATCAGATTCTCAATATAGATACTACTTCAATACTTTAAGTATCGTTGTTATCTTGTATTTATGTTAATCTTTACATTGTCTTTTCTATTTTGTAGTCACCTTTTAACAATGTTGTCACGATTAAGACCTTAATTGGTTTCAATTTCAAGAAGTGAAGAAGGATATTGAGTTTTCCCTGGGGATGGTTGACATCATCATGGCGACGCGTATAGAGAGACCTTCTCTACTCACTGATATCAGCTCAAAAGTTGATAAGGTTGTTATGGAAATCTGGGAGCGGTCAAATAAGATGTGTTATTTGACCATTAAGAGGTTAATCTCGAATCATCTACTTAGTGGATTACCGAACACATTCATAGAAAAGGAGTTTATGGATAGTATTTCCCAGAAGTACGCAGTGTCTTCTTATACGGAGCAAAACACCTTGATTAAAGAGTCATTCTCCATGAGGTACACAAGAGAAGGAGGCGTCAAAGAGTACATCATTAGGATGGTTTACCTTCAAAGTAAACTGAAGGCATTTAATGTACTCATTCTTGACACACTCATAGTTCATTAGGCACTTAATACTCTCCCACGAGAGTTTGAGATGTTGACGACATCATACATCTCTTAGGATGAGGCTTAGGACATCAATGCGCTGATTTCCTAATGTGCTATAGCTGAGTAGAAGCTTAAGAGTTCTCCTTATACAGCTCTTTATGCAATCACCAAAGGCAAGGGAAAGGCGAAGCCCCAACATCTAAGGGTAAAGGTAAGAAACCCAAACCCTCTCCACAGATTCGGACTGGACAATCTAGCATTAAATAGGGCCCATGTGACATGAAGAGTATGAGGTACTGATTCTATAAGAAGAAGGGATATAGGAAAGCTGATTGCCTAAAGTACAAACTTTGAAAGGTTAAACAGGAACTGTTAGGTAACTCCTCGACCTATATGATTCATAAACCCAACTTAGCTATAGTCACATCAAGTTCTTGGAGGCTAGATAGTGGAGCTTCCACAATGTAGGGGTTCAGATCCATGAGAAGGCTGATTAAAGGAAAGGAGAAGCTAATGGTGGACAACAAGAAAGAGGCGAACATTTTGTATGTTGGGGATGTAAGTTTGAACCTCGATTTGGGGTTTATATTGATTTTACGAAACACTTTTTATATACCTTCTTTTAAACAGAATATGATCTTTGTATCAGTTTTGGATAAAGAGGGTTATCGTTTTGTATTTGATACTTTGGTTGTAAATATTTCTATCAATGCAAGACATATCGAAACTGCCTTATTATCCTACAGATTATATAAATGTGTCTTACCCCTAACGAAATGTATGTTTCTTCTTATATTGCCGAACCTGTTACTCATAAGAGAGCCTTCATAAAGGAAACATCGTATATATTGTGGCATAAACACCTTGGCCATATTTACAAGGAAAGGATTGAGAGATTGATAAAGGATAACATTCTCCCAACTTTTGACTTCGATTATCTGGAAATGTGTATTAATTGTTTATGGGGTAAGTTGACTAAGATAAAGAAAAAAGGGTTAACTCATACTTCTGGTTTATTGAACCTCATACTTATAGCAGTTAATGGTTCCTATACAGTCACATTATATAATGCTAGATGTTTTTGGACATTTATAGATGATTATTCTAGCTACAGTTATGTGTTCTTATTTCAGAAAAAGTTTAAAGTTCTTGACAAGTTCAAGATCTTTAAGACTGAGGTTAATAACTAGTTGGAAAAATCAATAAAGATTGTCAGTTCTGATCGAGCAGGAGAATACTAGGGCAAACATGAGGTTGTAGGATAAGAAAAGGGTCTATTGCTAGATAATTGGAATCAGTTGGAATAGTGACTCAGTTTATTATGTCAGGTAGTCCTGAGTAAAATAATGTGGCTGAAAGATGCAATCGCATCCTAAAGGATATAACAAAGTCAATGCAAAGTAGGACTAACCTACCTGAATACCTTTGGGGCGAAGCCATCAAGACGACATTATATATCTTAATGGAGTCTTGAGTCAGTCAGTACCAAATATGCCTTTTAAACTCTGGAAAGGGTGGAAACCAAGCCTTTCACACATTCGTGTTGGGACTACTCTGCTGAGGTACAGTTATAAAATTCTTATGAGAGTAAATTGCAACATCTTTCCACTCGTTATTATTTAGTGGGTTATTTCAACCACTCTAAAGACTACAGTTTTTACTATAGAGAAGGAGGGGCCAAAATAGTGGATTCACAAACGACTAAGTTTTTGGAATACGGTGTCCATGATGAGGGTGGACCTTTATAACCTTCATGAGATAGTAGGATGGATACTATAATTATTTCTTATCCGCGCTTCATATAGACAGGTCCAGTGTATATGAAGGCCCAAGAACCATGCCTATATAGGAACAGGAATGTAAACCTATTCAAGTAGAGGTTCCTGGGGCGTAGGAACCTATACAATTACGCATATCCACTAGAGAGAGGTGATCTGCTATCTCATCAGATTACATAGTTTATTTAGGTGAACAAGACTATGATATAAGACATGTTGTGGATCCAGTTACTTTTACAGAAGTCGTTTCTAAACCCTATGCAGACTTGTGGTGGGAAGCGATGAAGGATAAGATGCAATCTATGAAGTATAACAAGGTATGAGAGCTACTTAATATGCCTCAACATTGCAAGTCTATCAGTTGCAAATGACTATTTAAGACCAAGAAGGACACACATGATCAAATTAAGTGGTTTAAGTCGCGATTGGTTGCTAAGGGATTTACTCAGAGAGGAGTTGACTTCAATATTACCTTCTCTCCTGTATTCTCAAAAGATGCGTTTAGAGTGATTATGGTAATAGTAGCTCATTATGACATGGAGCTACATCAGATGGACCTTAAAACTGCTTTCCTAAATGGTGACCTTTATAAGGAGGCCTATATGGAGCTACCTGAAGGATTTCATGATTAAGGTACAACTGACAAAGTTTATAAGTTGACTAAATCAATATACGGTCTGAAACATGCTTCCAGAAAATGGTATCTAAAGTTTGATAAGGTTTTAACCTTCAGCTTTGTAAAGAACAAAGTTAAAAGATACTTATACTATAAGATCAGGGGGAGCAAAGTTATCTTCCTATTACTGTACATGGATGATATCTTGCTCACGTCAAATGATTTGAGCATGTTGCATAAGTTGAATCAAAATTTAACCAAACACTTTGACATAAAGGATTTAGGTGAAGCATCCTTTGTCCTCGATATATAGATTCATTGGGATAGATCTCAACACTCATTGAGTCTGTCACAAATAGCATACATTAAGCAAGTGTTACTTTAATATAGTTGACTATAGACCTATTGTAGCACCTATCTCATATGGTGAGAGATTATATTTGGCACAGTGTCCAAAGAATGAAGTTAAGAGAGAGGCTATGAAGAATGTTCCATATTCTAGTGTGGTTGGTAGCCTGATGTATGTCCAAGTGCGCACTAGACCAGATATTACATTTTTTGTTGGATTGTTGGGTAGATATCTAGCTAACCTAGGTGTAGACCATTGGAATGCAGTTAAGTGATTGTTGAGATACCTAAAGGGTACCAAGGATTTAAACCTCACAGAGCATACAGACTCCGATTTTTTCATATGTCCGGATGATCCCAAATCCACTTCAGGGTACATTTTTATATTGGGAGATGGTGAAGTATCATGGAAAAGTGTCAAGCAGACACTGGTAATTTCCTCGACCATGTATGCAGAGTTTGTTACATGTTATGGAACTGCTACATAAGTGATTTGGCTCAGAAACTTGATTTCTAAGTTGTTTGTGGTAGATTCGGTAGCTAGACCCATTTGGTTGTACTGTGATAATCTTGCTGCATTATTGTTTAGTAAAAATAATAAGAATATCATAGGGTCTAAGCATTTAAAGGTGACGTTAAAGTGGAGCATATCAAGAATGAGGAGATGTAGTCAATCTATTGACTAAAAGACTTCGCCAGTGTTTATTAAACGTGTATCCAGTATGAGCATTTTAAGGTCCTCAGATAGTAATATTTAGGGATCGTTGTATTTACTTCTTAAATGTTTATACATTTTAATGTATTATGACGTAATAATTATTTATTAATATAGATGATCATCTTTTTATGCTCAATAATAACTATTCTTATGTACAGTCATAATACATACAAAAGTCTTAAGATTTGTATTGATCTTAAATATTTTAAAGGTCATTGGGTATATATAAAGATTAACTTTTGAAAGATTGTCCAAGGGGGAGAATGTTGGACTTTTTAGACCTTTCTTATAAAGTTAGACAACATTTAATTACATTTTTTGATTTTTCAATAACTTATCGGTTAAGTTACGTAATTTGATCCACATAAAGGTAATAAAGTAGCCCAATAAATGATATAAATCAATGAGTCAAAGTCTATGAGAAAAATGGACTCCAATCAGTATAGACCGGACCCATATAAGGCCTGTGATGGGAAAGCCCGATATTGAAGCTATACATAAAAGTTAAGGTCTCCTGCAGTTGCTCATATATTATTCGTAAACATATAGATTCTCTAACCTGTTAAGAGTGCTTACATTTTGAGAAAACTATAGAAAGATGTTAACCACGTGTTGATGAATGATTCCCGTGAAAATCCTCGGAAGATAGGAGTTCGTTTTGGCCACAGAAACTACTTTAGAAGTTAGAATGGAACCAAAATTAGGTATTTCGCATTTCCTTCTTTTTTTACCCTTTCATGAACGATCAGGAACGTGTAATAAGGTTTATGCTACATGTTACACAAAAAAACCTATAATAACCCTCGTTTTTAAAGCAAAAAATGACTTTGTCTACTAAAATTTTGAGAAGAAGATGGTTGCTTTGACCCACCACCACATAAAGAAGAAGAGGGTCCGAATACAGCTTTAAGGGTAGTGGTGGTAATGGAGGACGTGGGAATGGGTGGCGATTTCTAGGAGGAGGAGGAGGACAGTTCCAGGAAGTGGAGGAATAGTGGGGCTGTAGCGGTAGGAGTTGTGGTGGCGGGTTGTCGGTGGTAGGATACATCACCACTAGTGGAATTTGAAGAGCTCGATGCCCTCTAGTTAACAGGTTAATTACTTTAGTTACTCAAATTAATTAGTTAAATTAACATGTTAATTAATTAAGATAATTTATTAGATTAATAATATTTAAGGTTAAATCATACGAATAGGTCTCATATAGTTTAATATTAATGTCAAGTGATGAACCTCTCAAAATTTCCAGTGGATTATTTTTTGAAAGAGAACAAACAAAACACCAAAGTCCAAAAAGGAAGAAGTGCCATCTGTTTGTTCCTTGAGTAAAAGATTGAATATTTTTACTTCAATACTTTAAATAGAAATTAATGTTGGGAAATCGGGTTAGAATTTGATCCCGACCACAGCGGAATAATTACAAAAATTTTTCACAACCTTTGATTTCTCGAAAACGAAGATCGTTTTAATTCTATAAAATGATTAACACAAATTGTAATTAAGCAAAAACTTAATTCGTACCTTATTTCGAAGCTTGATCTTTATCTTATTATATCCCTCAAACCGTTCCCGAAATGATCTGTTTCAACCACCGTAGTTAGACAAATATCCAACCTCTAACGGTATTCACAGAATGAGTTGAGAGAACTCTGTAAGCAAGAAATGCTAGCTTCATAGAGCTTAAGCTTATTTGTAATAAGCTTTGAACATTTTAGTCATTTAATAAACTTAATTAGAAATACAAATAATTCTAATTAAATACTAAGTATGCCCATATAAGTTCCAATATCTTATATTGATTCTTATTTATTAAATATCTCATATTTAATTATAAAGTTTCTCAAACTTTACAATCAAGTCTAACTTGATTAAATTAACTTTGCTCTCTT
>JANQBM010000006.1:24327132-24337230 GCA_025594535.1 Erythroxylum domingense
CTATACTGTATACTTGTCTTTCAAACACAAGTGGGCAAAGTCCTTCAGTTAAAGGATCAGCTTATAGTTCCTCAGTCTTTTGTATCAACTCCGTTATGGTCAAATAATTGACCTCCAAATGCTAAGACCCTGTGATATTCAATGCTGTTATTAAACAACACAACAGTAAGATTATCACAGTACAACCGAAGGTATTTAGCTACTGAATCAACCATAGACAACTCAGAAATCAAGTTTTAGAGCTAAATCATCTGTAAAGCAGCCCCATTGCATGCACTCTACATGCATGGTCGAGGAAATTACCTGTGCCTACTTGACACTCTTCCACTACATTGTACCATCTGTAAACTTAAAACTGTAACCTTAAGTGAATTTTCAATCATCCAGACATATAGCTAAAATCAGAATCTGAATCCTCTACGAGGTTTAGTCTGTTGACTTTTTTATATGTCAATATATAATCCTTGATTCTCTTTAATTATCTCAACACTTTCTTGACTATATTCTAATGGTCTACACCTGGGTTAACCAGATATTGACCAAACAGTCTAACAGTAAATGCAATGTCCTGCCTAGTACTTACCCGAGCATATATCAGGCTACCAACCACACTAGAATATGGAACATTTATCATAACCTCTCTCTTTACTTTATTCTTTGGATGTTGTACCAAAGATTATCTCTCACTATGAGAGATAGGTGCTACAATAGGTTTACAATTAACCGTATTAAACCTTTGTAACACATATTCCATATATGCACTCTGTGAGAGGTCTGATAAGTGTTGAAGTCTGTCTCGGTGAATCTGAATACCTAGGACATAAGATGCTATGCCAAAGTCCTTCATCTCAAAGTTCTTGACCAAAAGTTGCTTAACCTAGTACAACATGGTCAAGTTATTCAATGTGAGTAATATATCATCCACATGCAGTAATAGGAAGATAATAACTTTGCTCCCCCTGACTTTATAGTACAAGCATCTTTTTAACTTTATTTTCTATGAAGTCGAAAGAGGTCAAACCTTATCAAATGTAAGGTATCACTTTCGGGAGGTTTGATATAAACCATATATTGATTTGCTTAATGTGCACACCATGTCAGTTCCATCTGGATCCTGAAGTCTTTCAGGTTGTACCATATAGACCTCTTTATAAAGGTCTTTATTCAGGAAAGCATTTTTGACAGTCATCTGATGTAACTCTATATCATCACGAGCTACAATTGCCATAATCACTCAAAATGTATCCTAGAAGGATATAAGAGAAAAAGTAACATTAAAGTCAACCTTTCTCCCTAAGTGAACCATCAGGCAACTGAGCAAGCTGATAAACGACTGAACTTTATCCTGAAATCCTTTATAGCATATTTGGTTCAACGGAATAGCTATTTTATTCCTAACATATTCCTAGTATATTAGTTAAGCCTGTGTTTGGTTAGAAACAATTCACAGAATAACTAATCATAAGAATAAATATTTTTTAACTTTGAGCAATAGGTAAAAATGATCCCTACCTATCTTTATCTATTCCAAGAATAAGTAATTTTATCGAAGACAATTTTATCCTTCTCACATTTCTTCTTCTTCTTCTTCTTCTTCTTCTTATTATTATTATTATTAAAATTAAGAAGAAGAAGAAGAAAATTAATAATAATAATAACATTAATATAATTAATAAATTTAATAATAAGTAGAATAATAATAATAATAATAATGTTGTTATTTAATATTATTATTACTATTATTATTATTATTATTAAAAAGAAGAAGAAAATTAATAATAATAAGGAATTTAATAATAATAATAAATAAACATAATTGATAAAAATAATAAAATTAATAATACTAAGAATACTAATAAGAATAATAATAAAATTAATAAGAATAATAAAATTAATAATAATAAAAGTGCAAGGTTACACGCGATAAGTTTTACTATTTATAACCTTAGTAAATTCCACAAGTGCACGGGTCATTCACGTAATACCTAAGGTGTCGATCCCACGAGGAGGCCTAATCTAGTCTTAAAATCTAAGGTCGTCCTAAACTACAATAATTCTAGATAAATAACTATTGCAGAAATTAAATCAATTAACAATCAATTATGATAAATTAAGGTGCCGAAGTTTAAACAAAATAACTATCACATAACCCAATCCGAAATTAACTTAGAAATCACCAAGTGAGAGAAAGGAGATTTTGATTCAAAATTAATAGAAACCTAACCAATTATGCAATCACTGATTTAATGGGTCTAGACGGTCCTAGGGTGAATTACTTTCTCTCGAGTTATAATTCTTAACCTTAATTGATGATCCTTAATTTAAATTATGGAATTGCGATCTCTGGATTTGTAATTGGCCCAAAACCTAATCCCAAAACCTAAATTAGTTCTAAGTTGTCTATTAACCTACCGTAAACCTATGCTCGATCTTTCATTACACAATTTTACCGGTTTGATTCAATTCTTAACTTATCAATTCACCTAACTCTCGTTAGCCCAAATTGATTATTTTAACCCAGCTCACCGTCTCAGTTTATTGCCAAGTTATTAAGAGCATAATTGAAATTACAATTAAATCAATAAAAACACAATCACGCGATTTTTATTAATCTAAAAAATGAAGATCCAAAGGTGAGTATATATATAACTCAATATTTAACACAAGCGATTCTCAACACCTATTTTAATCTTATACATGAATAAAGATGAAATAAATGGAAAATATGTCAGGAACGGAGTCGGGGAGGCGGTGACAATGGGAAACCACCTGTTTCGAGAAGTACGTCGCATCAAGCTCTTCTCCGTGTTTCTCTTCCTTTGTCTCCTTCCTCAATCTCTTGATTTCTCTATAGGTTTTCTCTCGAAATTAGCTGAATCAAAGCTCTCTTGCACGACTCTCTTGGCTCTTTAAAGATCGCTACCTCTGACTTGTAATGTTCTATTTATACTTTTGAAGCTCTAGGTTAAAGTTGTGGTCGAAACGGTCCAAAAAATCTTGCGAAACTTGAGTTTTTCTTCAGTTCAACCTAGGCCACGAGCCAGCGCCTAAACCTTTTTGTCACGATCGTGGCCTGAATGGAAACTTTTTGTCACGACCGTGTCCCCCTGTGCACGATTGTTGCCTGACTACTCTGACTCGTCCTTGTCTATCACGATCGTGACCTGCTGTGCACGATCATGGGCTATGCCTTTGGCCTGAAAACTCCTCGAATCTTCTCCGTCCTTCACCGTTTACCCTAAAACATTAACAAACCCATTAAGGTACCTAAAAAATATAACAATTAAGCTTAAAGACTCATACTAACCTATAAAAATCTTTAAACACATAAGCTAACATAATTATCACATAAACACACACTCAACACTCGATTTAACACTAAATACTTAACAAATTAAACCCTAAAACACAATGCAATTGATAACTATCAACATCCCCACACTTGAACGTTTGCTTGTCCTTAAGTAAACAAAACAATAAACATAACAAACACAAAGCACACTATGCAAAAATGGGACAATGACTTCAACTTCATGGAATAAATTTAATCTTTAACACAATCTAACAAGTTATAGCTAATCATTAACCTACAAAATTTATGTCTAAGGGTTTTGAGCTAAATATACAAGTTAATTAGGAGTTAAGTGCTAATTCAATTACCAGTTTCAATTGTGCACACACATTAATAATTCTTTGGTCCTTTAGATTCTGTAACTGTTCCTAAGTACATTTTTATGAAAATTTAAGCTTATTACAAGTCCGGTAGGTTTTTATTAATAACACACCCTTTTTAATAATATTTTTAAACACAAACTTAGTATTTTACTCAAAGGCAAACATTGGTGATGAATGTTGATCCGGTTACTCGAGTAAGTCAGTTATTAATCGCTTAGTTGAAACGTCATTATAGCTTTTTGACGCGAAGGCTCACGTTTGTGATGCACGTCGATCTGTTTGCTTAACTATCATCACGTTTTCAACTGGCTACTAGCTCTATTCATAACCCGAAGGTCAGTGAAATAGTAATTTGTTAACAAAACACATTTTTTATTACCTACCTTTTTATTTTTAGCTATTCGTTTTCATGAAAAATACTAGTTAAGCTACTTAAGTTGAAGGGTCTTAAATTATAAATGAATGTGACAACTTAGAGGATGCTAAATTTACACTAAGTCCTAATTAAGCTGTATATTTATCAAAAGAACCCTAATTCACTAATTTTGCGAGCTAATGATCATTTACAACATACTAGACTATGTTCAAAATTAAATGAATTTCATTTCATCTAAGCCATT
Organism: Erythroxylum domingense; assembly: GCA_025594535.1. Classification (NCBI taxonomy): domain Eukaryota; kingdom Viridiplantae; phylum Streptophyta; class Magnoliopsida; order Malpighiales; family Erythroxylaceae; genus Erythroxylum; species Erythroxylum domingense. The sequence continues at coordinate 24,331,428 of JANQBM010000006.1, forward strand.
AACACATTCAAACAATTCACAAAATGCAACCTAACAAACTATCATACCATACGCAAAATCACATACAAAACAAAACACATAACCCTTGCCACACTTGAACAACACATTGTCCTCAATATGAGAAGGGTACACAAATACACAAGGGGGAAATAAAACACAATATATGAAAAACATAAGAGTAAAATACTAACAAAAATAAAAGAAAAGGGTTAGAACATGAAATCGTTTATGGTGATAAAGGTGGTGATGGCAATAGTGTTGAGACCAAATCTGCTTGATATCAAGAGTGTTTCCCTATCTTATAAGTGAGTCAAGAGAGCAACATAATTAACAATCCAGCTATTCCAAATCATTCAAAACTTATTTAAGAATTTAAAATAAACCTATCTACACAAAAATTTAAATCTAACTACTAAATGTGCTAATTTATGGTCATTAGCTTGACCATCATCCTTTAAAACTCAGCCAGGAATAATTATGAGGGGCTTGCTTTCACCCTTCTCATTCAACATCAGTTTTGTAGCCTGTGAGTAAGCTACAAATTGCAAAATGATCATAAGGACAATATTAATAAAGTTGAGAAAACCAATTAAGCTCAGTAATGTCCTTTTTTCTAACAAATTGTCAATAAAATAGAGAATAACAAAACGCCCTGAATCTTCCATCAAATCCAACAATTTGTCCTATAAGAAGGTGAGTTTCTCTCTTTCTTCAGTAATTACCTTCGTTTCCTCAACTTCTTCTACTTCCCAAACAGAGACTTCCATACTTTCTTCAAACTCGATGTCTATTGTCATTTGTTCTTCATCCTCTTGTTCTTTAAAAGATTCGAACACATCAATTATCCTGAATGAGCTACTAACCTTCGAATTATTAATTACATCATTCATGTTGAATGTCTCTTCTTCATCATCGATCCAAAGGGTAGGGTTCTTTGTATGGACATCTATCTTATAATTTTCGATGTTCAAACATGGTGTACTAAGATCTGGCAGTATAAGGGGTTTCCATCCTTTCCTTCATCCTTTTTCTTGAGTTCTTGGTCTTTTATAAGGTCAGGCTTAGCTTGATTTCTTACTGGTTCTTCTAGTTTTATCCTATTCCTAAGTATGATAGCCTGACATGGCTCTATTGAATTTACTTTCATACTGCGCAGACAGTTTTTCACACTTGGCTTACAAAATTACCTGGAAAGCTAGCCTATTCAAAGCTCTAGATTGTGAATAGAAGATGTATGATCTTCTGTTACTTATTCAAACTTCTTTTCCAATCTCTTCTAGTTCTCTTCCATATCTGTGAGCTTATCCATGATTTTGTCCAACGTAGAATCCCACGAACTGTATTCATCATATTGAAATTCAACTAGGTCTTGACATCCTAAATGATTCCCTACATTATTGGACCAATAGAATTCGGGAAGATTTTTCCATCCTGGAGTGTACATGTTCCAATAAGGATCATTATTTCCCCAACCATACTGTGCTTAATTGTAACTCTCAAAAGTTCCTTGCTCCCTATAATATCTATCTTCTATCATTGTTCTTTCCGTTTCCTCTTGCAATCTAGCTCTTCAGATGTCTCATTTCTCATTCTAAGATACCTTGATGTGTCTCTACTTTATGCCTAATTTAAAAAAAAAAGTTAGTGGAAAAGCCTTAGACTAAAGAACTAATCTATCGCCTCCCTAGAAACGGTGCCAAAAACTTGATCGCAAGGTTACACGTGCTAAGTTTTACTATTTATAACCTTGGTAAATTCTACAAGCGCACAGGTCATTCACATAGTACCTAAGGTGTCGATCCCATGAGAAAGCCTAATCTAGTCATAAAATTTAAGGTCGTCCTAAACTACAATAATTCTAAACAAATAACTAATGCAGAAATTAAATCAATCAACAATCAATTATGAGAAATTAAAGTGCCGAAGTGTAAACAAAATATCAATCACATAACCCAATCTGAAATTAACCTAGAAATCACCAATGAGAGAAAGGGAATTTTGATTTGAAATTAATGGAAACCTAACTAATTATGCAATCACTGACTTAATGGGTCTAGAGAGTCCTAGGGTGAATTACTCTCTTTTGAGATATAATTCTTAACCCTAATTAACGATCTCTAATTTAAATTATGGAATTTTGATATCTCAATTCGCAGTTGGCTCAAAACCTAAATTAGTTCTAAGTTGTCTATTAACCTATCGGGAACCTATGCTCGATCTCTCGTTAGATAATTCTATGGGTTTGATTCAATTCTTAACCGATCAATTCACGTAACTCTTGTTAGCCCAAATTTATTATTTTTACCCGGCTCACTGTCCCAGTTTATTGCCAAGTTATAAAGAGCAGAGTTGAAATCATAATTAAATCAATAAAAAAATCAATCGATTTTTATTAATCTCAAAAATCAAGATCCAAATGTGAGTATAAACATAAACATAAACTCAACATTCAACACAAACAATTCTCAACACCTATTTCAATACTATATATAAATAAAACTGAAATAAATGGAAAATACATCAGGAACAGAGTAGCGGAGGCGGAGACAATGGGAAACCACCTGTTTCGGGAAATATGTCGTGCCAAGCTCTTCTCCCTCAATCTTTTGATCTCTCTAGGTTTTCTCTCAGAATTGGCTAAATTAAATCTCTCTTGCATGACTATCTTGGCTTTCTAAAGACTACTACCTCTGACTTGTAATGTTCTATTTATACTTTTGAGGCTCTAAGTCAAAGTCGGGGTCGAAATAGTCCAAACAATCTTAGGAAACTTGAGTTTTTTTGTCTCAATCGTGGCCAGAGCCTAAACCTTTCTGTCATGATCATGGCCTAATGGACACGATCGTGGCCTGAATGGAAACTTTCTGTCATGATCGTGCCCCCTGTGCACGATCATGGCCTGGCTACTCTGGCTCGTCCTTGTCTGTCACGATCGTGGCCTACTGTGCACGATCGTGGCCTATGCCTTTGACTCGAAAACTCCTCAAATCTTCTCTGCTCTTCATCGTTTACCCTAAAACACTAACAAACCCATCAAGGTACCTCAAAAATATAACAATTAAGCTTAAAGACTCATACTAACGAATAAAAACACTTAAACACATAAAATAACATAATTATCACATAAACACACTCTCAACACTCAATTTAACACTAAATACTTAACAAATTAAACCCTAAAATACAATGCAATTGACAACTATCAAATAATAATAATAATAATAATAATAATAATAATAATAATAATAATAATAATAGTAATAATAATAACAACAACAACAACAACAACAACAACAACAACAACAACAACAACAATAATAATAATAATAATAATAATAATAATAATAATAATAATAAGGATATTTTGGTCTTTTTGTTGGCTATTCCTTTGTGCTTCCAAATTTATATTTTCAAAGCAAACATTAACATAGAAATTCTTTAACAGTAAACCAAACAAAGTAATAATCGTTCCATTCTATTCGTCATCTTTTCTATTCCTAAGAATAACTATTTTATTCCTTATCTATTCTGTTCCTTGAACCAAACAGGCTGTTAGGTCTTGAAACTTCATTTACAACTGACGGGTTTGTAGTTCTGCTATAAATCAACTAACTCCCAGACCTTACTATGCTTCATGGATTGCATCTCATCAATCATTGCATCTCACTACAAATTTGCATTGGGTCCACAAACAACTTCTATAAAAATAATGGATTCGTAACATGTCTAATAGCATAGTCCTATTCACCTAATAGACTATGTAATAAGATGTGATAGCAAGTTGTCACAATCTGGCAGATCGACACAACTGTATTATATCTTGTACCCCTAGGAACCTCTATGTGTACAGGCATGGGTTCCTATTCCTGTACAGGCACAGTACAGAGACCTAAATCTACTGGATCTAACTGTATGAGTAGCGGGTACATAATAACTTTAGTATCCACCCTGCTATCATCCGAAGGATCAAAGGGCCCACCATCATGATAGACATTGTATTATATAAACTTAGTTGTTTGCATTTCCACTATTCTAGTCCCTCCTTTTCTACAGTAAAATCTGTAGCCTTAAAATGATTGAGATATCTTACTAAATATCAATGAACGTAACAAGCATGCAATTTTTCTTTATAAGAATTATATTATCCTAGTAGGACAACCTCATATACGAATGTGTGTAAGATTGGGTTTTCACATTTCTAGATAATCAGGTAGATTAATCATGTTCTGCATCGACTTTTTCAAGTCTTTTAGGATGCAGTTATGCCTTTCAGTAACACACACCATTTTTCTTAGAACTACTTGACATAGTGAATTAATTCACTATTATAACTAATTCCATATATGTGGCAAACGAACCTTTTCAAGTCCTGAAATACCATGTTTGCCATGATATTCTCCTCTACGGTCAGATTTGACACTCTTGATGAAATTTACCACTAAGCAGATGGTTAGTTATGGATCTCTTAATGGTCATAAGATATAATATGCTAGACGGATCCTAGGCTTTATAGGCTGCTTTATGAGGTCTCGAGCTTATGGATGTAGGTGGAGATGGCCTATCTATCCGTAAGGCCATATCAACCTCAGTTATCTCCATAGCATTTAATACATCCTCTGTCCACTTCTTCGTATTGAAACTAGTCAGGGTCTGAATGGTGACACTGATATTGTTGATAAAAAAGGTGACTGCAAAGTAACAATTTGTATATCAGTATAAATGTAGGATAACAAGGATACTCAAAACCATTAAATAGTATCTTTATTAAGAATCCGATCACATATATTATGAAACACCTTTGGGCTAAATACATAATATATGAAATTAGACCTCCACATAAAAGTGATCAGAGTAAAAACCATCAACTCTTATGACACTACCACCTTTGGGCGAATACATCACTTGAGCAACAACTTTCCTCCATCTTATGCCTTTATGCACATCTCAAAATTTTATGTAAGGCCAAAACCTTTGAGCAGAATAATCAAACATAAAACCAAAGATGTCCCTCAACATGTAAGTAGAACAATTCAAAATACTTACTTGAAAGGCCACTTTGGTTACTACATCCTCATCAGCACTCAAAAAGTCCACAAACATAAGGAATACATCTTTATGTTATCCTCACATTTTTTATAAGCATATGGTATATGACAATGTAACATTAGTAAATGTAAAAACTCGAATGTACAGTCTCATTGTCATAACCTCGTGCTGAAGACATTCTCTGAAAACTTCATTTGAGACTTTCATAAAGGAAAAAATCTCAGTAAAGTGACTATCGTGTATTATCGGACACTAAACCTGTAACATCCCCTCACTTATGGGAAAGGGCAATTTGGTCATTTTGAATGGGTTAGAATCATTGAGAGTGTTTTTGATATATTCATGCATCCATATATGCACATGAATAAGAAATAGTGAATATTTGCATATGAAATGTTTGTACATGCATGCATGACATTTTCCCGGTTCTTATTGTGATTAATTGAGCTAAATAAAAAAAGTGTCTTAAGTGATTTAGAATTGGAATTGGAGAGGTCCATAGAGGTTTTTACATTTTTAGAGAATTATAGGAATTTTTCGGGAATTGTTTCCGGACTCAAAAATTTTTCAAGTGACTGATTAGGGGTCAGCCAGTAGGAAATTTGTGGTCCAATGGCAATGAAAACTTAGACATAAGAAATTGGGAATATTTGGAAGTGAGCTATTAGAAATTGGAGAGAAATTGAAGTGAATCGGGAAGAAAATGAATTAGCCATTGAGGGTGTGACAAGTGTCACAACCCTAGCTTATTTCATTA
>JANQBM010000006.1:24362419-24374403 GCA_025594535.1 Erythroxylum domingense
GTTGAAAAATACAATGTAGACTTTCGAGTTTGTGAAATGAAATGAGGAAAATGTTGGGTTTTAAATATTGTGATTTTAAATATTGTGATTTTCCGTACGATGCTTTATAATGAATAATGATATGATGTCACGTAAAGTTACTGTAGTATTCAAACGTAGCTCACCCCTATCGTAGGATATGTATCGGAATGACCTCCGGTCATCCCAATGTGTACTCTGCGGTAAAGGGGTGCTACAGTTTAAGATATCTGAAACCATGAGACATGCATTGATAAAGATGATACTTTTCTATATATATGTTTAGATATTTGTATTATACAAGAAAAAAACATGGATAGACCTATTATACTTGATCATATATATTATTTGGCAGCTAGTAAACCTATTATTTTGAATGAATGCGGAGTCTAACTGAAAGATGCGTAAAGTGTTATTTAAGAGTTGACCCAATGATTTAGTTGTTTTTATTTCAATATAATGGCTTTAAGTATCTTTAAAAATGGTTTTTAGCATGTTTTTGAAGTTTTCATATTTTTAATTTGAAGTCACAATTTTAAGTGTGTTTTAATTGTCTTCATTTAAGTGGATGATGATACCCATAACTAGTTCATACTTTTTATATTATCGCTACAAAACTTCTATTGTTAAGGTACTACCAACTATTCTAATTCCCTTTTTTTCTTTGATTTATATTTTTCAATGTTCTTGTATGTTATTTACATCAAAGATAATATACAGCTCAAATGTGAGGGAGGAAATTAATTTTGTTCTACTTATAAATTTTGATATAATTAGCTTAATAAGGAATAATTCTTAGAAAATTTTTAACATTAAAAGAACATTGATAAAGACCAATTGTTTTTTCCTTAAAAAAGAAATAAATTCATTGATAAAGAATGGAATTACATCCTAAAAGGAACCTTAAGGGAGTACCCTTCAATAAGGAAGAAAATTCAGCAATTCTGCCTAATAATAGTCAGTGATTATAGTGCAAATACATTAGTTAAATATTCAAGGGGATAGCAGGTTAAACCTGCAATTTGGAATTAGATTTCTCAAAAGTATAAGCTCCCTGGTACCATTAATGATTTCATTGGTGAGAGTTTTTGGTGACTTGAACTTAGACTTGAATCTTTTAGAGTACCATTCTTTTGAAATAATCAATACACACATTTCAATAGTTGTTATGTAAATATGTTGGGTAAACAAAGGAAGGGATCATTGTGTTGAGAGCCAGTGAATGAAACTAGTTAACGTGCATCCTGGAATAGACCAGAGGCATTTCTGTTTAACTTATTCCCAAATTCTATTAGTCACAGCGTACATGAAATGTAGGTGATCCTATGCTTCTTTTTGTGTTGAACAAAATGGACTAGATATGTTGACTTCAAGGTACCTGATTCAATCAGTAGTATTGATTATGTTTTTAATAGTGAGCCAAAAGAGAATGAAACTTTGGGATGTAGAATCTTATTGTAAATAATCTTGTGGAATCCACTATTAGATTCTTCACTCTTATCAGATCCCTTATGAGTTAAGTTTTCTAATATGACAATTCTTCTAACAAAATGCATCTAGATTGAGAGGATTAGAAGGATATTAAGGTTGCAAATGGCTTAGATATTTAGGGATTTGCCATCTGTTTCCATTGATGAAGGAGTTAAGCTTCGTTTGGAGGGGGAAATTAAAATTATTACTTAACGTACCTTAGTAGTAAATGAGAGAACCTAATAGACCAATTACCAATTGTACAGGATACATCTTCTTGGACTAGGATATTTAAGTGAAGTAGCCGGTTCAAGAAGTAGGAGTTTTTAAAACTCTTGCTTATTTCCCATATTCGTCTACCTTTAAGAAAGTAAGAATGTAACCACTTGATCCATAAGGAATTCCTATTCGTGATTATCTATCATAATATTTAAGGATGAGAGCTTGGTTTGTTGTTTTGACTAAAGAGATGTTTAAACCCCCTCCTCTTTAGGATAACAAAAATCCGACCACTTTACTTTTACAACACTACCATTTGTATGATTTCATAAGAAGTGCTTAAAAATTCTCTCTACTATCTTGATAACATTCTTGATAACAGAGACCAATTGTTATAAGTTTGTTTTTTTATTTAATCCTTTAGGTAAATAGTCATGATCATTTGTGATTAAGTTAATTTTAATTTGCTTCATCAATTTTGAAAATGGATTCTAGATTTGCTCTATGGTCTTTTTTGTATAATTTAGGCTTACAATTGAGATATAAATGAATTCTTGTTAAGCATTTTTAGTACCCCTAAAAAACTTTATAGATAAGTAAAAAGGTTGAAACTAAAAAGTTGTGTTAGTATCCATTTGAGAAGGTAACCTAATTGAGTAATTGGGAGTATTTATAACAAGATTGTGTCAAAAGGGTAGGCGAATTTCCAAACAAGTCTTAAAATTAGTGATTTATTTTTCTTTAAAGTTACAAAAAATGTTTAAAATTTGAAACGTCTTTCTCATTTATGTTTATGTTATTCATTAGATTAAATTTATATAATAAGTTAAAGTTTGAAATGCCAAGAAAATTGATGAACTTTTAATTATTTTTCTCCTAATAATGAAAAAATAAATTCAGGGAATTTGGAATCAAGTTAGAGTGAATCAAAGTAGATTACACAATATGGTTTTGCATCCCACATAAGTCCATAATATGTGTGTGTGTGTGTGTATGTGTGTGTGTGTGTGTGTGTGTGTGTGTGTGTGTTTTCTAACACAAAATTATGTTTGGGACCTACGGTGGTTGTGATTTTTACATTAAAAAAAAGGAGAGAAGCAATACAACATAAAGATGGTGTTATATTGGACCTATGTTCTTCCTGTTTGTTAACAAAAAAATTCATGTTTGTGCAGTAGCTAAATAGTATAAGACTAACACAAAATTACATTAGACTTATGTCCCTATTGATGCTTTGATTTTCTAGTTTCTAATAGAAATAAAATGATGATGAAAACTATTATGAAGGGGGAGAACAATATCGAAATAAAGCATTTTGGATATGAAAATTGACTTTAAATGAAAGAAAGAGTATTCCATTAAATGAAGAACGTCAAGATTTTAAGATCTACAAGAATGACTTCTTTTATCTTGTTTTCTTTCTTATTTTTGTGATTATTAGTATGAAATCAATTAGGATAAAGCTAGATAGGGTGAACTATATAACCATTTGTTTGGATTGACTCTTCAATTTAATAAAATATTCAAGTTTGCTTATGAATTATTAATGATTACTTATTGTGTCTGAATTGAAATTTGCATGTTTTTTTATTCAATTTTAGATTTCATATATAAGGATTAATAAGTCATATGTATGAATATATCATGGTATGAATAATAAAAATTGCATGGAATCTTAGAGATAAGACTACATGGAGTCAAATCTATTATAGGAATTCACAAAACAAGTTAATATATTCTTAGAAATTTTAATAAAAAAGAATTTTCAATTATTTAACTTAAAGATAGGAGCTTTTTACTTAAGAAAGAATATGGTTATAGCTTTGATATTTCTATTGGTCTAAATAAATAGGGTAAATCATTGAATCAAGGTAAATTTTGGCACAAAAAGGTTCTAAGAAGACTTTACATCTAGACATTAATTATCTTTTAGTTATTCCATTCCTATTCATTATTTTGTTTTTTTAGTTTAGATTAGTTAGGAAAAGGTCTCCCAAGCCAACTAAATGATCATTCTTGAGAAAATTATGTACAATAATCAAAATATTCTTGAATAGTAAATCATTCAAAAGGTGAGTAAGGAAAGGGAAATCCCTAAAATATCCATATAAATTTCCTAAACATAAATGGAAAGACACCTACAAAGGGCTCGTATAACTAAAAATATGGTAGAGGAGAACAATAAACTCGATATAGGTAATAGGAGTTTCTTCAATAGGACCTATACCTTTTTCCCATTAACATCTATAATGAACTTATTAGGTTCCTCGATCTATGTAGGTTTATGCTCAGTAAAAATTTGAATAATATTTTTAAAAACTTAGGTCTAATGTATTTTCTTAAAGGAAGCTTCTTATAAGCATCAAGACCTATCATGATGGAACTAATCAAATTATCACTATTCCAATTATCAAAGCATTTGAAATTACAATAGAGATGAATAGTCCCAAACATGAATTCTTCACTCTCAAATTTCTTCAATGGATCCTTTAGAACTTGTTTTAGGTATGAATTTTTTATCCTTTAAGCTTATCGTCCCTTTTTAGGACAAAGTTACTATATCAAAAATCCCCATCTCCACCTCCTCCTTCTCCTAAATTAGCATGGTCTTAAAGTTCTTACAGGCGCATCTACTCTACCTCATCTATCTTGTGAGTAGGTTTATAAAATTCAACATAAACCTTTTCAAAGAAAAGTTTCATAGAAGAAATTGTATGCAATTTTTACAAGTAACAATATGATATGCATGTCATTATAGAATTAAAAAGAAAATATAATATGTTAAATATGATAGGTAATATAGGGAGAATATGTTAAGTCTACTACATATAAGTACTTTATGAGAAATATGATGTCAAGAAAGTCACAAGAATAATATACAAGGTTTGTCATATGCAGAAGCTTATTATAATTATGATAAAAATAAATCATAAGGATAAAATGCTAGGTCTATCATATGTAGGCAGTTTATAAGCAATATGATAGCAAGAAAATAATACGGAAAATTTTCACGTTTATCACATGTAGATAATGTAAGAAAAACATAATATGTCTATTATATGTAGATATATTATGCAAAAATAATATCAATATGATAGGCAATACGGTAGAAGAAAATGTCCAACTATCTTTTTCCTACAAGCTTTCCCAGAGCTCTAACCTCTTTTTACCAAAATTACTAACCTACACCTATTTCTTCGCACAAGTTTCCTCTTTAGTTATCTTCCCACCTACTTCTTTTGGTAAACCTTTCCATTCAGAGGTCTTCCCTATAGTTGTAACTATTGATGGTAATCCATTTCTACCTCTAGAAACTAAGCAGTAGTGGCAAGAGGAGATTACGTCTCAAATAGAGTATCTAGGTAAGAGCTCCTTAGATGTGGGAGTGTAGATTTTCCAACTATCCAACAATATTTGAAGATGTTAAGGGCTGGAACTAGTATTCGTGATACAAACAGTAATGGTATAAAGATGCATGTAAAGGAGAATGTTTAAAGGAGTAACACAATTCCTAATAATATTGAAGAAAAGTATTGAATAGGAGTTCACTAACTAAAAAACATTCGTTCTAAACCTCACTAGTAAATGGAGTAGGTTTCTCCTCCACTTGAAATGTTACAAACATGATTTAGAGCTTTGACCTTCATACTCATTGGCTACTTCATTGATAAAAGGTCATCCTTTCCACAAACACACTTATCGAATACGAAGAAATAGGGAAGCAAAGGGCTTGAAAACCATCTTTTGATAGAGGGTGACACATCTCTTCTCATTTAGATATGATGGCAATCTTAACAAAGTGACGGAGTTGGGTTCATGCCATATAGGAGAACAACCAATGATTGTCCAGAAATGGTGCCCTGGGATGGAACTAGATAGATAAAACATATAAATGAATCTTTTTCGAATTATCATCCATAATGTGCCATTAGAGTATTGGACCCAAAAAGGAATGAGTTTTTCTTGTTAGTTCAATGGGCAAGCCCCTATTTTTTATACTCTTATTCCCAAAAAGGAAAGAATATACTGTGTGACAATTTGAATATAGAGTTCAAAAAGTTATGAAACTTTCTAATTTACTAAATGTAATGAAATTTAATGAAATGTGAGAGTTATGTAACGGAGAAGTTTAGCTCATATTCATATGCAAACCAAAAATGAAAAAGAATGCCTGGAAGCCCACAAGAAGAAATTTTACCTCAGGTGGCTACTATAAACTTATGGGGATAGATGAATGAGAGAACTCTACTATTATAGAAGATAAACAGGAGGTTCCTAGAGAAAATAAAGGACGTGTCTTAAGAGAAAATCTCCTCAATAGTTAAATACCAGTGAGTGAGGAAGATATAAGGCTCCCTAATTTCAATAAAAGGTAGGACACTGAAAAAACAATAGATACTCAATTTGAAATTCCTACTATTTAGAATAATCTTAAACTAAGAATTCTAGAGAAACAATAGGAGGTTAAGGTGAATGAGGAGCAAACCATTTGGATCAGGAAACTCTATTGAGTCTTAAAGTTGAACAAGCTAAATTAACGTCCCCTTCATTGAGAAAATCAGGTAAGAGGAAAAGGAAAACCAAAAGGGGAGGTAGGTAACCCCCTAGATAAGATGTATCCATATTTGTTTGTTTTTAGAACATTAGAGAGGTAAATGAAGCCTTAAAATAATAAGATGTTAAAAACCTAATTTTGGAGAAAATAAAATAATGATTTTAGGTCTTTTAGAGAAAAAAATAAAAGTATATAAGCTTATGAATGGTTTAAAAATTTTGGGAAGCAAATGATCACTAGTCTCTAATCATGTGCATCATTACAATGGGAGAATAATCTTCGCTTATGACTCTAAGCTAGTCCGTATTTCTAGCTTTCATAGTTCTTAACAGTATATTCATTTCTCCTATCAATTGGATAGAATTCTTAATATGATTACGATTACTGGATAGAATTCCTAATATGATCCAGATTACTATTCTACATACTTCTAATTTTTAGTTTAAGAGAGGTAAATTGTGGGAGTATCTGAAATGTTTCAAAAGGGATAAGGCATGGATGATAGTGGGAGACTTTAAATATGTTCTTTAGCCTAATAAAGCCTAAAGAACCAAGTTTAAATTAGGGAAAATTGTTAGTGAGTAAAGACAAGTCCTTAATAGCTTAGGGGTAATGGATTTGAGGTGTATTGGTTAGTATTACACCTGGTCAAATAAGTAAAAAGGCCAATTTGTTAATTAGAAAGGAGTTGGGCAGAATTCTAGCAAGTTAGATATAAACGAGGAAATTTCCTAACACTCTATCTATGTATGATGTTCCATTATGTTCTGACCATTCACCTATTGAACTTCTGCACCTAAACATCTCTCCCTCTATCAAAACCTTATTCAGATTCTTCAATTTTTTGAACAATAAGGAGGGCTTATTAGATCTAGTAAACGAAGCTTGGAATGTTGAGATAAAGGGTTTTAATGCCTTCCAATTAATGAAGAAGTTGAAGATTGTTAAAGAGAAGTTAAAGGTCTTCAACAAAATTTTTGGACTTGAAACAAGCCTCAGGCTTCATACTTTCATAGAACAACTTAGGAAGATTCAAGATGATATCTACCTTGACCCTTACAATTTAAAACTAAAATTTATAGAGAAGGAGAAATTTGAAGAATACAATGTGGTGTTTTAAGATCACAATTCGCTACTTATGCGGACTTTTAAAGCTAATTAGATTAAAGAGGGTTACCTTAACACCAATTTCTTTCATTATTTAATTATGGCTTATAGGAATTCGAACAAAATCAATTGTCTGTTATAATAGGAGGGAAATGCTTATATAGACAAGTATAATATTAAAGATACAGTAGTCAATTATTATCAAAATATCTTAGGTTTTGAATTGGATAGTAAGGACAATAGTGGTGAACCTGAATTGATAGTTGGGAATATGTTAACCTAGGAAGATAAGGAGGAATTCATTAGACCAACTTCTAATATAGAGATCAAACAAACTATCTTTAACCTCAATCTTAGAAAATCTCCAGGTTCATATAGGTTTTAGCTCATTTCTTCCATATTACTTAGTTTATCATTGATAAACTTGTTACAGAAGTGGTATAAAAATTTCTCACCAACTGTAAAATTTTAAAGGAATTGTACTACACTCATCTTTGTTTGATCCTTGAAATTCCAAATCTGAGTAACATGAGGGATTTTCAAGCTATCTCTTACTGCATGAAAAATTATAAATTGATATCAAAGCTTATTACTAGTAGGATGAAGGGAGCTCTTAAGCATATCATACATGATACTCAAGGTGATTTCATTACAGGCAGAAACTTCTCTGACAATATTCTTATAGTGTAAGAATTAAAGAAGGACTATAAGTCTAAGAGACAAATCGAAACTTGTGCTATCAAATTGGACTTTATTAAGATTTTGACATTATCTAATGGAGTTTTTTTGCCAACAGTATTAAATGGATTGGTTTTCCTCCCTCATTCATTAATTAGATTAAGGCCTACTTACCTCTACATCCTTTAACATCTTAATAAATGGTAGGCCCTTTGGGATGTTTAGAGGATCAAATAAAATTACGTATAGGAATCAATTATCTCACTACCTATTCTCCAAGACGGTGCAACGTAAATTAGAAAATTATCCCAAATTTATGTACCTCAACAAATGTAATATGATTAAGATCGTCCAGCTAGCTTTTACGAATGATTTATTTATGTTAAGTGCATTGTATCGAAACTCACTAAAGTTATAAACTAAAGCTTTAAGATCCTTCTCAAAATTTTTAGGCTTAATGATGAGTAATCAAAAGAGCATGATCTACATCTTTTATAATGTGACAAATCTTAGTAGTTTGAATTTTATTACTGTATTAAAATTGAATAAACTCCCTTTCAAATACCTTAGGGCTCCAATTACCACCAGAAAGCCAAATTTTATGGAGTGCATCCCTTGCTAGAAATGTTTAAAGGTGGAATTAATTCTTGGTCGAATAAATTTCTTTCATATGCTAAAAGAGTATTGCTCATTTGCTTAGTCTTAAGGAACATTTATACACATTAGAACTCATATCTTTTCCTACCTGAGAGAATGAATAGGGAGATTGAGAGACATATAAAAAAATTTTGTGTTTTAGTAAGGTTGAGGTATTTAAAGGTTCCAATTGGTTACAAAAATAATATGGTGATTACATTGTGATAGGAACAAGTTTGAGATCAAAATGGGTTAATGAGTACTACCTCAAAGATATTAACTTCTAAAAAATCATAAAGGAAAATAAGCATTATTGGTACTTTGTCCAAATGTTAAGGAAAAGTAAACTCATTTAACCCTTCTTCAAATCTATGGTGTGGAATAGAAATGAAACATAGTTTTGGTATGATAATTAAACAAACCATACCCCACTTATCTTTATAAATGATATGCAATAGTTACTCATTAGAATCCCTCTTATCCAAGGTTAAAGAAGCGATAAATGTAGGGAACTAGTAAAGCAACTTTAGAGGATCTGACAGACTGGTGAACTACTTCCCTAGTTATTATCCCAACTCAAATAAGAAGGACAGAGTCATCTAGCTATCTAATAGGAGAACACCTTCAATAACTCCTCATGATTGAAGGTTATTGGGCCTCACCCTTCAAGCATTTAGTGTATGATACAATGGGGGATAAAAATTTAATACTTAAATCCTCATTCATTATGGCTAATCACTAGGGGCTAACTCAAAATCAAAGACAAAATAATAGGCTTGAATGATACGTAATGCAATTTCTGCTTCTTTTAGGCTAAAACCATGTCACATCTCTACTTCCAATGCCAATACACTAGCAAAATTTTAAATTTTTTATAATGAGTCTTATTGTTGTAATATTCTTACTTGGGCTGATGAAAAACCAAGATGAATAGGATGTCATAGTCTTAGTCCAAAGGTTTTCTTTAACTGTACCATTCCTAGTCTAAAGGTTTCCTTTAACTACACAATTCACCCTATTTAAAGAGAAATACAAGATAGAAATTTTATAAGTTATTTATTGGATAATGTTGAGCAAGTTTTAATTCTAATAAAACCTTCAATATCTACAAGTATATGGATCGCAAACTTGTAGTATTAAAGGTGTTGACCCACAAGGAAATAGTTAGAACTAAGTGAACCTAACTTTGTCGTAAGTGATCTACCAAATAATTAAATTTTCACACAATATCTCTCTCTATATGATTATCAATTTGATATTTAGGTGACTTATTAGGTCACTAAATCTCGTTGCCCAATCTAATTGGATTAGTTTCGACTCACTCTCTTGATTTGTTATCGAAGTATTAGCATACCTAAACATCATAACACCAGAAAATTGAATTGAAATCAATAATATTCAAGTCACAAATCAACTCAAGGACAAATCCAAATTTGATAATTATAGCATCCTAAACATGAATAACATATTCAAATCCAAGTTACACATCAGGTATATTGAAATAAACAAAGGAAAGAAAGAAAGAACTTGATTTGAACTCAAACTTGAAATCTGGAATTTCTATATTGCTCTTCTTGCTCCTCCTTCTTGCTCCCTCACTTTGGAAGATGGTAGCTCCTCTTTTTGAGTGTTTTATATTCTTTAACATTTCTTGAGGCTTCTAGGGTTCTTTCTAGGATTTACTCACTTAATTTGGTTCCAAAAATAACTCCAAGATGTTAAAATTACAAAAAGAATCACATACTGGAAAAGCTAAAATTTGTTAGAATAGTTGTCTACACTCTCTATCACGATCGTGGCAAAGCAAACTTTCAATTCTTCTTTTTTCTTCAATTTCCTATTTCCATACACTCAAAAACATATCAAAAATCTGTTGAAACATAAAATTAAGATCCAAATCATGCTCAAAACCATATAAACACTCATAATATAAACAAACACTAATAATAACATAATTATAAGCCTATATACATGATAATCATCTAAGAAATACTCAAAAGTACACTTAAACATCTATCAAAACATAGTATAATTTACAGATATCAACATCCCCATACTTAAACTTTTGCTTGTCCTCAAGCAAGAAAAACAAAAACAAAACACAAACTCAAACAAACCAAACAATAACACATACATTCATATAATATGCACTAATGATACAATGAAATCTAACTTGAGGAAGCCAATTTAACCTACAGCAATAATCATTCAAGTTATTTTAACATATTAACCTATGAAATTTATGGCTAAACATTATGGATTGAATATACATACTAATTAAGACATTAATGTCATATTCATTCACCTAAAGCACTTATATACATACATTGATAATTAGTAATGAACCAAAATTACAACTATCACTAAGTATCCCTTCATGAAAACTTTTTCTATTTTTAAAGATCAATATGATTTATTTATCAAAACACCACTTTTTTAAAAAATTCTTTAACATTAACCTAGTCTTTTGACACGAAGACACACACCTTGTTATGAATGTCCCCTGGTAACTCAACTAGGCCAAGTTTTCTTAATTAGCTTGGTTAGAATGTCATTATAGCCTTTTGATGTGAAGACAAACATTTTGTCGTGAATGCCCCCATTTACTCAGCTATATCACATTCTCAACTAGCTACTAGCTCTATTCATAACTCAATATTTGTTTCAAAAGGGCCACTGAAATAGTTATTCATTTAATAGACATACACAATTTTTTTCACATAGCCTAACTCATTTCTTTTAGCCAGTCATCCTCATGAAATACTACTAATGATACTAACATATTCAATTGACTTATAATTATAAATTTATGTAACAAATTTCCTAAGATGAACAAACTTACGTCATATCTTAATTAACATGCATATTTAATCAAAGATACTTAAAATATAAAATGAACAAGTCAATATACCTTTACAAATTCAATGACTATGGTCAAAGCTAAAATACTTCCATCAAGTTATTGTCATTGACACATTCACACAATTCACAAATCTGCAACATATGTTCACACTATGTTAACCTAATCAAAAACTAACAATATGGTATACAAAATTCACACTCATGATATGCCAATACAAAATCCTCCTCACATTTAAACATCACATTGTCCTCAATGTAAGAAAAATAAAACGAAAAATAAAAAATGATAAGAAAAAATAAAAGAAAAGGCTAAGAGCACAAAACCAGGAGATTGAGGTGGTGAAACCAATTCTTTTCTTAGAAAAAAAATTGGATAAGTTGTTGATACCTATCTTTCTTCCTAGATTTCCAGATTTATCATTTGTTAATTTCCTGGTTT
>JANQBM010000006.1:24375726-24402619 GCA_025594535.1 Erythroxylum domingense
AAGATATTTAATTTTAATAAAAGACTTATGATTTTTCTATAAATACGGAAAAGCTTTTAGAAGCTAGCACTTCTGTCTTTTCTTCTCAAAACAGTTTGGGAATTGCTCTGTGGATACCATCAGAGGCTGGACGATTGGACAGCTAGTGATTGATCGATTGGAAACGTTCTAAAGATTTTTCAATCGGAAAGCGAACAAGGTACGATTTCTAAATCGTTTAATGTTTTATTCGAGTTTATACAATTATCAGGATCCGCTCGGAATCCGTAAAAAATTTTGTTTTTTCCGCTGCGCCCGTGATTCGATCCCGGTTGGATTCCAACATGTTTTACTTCTTGGAAGAGGCACCAACTTACCGAACTAGTAACCATACAAGAGATTGAAAGGACTTTAAAACTATTAGATCCTCATAAGGCTCCAAAGCGTGATGACTCTAACATCAAATTCTTTTTTAAGGCTTAACCAATGATAAAAGATATAGCAGTGTTCAAGAATGGGAAGCTATCAGAATACATGAATATAACATATATCACTTTGATTCCTAAGGGTAGTGAGCAAAGTAAGTTTAGTGATTATTTCCTTATAGCATGGTGCAATGTTATATAGAAGATAATCTCTAAACTGCTAACTGAAAGAGTTAAAAGGGTGTTTATCAATCATATTTATCATTCTCAAGTAGCTTACATTCCAGAGAGGAACATGAGTGATAATACTATCATCTTGCAGTAACTATTAAGGAATTATTTCAATAAGAAAGGGGAAAGAATTGTACAATCAAAATTGATCTTAAGAAAGTCTATAATAATGTTGATTGGAACTTTACGATAAACATCATAAAAGCCAGGAATTTTCTAGACATCTTTATTAAATGGATGCAACAGTGCATTTCTACATATACCTTTCATATATTGGTCGATGACGAGCGAAATAGAGCCATCAAAAGCTATAAAGGGATTAGCCAAGGGGACCCCACTTCCTCTTACATTTTTGAATTAATCATAGATGTTCTAAATAGACTTTCAATGAGGGCATTGGAGAAAAATAAAACTTTTGAACTTCGCTCTAGATATAGAAAACTCAACATCATTATCTCACCTTTGACGATAATTTGATTATTCTATCTAAAGTTGATAAGCATTCCATTACCTAACTCTTTAATTCCTTAAAAAGTTTCTCTAAAATGTCTAGATCGGAAGTCAATGTCTTTAAAAATGTTTTTTTCTATCTAAATAGGAAAAAAATTAGGAGTGGATGATTTTTTTTATGTCGGGAATTTACAATGAGATTGCTTCCTTTTAAATATATTAGAATTCCCATAACTGTGATCAATCCTACTCAAAGAGATTTTTAACCCCTCATTGACAAGGTGTAGAACAAAATAGTTAATTGGAGCATTAAGACCCTTTCATTTACAGGGATGGTGCAATTGAAAACTATAGTACTGAATTCTATCAATATCCACTGAGTCTCTCATCTAGCTTTACCTTGGTTTATCATCAGATCCATATATAATCTTCTAAAATTTTTTTGATGGTCTGGGGGATATTTTGAGAATTATAAAGCAACCTTTAAGTTGATAACTATCTATCTTCCTTAAAAATAGGGAGATCTTGGTATCATTCCTTTAAAAATTCTTAATAAGGTGATGCATACAATGAGGCTATGGAAACTAATTGATGAAAATCAATCATTATGGTCAAATTAGGTATAGGAATGTTATATAAAAGAAAGGAGATTTTAGAAATGTAGAATCACTGAGGCTGCTTCTACCACCATGAAATATATCTTCAAAATTAGAGAAGAAGTAAGGTCTGGTATTACTAAACTAGTAAGTAAAGGGAGAAACATCTATTTATGGGAGGATAATTGGACAGATGTAATCCAAA
Source organism: Erythroxylum domingense (assembly GCA_025594535.1). Taxonomy (NCBI): domain Eukaryota; kingdom Viridiplantae; phylum Streptophyta; class Magnoliopsida; order Malpighiales; family Erythroxylaceae; genus Erythroxylum; species Erythroxylum domingense. The sequence continues at coordinate 24,377,613 of JANQBM010000006.1, forward strand.
GTAATATGCATGAGCTTTTTAGTTTGACAGATTTCATCTTAGATAATAGTATAGTAGCCGAAGCATTAATTAACAAGAATGAAGTTATGAGAGCAATTAATCAGCCACCTCTGATGCAACTAATCTAGAATAATATATTATTTAAGAAGGGGTATTAGAGAAACATATGGAAGCATTCCAAGAGTGGTTGATTTACAAACTCATCATGTAAAAAATTATATTAAGGCTCTCAAGTTAAAGTATTATTGTACACGATAGTCTGGTGTAAATATATCCCCCTTCAACCTCCATAACCTTATAGTAAGCCATCAACAGCAGGCAGGCTCCCTATATTAGACAGGCTAAATAAATTTATGATGATACCTAACGGATGTTGTTTGTTTTTGAAAGCCTAAAAAACTATCCCATATTTGTTCTTTCAACGTGGTTTCTGCAAGGAAGTATGGAAGATGATATGGTCTATGCGTCATGTAAGTGAACTACCCACTGAATGGAAGAACATGATACAATGGAGCATACGTCCTATCTGATATATATGATATGGGATGAGAGAAACAAATGCATTTTTAGATATATACAACTAACTATACAACAATTCATTAGTGAAGTATATGGTAAAATCCAAGAGCACATTTCTCTATTCATAGCAAGAATTGAATATCTAACCTTACTCTAAGAATATGGAATATTAAATAATGAGAAGTACAAACGTGGTACCTAAAATTCAGTTTATACAGCAAAAATAGGAAGGTAATGGAAGAAAAAATAGATTGCTCTCCTGATCAAATCTTTAAAGAATCAAATATTAAAATGAAGCCTTAAGATAACATGCATGGTGGCTCTAGACCTGTTAGAAGACTAAAATGATGGCTATTCTTGGCTAAGAAGCATCTACTCCTTTTGTTGAAGATGACAGTAGAGTGAGATAGTTATTTGATGTAAGAATAGTTAATACAGGCACACATGGTTAAGCCGTTGCAATTTCCTTACATTTATTCCTGAAATTTGTCTCAATTTGTTGGTTTTATTATAGTTTTCAAGTCACTAGCCTAGTTTTATAACCTAGAACATAAATCATATGGTTCGAATAGGGATGTTCTTCATCCTCTCTTTTCAATTTCATTTAATCCTCACAAACTTGACTAGGTTTTAACAACAAAAAAGTAGTTGACTTATTTTCCTTTATAATGATGTACATGGTCATAAGGTTATTATTAATAAATTTTATACCATACTATCACAATCTCCATAGTAAAATATGACTAGCTTATATAGACAAATTAGAAATAATATCATCTTTATACTTTTCAATAGAGAACGAAATTAATGTATTTTTAGTCACCTTGATTTCTCTATACTTATTAAGCCACTATAACCTGTATGGCATTAGATGTTTTGTGCAACTTTAGCTTCTTCATAAGTTTTGTGCTAGATATATTGGTGCAACTCTCTTTATTAATGATCATGTTGCAAATCTTATTTATAGACATGGTATCTTGTATGGAAGATTTTCTTTCTTTTTCAACTACATATTATCCTTCTTCATTAAAGCAATCAATGTCTCTTTGCCTCTAATGCTTCTCTCTCTATTGGATACTTAACTCCGTTATCATCACTAGTGCTTTCAAGTGGTGACATGAAATTACTATCATCAAAATCACTATCCTTTTCCACCATACCATCATCCTTAAAGACCATCTTTCTCTTATTAGGATATTGTGAAACAAACTGTTTAATTCCAAAAAAAATGAAAGAACTTAATATTCTGATATCTAGAGGGATAAAAATTGAATTGACCTTTTTCCTTGTTAGAAGACTCCTAATTAGGTTTGATAAGTTCAATTTTATTCTTAGATGAATTCCTATCCACCTTCTCCCTCTATGAAATTCTGGAATAACTAGCTACTCATTTTAAGTTACCTTTTAATTTTTATGGTCATGTATATCATATCCTTTAGCTCCACATACTATTATACCTGCACTGCATTGGCAATATCCCTATTCAAACAATTTAAAAACTATTCATTATAACTTCTCTATCCTCTTTCATATTTGTGCTAATTATGGTGATCTTCATTTCTTTATAGTTGCCCTATACACCTTAAGACTCTTAAATTTAACCCTTGTAACTTTTGATACATGTCTCTATAGTTGTGATTTAGTACAAATATCTTCCTTACGAAAGCTCATAAGTAGAAATTACAGTACGTTATCCACCTCTATTTTACATTCTCTTAAATCATTTAGATAGAAATTTGGGCAAACATTGTTGCATTTTATTATTAATAACTCAATTCATTTAGATTCATATTTTGTATACAAAAATAAATTATATTAAATATCTTTAGGTTTCATGGAGCTTAAAGAAGAAAAATTAAAAACACAGCAGTTTGGGAAAAGATCAAAACGACAACGCACTACAACAATAGTCCAAGCAACTGGGAGCAGAAACGACATCGCAGGCAGCAAGTAGGAAATGCACAAAACGCCAGTGAACAGGAAGAAACGATAGCATAAAGAGCAGTACTAGTAATAGTAGAGGCCAAGAGGAATAAAACGACAACAGAGACAGAGGCAAAATGCAAGAGCAGAAAATGCACAGTAGTAGTGAGGAAGTCCAAAACGCAGAGGGGAAAAAAGCAAATGCATTAGCCATCAGCAGAAAAGACGTAGAAGCGGAGGACGCAGCCCATAAAGCATAAAATGATAGTAGCATAGAAGAAGAGTCCAGAAGAAGCAAAACTACTGAAGCAGTAGAGAAGTAGACTGATGCAGCCAACAACAGAAGACTCACCCACTCGACGTTTTCTAAATCAAATCCATTTAAAATGAAAAAAAAAAAGATAAGTGAAGCCCATCATAGATTCAATAATGTACAAGCATGGGAGACATTCGTGAGCCTACAAAAATGAAGCAGTGGGAAGGAGAAAATCATCAAGCAAGCAATCACGCAAAGGTGAGATTTCGGAAAGGATTTTTTATATGTCAAAAGCATTTCAAAGCTAGGAGATAGAGCGAAGAGCGTCGGGAGTGTTCGGAGAACCATAAGCCCATTAGAATTGAGCTGGTTCGTGTCTAGTAGAGGAGAAATCATCAACCTTTTAGGGTTGGTCCAAGGTCTATGAAGGTACAACAATTCAATAAGTGTTTTGAAAAGCTTTAGTCTCTTTCTTTCTAGTTTCCGATGCTTAATTTACGATTAATTGTCAAATTCTAATTTTATTATGTTGTTTTGATTATTTGGGATATACCTGATGCCTTGTTTGATATTTATTATCAACGGTAATACTATAAGAATGTTTCTTTTCTAAAAAAAAATTTCTAAAAGTAAAAAGAAACAAGTAGAAATTAGCTGATTGATTTTTTACGATTAATTTGTTAAATGTTTTAATTATGCATGACTAAACTAAAATTCAAAACTTGCTTGTTTACTTGTAAAACACTAGATTTATGTTTTATTTCTTTGATTTAATTTGATTTGTTCTAAACACCAAAATTGTAACCCCCCTCTTTTTATTTACGTATTAGTTTAGCATAATTTATAGGTTTTTGTCATTATAATTAATTTAGTTTGTGAATTTGCTCTAATTAATGAGGTTAATCTTATATGTTAATATAATTGAATGAAATCTTTATATATGCTTCATTATGTATGTTTAATCTCTTCTCAATTAAAAAAAAAACATAACTTAATGTATTGTGATTAAAATAACCATATATTGTAAAATTGGATTTTATTTTTGTTTTAAGAATATATAGTAAGTTTATTTTATTAATTTTTTATTCTATATCTTATTTATGTGGATAAAAAGGACATTATGTGTTTATGCATTGATGATATTATTTTCGTATGAGCGACATTATTAGGACGTAATCGTTTCTTTTAGAAGTGTTGTAATTAAAAAACTAGATTAGTAAACTAACTTTTCTTATGAGATCAACTCTTATTTACCCATATGCCACAATTTTTAATAAATTAAAAATAAATATGAATTTAATTTTGTATGCCTAATGACACATGCCAAATTTTGGCACTATTACTGTAGAAAGTTTTATTTGCTTAATTTATTTATTGTTTATTTATTTGTAAATCATAACTAACAATTTTTTTTTTTTGTTTTCAAGTTGTTTTATGATCATATTAAAGGAAATGATGTTTTAAGAAATTTTGCTAGAGGAACCTTCGTAGGAAGACGTCGGGTCAATAACTTAAACTAAAGGTATTACTTGGGAGGCAACCCAAGACAAAAAGAAAAATCAAATTTGAATTTCTTTCCTTTTAGCTTATTTATTTATTTATTTATACATATATAGCTATTTATTTTCAGAAAAATCAAAATATTTTTTTCTATTTTTTCTGTTTGTTTGACTTGAATGTTCCTTTTTTTTCTTCTGTATTTAACAAGTTGCATAGGTTATTTTCTTTAACATAAAATGTTTTAAAACTCTTTTGTTTAATTTTAAGTTCACGGTAAGAGAATTAACACTCATGTTACTAAATTTAGTTTATAAGCAATTGGAAGCTTTGCTTTAATTTTACATACATGACATTAAAATCAAACTTTTACTCAACTTAAAATATCTAATATCCTTGGTAATTTTCATATACTTTTGATGACTGGAGAAATATTTCATGTGACCTTGAAAATTTAATTTTTAATAAAAATGTTATAGATCAAGTTCCCCTTTGAGACAAAAGAAAAGATTACTGGGAAACACATTATGAAAAATTTATCTTTAATAATCAAGTTCTCCTTGGAGACCAAAAATAGTTACTAAGGAAACACTTACAAGGAACCAAGTACTTCTTTGAAATCATAAGTAAAGCGACGAGATAAACCAAGCCCTATTATATTAGGAGCTAGTTTTAAAAAAGACTTTAATTCAAGTCAAACAAAGATGCTTTGCATATATAATTGAAATATTGAAATTGTTATAGACAAACTTTATTAAAATGAAATGTGAATGTCTCTAAAGTGTGAGGTTAAAATTGAAAATTTGAAGATATTTTAAAATATGTAATGTTGATGATTAAACCAATTGCGAATATGCTAAGGCATAGTGATATAGTTCAAATGAGATTAATATTTTAGATCTACTTTAGTTTTAATAACCGGCTACAATTGACTTTACATACTTACAAAAATAGTCCAAGCAGCTGGGAGCAGAATCGACAACGCAGGCGGTAAGCAAGAAACACACAAAACGCCAGTGAACATGGAGAAATGACACTGTAGAGAGGAGCAAACAGTCCGCGGAAAATGCAGCAACTGGAGTATAAGAGAATAGGCAGCAGAGGCTAAGAGGAATAAAATGACAGTAGAGACAAAGGCAAAACGCAAGAGAAGAAAATGCCCAGTAGCATCGAGGAAGTCCAAAACGCAAAGAAAAAAAAATAGCAAGCGCATCAGCCATCAGAAGAAACGACATAGAAGCAGAGGACACAACCCATAAGAGATAAACTGTCAGCAGCGTAGAAGAAGAGTCCAGAAGAAGCAAAACTATTGAAGCAATAGAGAAGTAGGCTGATGCAGCCAACAACATAGTAGCTCCGAGAAAAATGCAAACAGGAAAAAACGTTGGAGATAAGAAGATGAAAAGAAAATAGCGTCACCCACCTGACGTTTTCTACATCAAATCCATTTAAAATGGAAAAAAAAAAGATAAGTGAAGCCTATCATTAGTTCAATAACGTGCGGGCATGGGAGACGTTTGTAACCCTATAAAAACGAAGCAGTAGGAGGGAAAAAATCAACAAGCAAGCTGTTAGGATTTTATATATATATCTTAATTAGTTTTGGCATTTTAAATTCGACATATAGAATATTAGTTATTGGATGGATGGAGATTGTGTTTAAATTTGATATGGAGCAAACATGAGGATTGTGGTCTAATTAAATACAAATGCTAGCTTGATCACGATGTTATCTAAAAAAGATATGAAAACAACTCCTAGTTGTTATGGAAGTCTATGGAAACACGTATGCGTAGATCCTATGCAGAGGGTGGTGCGTGTTTTACTGTTTTGGTGATGCATGTAATTGTCGTTTTTTTAGAGTGTGAGGTTTTATTTGGTTTGGTGGCTGAAGACGTTATCATTGTGTTTCTTAAGTGGCTGTGGTCTGCGCAGATTGAAGGGGTGTTTTTCGTTGTGTGGTGTATTTGCACAGTCATCTGTTGAGTGGGTGTGCAATAAATTGATTTTTTACTGTGCTTGTGTGTGTTGTTGGGTGAGATGCGTACAGAGTGAAGAAAACACTTGAGTGGGCTGCACATGCAAATTTTGTTTCCTTTTTTGGTGGCTGTCGATTGCTCCTACACGTGAGGGTATGCTTGTTCTGTCTTTTGGTTTGCTGCTGGTTGCAATACGGAGGTTGTGTTGAAGTCTTGGTTGCAGCAGACACTTTAGCGGGTGACAGCCGTGACATTTAGAGGAGAGAAATTCTTAGGAAAGTTTTGTTGATCTCAAGTAGTTTGTTATTTTATTTTCTGTTAATTAAATACTTTAGATATTCTTACTTGTTATTACATTGAGTGAAAGTAGGTAGAAAAATTCTCTGTCGAGGTTAGCACGAGTCGATCGTGTTATTGGGTGTGAAAGTCTTTCACGGGTAGTTAGGTTATGAGATAGTTGTAGAGATTGATAGATGCTGTGTTAAACCAATTCTGTGTAATTCTATCGAACTCCTGTGAAAGTGATTAAGCTGAGTTTAATACAACATAGGCCCGCAGACGTAGGCCTAGTGATCTGAACTACGTTACCAAATTTTGGTGTTTCTTTGTTATTTCAATTTTGTTTATTTTATTTTATTGACAACAAAGAAGGTTGCAGAAAGTTGAGAAATAATTAACTCTCTTCGGTTTTTCAATGCGGAGGATGAATCGGATGAAAATGAAGACATGATTCTACTCACATGAAATTTCGGTAAGTGACTGAAATGAATGAAGAAGGACAGACCTGACTTTAAACAAAATGGTGGAAGTTCATCAAGTACCAACCCAAGGCAACAGATTAAGATGCAAAAGGGAGAACGGAAAGCAAGAAGAATTCAATGTCATGAATGTCAGGGGTTCGGACATATCCAGTCAGAATGTGTTAATACGTTGAAGAAACAAAAAGAAAAATCCTTCACCACCACTTGGAGTGAAAATGATTCTGAGAGTGATTTCGGTAGTGAAGAAGAAATAGCAAACAATGCTGCGTTGGTTGCGTTACACAGTAAAAGTCCAGTGACTTGCTTAACAGTAACTGAGAAGGAAGTAACTGAAGGGAGAAAAGGGAGAAAACATGAAAATTTCGAAAATGGTTCTGCTCGAGATTTAGTATCCGACTATGACAGTGATGGAAGTAGCACTGATGACGAAAATGGGAATATTAACAAGGATAAGAAGGCTATATATAAAAAATGGGTGAAAACGTATAAAGAGAATGGAAGATTGAAGGAAGAGAATTTTTGCATGAAGAACAATATACAAGAATTGGAAATTTTGACTATATTGAGAATTCGATCGAATCATAGAAGGGAGTTTGAGAATGCAAGTTTTAATGAATTCTGTGATGAGTATGAAATCTCACACGAATATTCAGCTCCCAAAACCCCACAACAAAACGATGTCACAGAGAGGAAGAATAGAACGCTTCAAGAAATGGCCAGATCGATGCTGAATGGAAGCAAAATGCCTATTCGATTTTGAGCTGAAGCGGTGAACACAGCTTGCTATCTATGCAACAGAGTATATCTTAGAAGCTTCTTGAACAAGACTTTATATGAACTTTGGAGAGGTAAGAAACCAGATGTGAGCTATTTTCATATTTTCGAGAGCAAGTGCTACATTCTTCGAGATCCTGAAAAACTTGGAAAATTCGAAAGCAAAAGTGATGAAGGAGTCTTCATTGGGTACTCAACTCATAGTAAAGCCTATAGAGTGTGCAATCAAAGAACAAAGAAAGTGCAAGAATCCATCAATGTTGTGATAGATGATGCTTCTTTGATGAATGGGCAAGTGGCTGAAGAGAAAAATAGCAACCAACCATCTGAATCAACTCAAACAAGTAATGAGACAAAAGTCAAGGATTGCCCAGATGCGCAATTAGTTGCTGCAGAGGAAATAACTGCAAAATCTAATTTACAGTTAGTTACTGCTGAGGAAGTAACTGCAGAAACTGAAGAACTTTCAGTTACTTTGGATGATGAATCAACTAATACAATGGAAGCTGATTTGAATCGAGGCTCTTCGTCTCGAATCCGAAGAAATCATCTAGCAGAAAATGTTATCGGAGATGTGAGCGAAAGAAGAAAAAAAAGAGAGAGGAAAAGGGTTGATTATAGAGAACTTGCAGGATATTCGTGCTATACTTCCTTACTTGAACCAAAGAACTTTAAAGAGGCACTATAAGATTAATTCTGGATAGCAGCTATGCAAGAAGAGTTAATTCAGTTTGCACGGAATGATGTATGGGAATTAGTGCTAAGACCACAAGATACTAATGTAATTGGTACAAAGTGGGTGTTTCGAAATAAAACAGATTAAAAGGGAAATGTTTCTAGGAATAAAGCGAGGCTAGTAGCTTAGGGATATTCTCAGGTAGAAGGAATTGGTTTCGACAAAACATTTGCACCAGTGGCATAACTTGAGTCGATCAGATTATTGTTGGGCATCACATGTATAAAAGGTTTTAAACTTTATCATATGGATGTAAAGAGTGCTTTTCTGAATCAGTTTATACAGGAAGAAGTCTTTGTGGAGCAACCGAAAGGATTCATCGATTCAGCTCATACATACTATGTGTTCAAATTAAAGAAAGCACTTTATGGACTAAAACAAGCACCAAGGGCCTGGTATGAAAGACTCACCCAGTATCTTATCAAGCAAGGATATAAACGAGGTAATGTTGACAAAACCTTGTTTATTAAAAGATTTCAATCTGATTTTGTGATAGCTTAAATTTATGTTGAAAATATTGTGTTTGGTGCTACACAATCAAAGATGGTTGAAGAATTTGTTAAGCTGATGACATCTGAATTTGAAATGAACATGGTAGGTGAGTTGAATTTATTTTTAGGGTTGCAAGTTAAACAAGCAAAGGATGAAATTTTCATATCGCAAACCAAGTATGCCAAGAGCTTGATCAAGAAGTTCGGTCTCGAGAATTCTAGACATGTAAGAACGCCTATGAGTGTTTCAACAAAATTAAACAGAGATGAGAATGGAAAAAGTGTTGATGAGAGTTTATATTGAAATATGATTGGAGGCCTATTATACTTGACTGCAAGCAAACTAGATATCTGTTTTAATGTTGGGGTATGTGCTCGCTATCAAGCCAACCCAAAAGAAACACATCTGACAGCGGTAAAGAGGATCATTAGGTATATTAGCGGTAGATCTGATTTTGGGATATGATATTCATTTGACTCAACACCTTATCTAGCTGGATATAGTGATGCGGATTAGGCTGAAAACTTAGATGATCGAAAAAGTACTTCGGGAGGTTGTTTCTTTCTAGGAAACAATTTGATCTCTTGGTACAGCAAAAAGCAGAATTCAATCTCACTATCAACCGCTGAGGCAGAATACATCGCTGTAGGTAGTTGTTGTTCACAACTTCTTTGGATGAAACAAATGTTGGAAGACTATGGGATTGATCAAAATGAGTTGACTATCTTATGCGACAACAAAAGTGCCATAGATATTTCGAAGAATCTGGTTCAACATTCAAGGACGAAGCATATTGATCTATGTTATCACTTCATCCGAGAGCTTGTGGAAAGTAAAATGGTTACTTTATCGTATGTCTCTACAGAGAGGCAGCTGGTAGACATATTCACAAAACCCCTTGATAAAGTAAAGTTTGAACTTCTCAAAGGAGCTTTAGGATTCTGTGCCTTACGCTATCAGTGTATTTATTTTTATGCTTTATTTTAAAAAAAGGAAAAATAAAAAGAATTAAAAAAAAGAGGCAGCCACGCTGCGTTTCACTAAAGGGATCTAAAATCCCTAATTCATTCTTTTTAGTGTCTTCGTGCTCCACATTGCTGCAACTATCTTCTCTCCTCTCCACGTCGCCACTGCACATCACCATTTCTTGATTGTTTTGCCTCTCACCCACGAAGATTGGAGATCGTGAGTCACTCTTAGTCAACGTCTACTCTTTTTTTTCAACCTACAATTATCTCTAGAGTGGACGTCTCTCATATGGTATGAATCTCTCACATTTTAGAGTTGGGTTTTGTGTTGGGTCTTATTTGGAGTGGCGTTGATTGTCTTGGTGGAGTAGTGATTGTAGCCGTGGGTATACGATGAAGACTTGATGATTTAATTATTTTGGGTAATCTGAGGAATGTTGCGTGATTGCTTGGTGTGGTGCTTTAGTGAAGTGATTTAATTTTTGGCTAGATTTTGAAGCTCTTTATTGTGGAAATTGTTGAATCTTGGCTGATTGTAGATTGGGTGGAGTGTCGATAGTTGTTGATTTCTACTTGCTGATATATTTTGGATTTCTGATAGTGCTTGGTGATTACTGTGTTTGTGCTCATTATCTGTCTGACATTGAATTATGGGAAGAACTAAGGAAAAGGATGCAGTCTCTGGCTCTGATAAAAAGACAGCAGCCCTTACGCCACGATCAAGTCGCCTGCAGTTTCGTCTAGCATCTGGCGGAAGCTTTATTGGGGCAGGGTCATCTTCGGCAGCACCTATTGACATCCCGGATGCTCAGGAACAAAATGTTCCGGTTGATGATGCTGCTCGTCAGTCTATTCCACAGCCGAAACCTCCTCCGGCTCTGAGAAAACGTACAAAGATGAAGTGCTATAGGACTGTCCCCCCGCCTTGTCTTCATCCTTTAACCAGATTGCTAGTTGACAAAGCATTTTCTTTCAAGTTTTATACTCCAGCCGCCGAGCAGAAATGGAGTACAATTTTGGACACTAGTTTCGTTTTAGATCGGCTGATCAACTTGGCTGAATTTCAAGATCAGGGCTTACATACTCTACTTTCAGCGAGGAATTTATTGCAAGCTTCACTTCTCCCTCAATATTATGACGCTGATCTAGTAAAAGAATTTTATTCTAACTTGACTAGTGATATTTTTAATATGGATGCAGCCTCTTTTGGAGTGATTTATATGCGAGGTCAGGTCATTCATTTTAATGCTATAAGATTGAATCTGTTTTTGGGATTTGAAAATGTTATTGGTGATCTTTACTATGATGTTGAGTGGGCTATCTCGACGGATCAGATTGCCACAGTTATAGCTGGTAGCAAACTCACTGCCTGGCCGTCTAGTTTCGTTCTTCAGTCATCCATGCTGACCCAGAATTATTTTATACTTTTCAAGTGAATTGTGACAAATTGGATGTCGAGCACCCATGTTGTGATGGTCTATCTGGCCCAGGCCAAGCTGCTTTATGCGATCGGTACCAGAATTCATTTCAATCTTTGACGTCCGATTATCGACGCAATGTTAGACATTGAGAGTAAGCCTCACTCTCTCTTATACTTTCCATGCTTAATATCACAGTTTTTTTATTCCAATGAGGTCCCTAGGATTGAATCAAGTATCCTGAGGTCCGCAACTTTGATGACTATCTCACCACGTATTTTCCGGCAACCACGGGTGGTGGACTTGCTATACGTTGCTTCAAATCATTCGGATGCCACGGGCACCTCAAATGTTAATCCCCATGCAGCTTTATTTTCTGAGATTGAACGAATTGAAAGAGTCCTTCAAGTCGCCACTGAAGCCCTTCATAGCTTGAAGCAACGTGTTCTTCGTTTCCCCAGCGGCTCCTAAAAATGCCTTTTTGTCATGTGTTGTCCCAAAGGGGGAGACTGGTTCAAATAAGTGTGACGTTTTTTTTTGTGTTTTGTTGACTGCAGTTGACTCATGGTCATGTAATGTTAATTGGATACTACATTGAGGGGGAGCATTGTGCACTTTATATTATATGTCCAATTATGAACTTTCATGTGGAATTCATGTGTTGTGACAAAATTTCCAAAAAGGGGGAGATTGTTAGGATTACATATATATATATCTTAATTGGTTTTGGAATTTTAAATTGGACATATAGAATATTAGTTATTGGATGGATGGAGATTGTGTTTAAATTTAATATGGAGCAAACATGAGGATTGTGGTCTAATTAAATAGCAATGCTGGCTTGATCACGGTGTTATCTAAAAAAGATATGAAAACAACTCCTAGTTGTTATGGAAGTCTATGAAAACACGTTTGTGTAGATCCTATACAGAGGGTGGTGAGCGTTTTACTATTTTGAAGATGCATGTAATTGTCGTTTTTTTGAGAGTGTGAGGTTTTATCTGGTTTGGTGGCTGAAGACGTTATCATTGTGTTTCTTAAGTGGCTGTGGTCTGCGTAGATTGAAGGGGTGTTTTTCTTTGTGTGGTGTATTTGCACAGTCATCTGTTAAGTGGGTGTGCAACAAATTGATTTTCTACTGTGCTTGTGTGTGCTGCTGGGTGAGATGCGTACAAAGTGAAGAAAACACTTGAGTGGGCTGCACATGCAAATTTTGTTTCCATTTTTAGTGGCTGTCGATTGCTCCTACACGTGAGGGTATGCTTGTTCTGCCTTTTGGTTTGCTGCTGGTTGTAATATGGAGGTTGTGTTAAAGTCTTGGTTGCAGCAGACACTTTAGTGGGTGACAGCCATGACACTTGGAGGAGAGAAATTCTTAGGGAAGTTTTGTTGATCTCAAATAGTTTGTTATTTTATTTTATGTTGATTAAATACTTGAGATATTCTTACTTGTTATTACATTGAGTGAAAGTAGGTAGAAAAATCCTCTGTCGAGGTTAGCACGAGTCGGTCGTGTTATTGGGTGTGAAAGTCTTTCACGGGTAGTTAGGTTGTGAGATAGTTGTAGAGATTGATAGATGTTGTATTAAATCAATTCTGTGTAATTCTATTGAACTCCTGTGAAAGTGATTAAGCTGAGTTAGGGCCTCGCAGACGTAGGCCGAGTGAGCTGAACTACATTACCAAATTTTGGTGTTTCTTTATTATTTCAATTTTGTCTATTTTATTTTATTGATGGCAAAGAAGGTTGCGGAAAGTTGAGAAATAATTAACCCTCTTCGGTTTTTTACAAGCCATTACGTATGAATGAGATTTTGGAAAGGATTTTTCATCTGTCAAAGGTGGTTCAAAGTTAGGCGATAGAGTAAAGAGCGTCGGGAGTGTTTGGAGAACCATAAGCCCACTAGAATCGAGCTGGTTCATGACTGGTGGAGGCACTACAAGAATACAACCCAATTTGCGATGTTTTTAAAACATCGCCAAATCTCCAAAAACGTCACAGATTACCTTTTGCTATGCTTTAAAAAATGTCACAAAAAACATCGTGGATTGTGTTGTAAGCAAAAGGTTTCTGCGACGTTTATAAAAACATCACGAAAAAGTTGGCCTTTCCACGACGTTAAAATAAAACGTCGCGGAATCATTAACATTCCACGACGTTTGTGAAATTGTTGCGGAAAGTTGATTCTGTGACGTTTTATTTTAACGTCGCGGAAATTGTTTCATAAAACGTCACAGAAAGGAAGTTTTCGCAATGTTTCGAAAAATGTCGTAGAAAGGAAGAGTCTGCGACATTTAGGAAAACATTGCGGAAACTAACTTTCTACATCGTTTTCTAAAACGTAGCGGAATATTTTATGAAACGTCGCGGAATGTTGATGAAGTTGCGACGTTTTAAAATATCGCGGAATGCAATAAAAAACGTCGCAGAATGCCATTTATTTGTTTTTAATTTTTATCCGAAAATAAATTTAATTTAATAATTTTCCAATTTTAATAATTTTTTAAGTCTTATTTATTTAATAACTATTCAATATTATTTAATATTGAATTTTATTTATTTTATATCATTAATTTTAATAAATTTAATTTATTTAATATTGAATTTCATAAATGCAAACAATTTACTATTTAATTGCAATTTCCAAACATGTCATCATACATTAATTAATATAAAAAGTTTGTCTTAATTTAATAAGATATCAATATGAGTACATATATCTAATCTAAACGAATATTATGTGTAGAACATAAAAGTTCCAAAAGCTTTTTTTGTTGTTCAAATTCAATTCTTTGTTTCTCGACTTTGGTAGTGAATCGATCCTACATTTGTTCAACTTTTTTAGTCAATTCATCGGCTTGAGACTGTAACTCCTGATTAACCTTCTTTGACTCCTCTAGTTCGTCTCGAAGTCTCTTTCTGATCGAAGTCTTTCCTTGTGGTCGAGGCCCAAGGCCTTGAAACTGGAGTTTGGTTGACATTTGACTTGACTCCTAGCCAATTTGGCTTTTTGACTTTTTCTCCTAACAATAAACGCAACAAAATCTATTATAACATCTATAAATCACTATTCAAAAATTAGCTACCTTTGTAGCCGATTGCTCCTAATATTCGCACAAATCCATCCACTCTGCACTGTGACATTTTGCGGCTTAACATCATTTCCGTGCTTGGTATAATGCTTTTTAAAATGAAATCTTTGATCTTTAGACCTTAAAGAAAGAAATTTCTTGATAGCAGTATGTACTTCGATGTCTGTCCTGATTCCCTTAACTTCCAGCTTTTTCTGCAAAAATTATAAATTATGTTAGAACGCAATAGACATATGGAAAACACGTACAAATTAGATAGTTTTATAATACTTATGTCTAACTTATCAAATGCAATGTCTAACTCCTTATTAGTTATTTTTTCCATTTTGTTCTTACAGATAATGAAGTTTAGAATACCACACCAATCTCACTCGATAATTTGACAGACTGTATAGAGTTGGTTGGTCATCCTTCAGTGGGGGAGATCTCTATCTCCAATATCTTACCTCTCGCCTTATTAATCTTTACCAATCTGTGTCCTTTTGTGACACCCCTTGACTTTTTCGGATCAATCGTGGATCCTAAAATATAGCAACGAATATTTTACAATAACATATATATCATACTCTCAATTATTTAGATAAACAAAATTATTAAACTTGAATGTTTAACCAATGTGATGTGAAAAATCATACCTGTAGTGCTTGCAGAGGTAGCACTAATACTGTGAAAGGGGCTCATGTTATTTACTGGTGGCTGATTAGAAGTTGGAGGCATCTCTTGAGAAGTTGATGGAGGCATCTCTTGAGAACTTGATGGAGAACTACTATTGCGTCGTATTCTCAAAATTTGTAGATACTTGTCTTTAGGATGAGTAATAGGCACAGATGTGATATCTCTTGGTGTTGGAGTAGGCTCACAAGGTACTGGTGTGTGATCTTCTGGCTGTGTATGAGCAGATGGCTCATCAGCTACACTTCTAAGAAGTTGACGGTACCGCGACTACAATTGTGTTGGCACTAAGCTACTTGGTGTAGCCTTATTCTTCTTCTTGGGTAGACCAGGTCCCATATCAATCACCTGTATTCAATTCGATATTAGATTTCAATGATACTATTAATTGATTAAGTATCATTGAAATATAATTTAGAACAATTCAATCTATGAGCTTTATCCACACTTTGAAATAGAGTTATTAATGATTTTTAAAATTTATCATCCAATTAGCAGTATAATTGATATATAATATTAATATTTCACACTCAGTTGTATTTTAATTAAAAATAAAATTAAGAATTGTATCGTTTTTAATAAATTTTATAAAATTTATGTCAGTTTATTTAATAGTTTATTTTCATTTAATCTTCTTTAAAAATATTTCTTACTGTCTAATAGTTTGTATTTATTTGCCACAGGCCAATAAATAACTATAGACTATCTCTTTGTTTATATTAAAAATCTTATTTATGAAATTAAAACTAGAACATCACTTCAAAGAGATTTCATTCATTTATAAAAGATATATAAATAATAGTTAACATATGCAATTTCAAGTAAAGTTAAGGATAAAATTTATCATGTAATCTAATAATCTTGGATTATTGTTATAAAATTTTTATTATTTAAAATTAATTAAAATTAATCTTATTTAGATATTTTAGAATTATATCTTCCATATCAATCCTACATCAGGATCATCAGAAAAAGTCTGTAAAAGACGTAGTAATGTTATCGACCTAAATCTTATGATATTTTTTAAAATTAAACATAAGTATTAATGAAGTCCTCAAAAAGAGTAGATTAAATAGGAACAAATACAATACTTATGCCAATACTCATTAATCTATAACTAAGTATAACAAGAATCTAATCATTTATACTAAGTTCCTAGTGAAGTACAGTGTGTATTTAAAAGTGGATTTTCGAAAAGCCTATGACATAATTGACTGGACATTTAGCATTAATATAATTCAAGCTATGAGTTTTCCCAACATTTTCACTGAATGAGTCAAGAAATGCATAACAATTATGACTTTCAAAATCTTTATGAATTGGAAAGCCTTCCGAACTAATCAAAGGAGCCAGAGGCATAAGATAAAGGGACACTGTGTCCTGATATCTATTCTTATAGGTATTGGAGGTATTTAGCAAGCTCATGGATAAAGATGTGGAGAGGAAAGCAACTTTCAAATTTCATGCTAGATGTAGAAAGTGATCTTAGTGAATTTAAACTTTGATGATAACCTGTTTTATTTTTTGAAATTGACGGCATCACAGTGATCTCACTTGTTACTACCCTTAAAATTTTTAATAAGCTCCTAAGATTAGACATTAACAAAGAGAAGAGTCCAATTGTCATTTCCAAAAGTTCATATGACTAGAAGGAATGGTTAAAATCCATAACTAGTTTCAAAATGTCCAATTTTCCAGTTAAAAACGTTCAAGTACCAATCTCAGCCGTCAAACCTACAAATGCTAACTTTAAGCCATTTATTGATAAGATACTATCAAAAATAAAAAAATTAGAGCTCAAAAACTTTATCTATAGTAGACAGAGCACAGTTGATTAATTTTTTATTCAATTCACTAAATGTGTACCGGGCAACACACAGGTCGAGAGTTATCAAGAAATTCATATGGGCATGAAGCATTCCAGAAGATAACAAAGTTAGAATTACCTTTGAGTTGGTTTGTGGGTAGCGGGCACTGCTGATTGTCAATGATACTTTTCTTTGTTGAGCACTGGAAAGAGGAAAACGAAGAGGAAGTTCACATTCTTGCACAACGGAAATAAGTAGGACATGGAAATGGGTATTATACCAAATGAACCTTACCAACTAAAACTGAAGAAAAGGGAGAGAAGCCCAAATCGAAGTGACTAATTTTTATGTAGTGGAAACAGTCAGAATGTCGGAAGGAGGGAGGACAAACTTGGTGGAAAATTGACGGAGCTTGCAGGTGTTGAGGAGTGAGAGGGGGAAGGGGACTGCGGGCGACGTTTTAACAAACACAAAACGATGTTGTTTGGTTTTAAACAAAACGACGTCGTGTTGCTCTTGTAGAAAAACATTTTAATTAGGTCTTTTGCGACGTTTTCTTCAATAAAACATCATAGATTCTATTTTACGATGTTTTATTCATAAAACGTCGCAAAAAGTATCAGAAATCTACGATGTTTTCATAAAACGTCGCATATTGTGTTAATTTTTTTAGTGAGGAGAAATAATAGACAGAAAAATTCAATGAGTTTTTTAAAAAATCATTACTCTCTTTATTCCTAGTTTTCGATGCCTAGTATATGATTAATTGTCAAATTTTGGTTTAATTAGTTTAATTGATTACCGAGTGAATTTAACACTTATGCAATAGTTGGAATTTTAATGTCAAATTTCAGTTGTTAATTATGTTTCTTTATGCTTGATGTATTTTGCTGGTTCAATTTCTAAAAGTAAAAAGGAAAAAGTAGAAACTAGCTGATTGGTTTTCTACAATTAATTTGCTAAAAGTCTCTGATTATCTTAGATACGTCGAAATCACATGACTAAACTAAAATTGAAAACTTGCTTGTTCACTTGTAAATATTAGGCTAGATTTATGTTTTATTTCTTTGATTTAATTTGATTCGTTCGAAACACCAAAACTAAAACCCCCTCTTTTTATTTACGTATTAGTTTAGCATAATTCATAGGTTTCCGTCATTATAATTAATTTAGTTTATAAATTTGTCCTAATTGATGAGGTTAAACTTATGTCACTACAAGAAAAAAGTTATTTAGCGTCGAAAATTGCTGACAGAAATTGTAAAAATTCTATCGATAAGTAAGATTAGCGACAGAATTTACCGACAGAGAAATACGTCGTAGAAACGGTCGTAGATAATAATTACCGACGAAGATTTAATTTTCTATTGGTAAATATACCGACAGTATTTGTGCTGTTGACCATCGGTAAATATGCCGATGGACAATATGATTCCGTCAGCATAGTTATCGACTGTTTTATACCTTCTATTGGTAACTTTACCAACGAAGATTTAATTTTTTGTTGGTAAATATACAGACGGTATTTGTGTTGTTGACCTTCTGTAAATATGCCGATGGACAATATAATTTTGTCAGCATATTTACCAACTATTTTGTACCTTTTGTAGGTAAGTATGTTAAAACATTACCAATGGTTACCTTTATTCTATTGGTGAGTTTACCGATGGTTAATCTAATGTCATTAAATGTTGTGACAGAATTGGTTATTTCGTCCGTGATTACCGACGATAGTGATTTTCCGTTAGTAAGTGATACTGATTTTACATAATTTTTTTAAAAAATATACCATCAATAAATTTTATTTGATGAAGTTATGGATGATGCATTTAAACAGTTATAAATTTAATAGTATACATTTAATTTGTTTAAACAAAAATTTGATTGATGATATAAAGTTAAAAATATCTTAATTGATAATAAAAGCATTACATTGTACATAATAAGTATTTGTAATTCAAATGAAATGACCAAAAGTACATTATTGATCTGGCGATGACAGATGCTCTGATTGTTGCGATTAGGTTCTAGCCCTACCCTTCAACACATCCACCTCATTACGGAGATGAGTTATATACTCCTTTAATGTCTGCACTGTGCTCTGAAGCTCTTAGACTTGATTAGTAATGGACTGCCTATTAGATGCTGTTGTACTAGATATAGAGGATTGAGACATGTATTCGCAAATGAACTTAAGCCGAATATCCTTCCACAATGATCTCTACCACCCACTGAATGAAGATAGGTTTTAGTCTCATCAACATCTTCAGACTGCTAAGACTGTAGTTGAATGCTTTCTTGTATTTGGTCCTATCAGAAGTCAAATTTTAAATTAGTAAGTGATAATTATTAAACATTAATATTGAACTATAAATTTCACATACATTTAGTTCTCTATAACGGCTATTGACAAATGTCACACCGTCATGCTTCTTAGTGTAAGTGTGCAAAAAGAGCTGAAGGGGTGTAGGCCTTATGCCGATAGACTTTTCTTGCATAAGAATAAAATGTTATAAGTGAACCAAAATTTATAAAAATTTTGGCAAAGTTTCCTCTATTTTTATGATTTCTACCTCCTATTCATAGCGAAAATAACTCAACAACACAGCCATATATGACACTAGACATTTATAACATTTTCATTCTCAACAAGAAACACATATTTTTATTCCAAAATTTACACATCAAATTCAATTGAAATATAGCAAAGTAAAGAAATGAGAATATAAATGTAAAGTGTAGATACTTACAAGTCTCTCTGCATGCTCGTGGTGGGTAATAGATTCTCCCGTATATATGGGAAGACTCTCTCTCCTTGGTCCTCTATATCTGCTGGCCAAATTACACTCTGAAATGGATGTTGCCTCAGGTGATGTCGAATACTACTGCCAACGACTCCGTATTTGTTCAGAAATGTAAGGCGGTCGTACAGCAACCCTGTGTGCAACAAAGTTTTGATAACGTGTACGTGCTTGTTTCTCCCATACTCTATAAATGATCGCGTCAAATTGAGAATCCCAAAAAATTCTTTCTGAAACAAAAGAAAAAACATTCGATTAATACTTATGATGTAATAATATTTATCTAATTAATGTATAAAACTATTAATTAAAAAGAAAATAATAATTTTTTTACCTCAAACTCGTAATAGTAAAATTCCTTTGTCGTCTGAGAGATATTCTTCCATACATAACCCTCAAGATCAATCTTCTCCTTGAATTTTGATGTCATGTTTCTTGAGCATGGTCCAGATGGAATCAACCTAATATAAAAACAAATAAATTTATATCATTTTTAAAATTTAAACCTATAACTTAATTATAAACATATAGTGTTTCATGTATTTTTACTTACATATTATTGACAATTGTGATGTAAGTTCTTCCATCAGGTCCCTCAACTCTAGGCTAGCAGCTGCCTCCTTCATCCATATTGTTTACCCCTAATATCTCTGTCGGTGTAGGGGTAGTGAATGATGTAGGGGGTAGTGGATGGTGTAGTAGC
Source organism: Erythroxylum domingense (assembly GCA_025594535.1). Taxonomy (NCBI): domain Eukaryota; kingdom Viridiplantae; phylum Streptophyta; class Magnoliopsida; order Malpighiales; family Erythroxylaceae; genus Erythroxylum; species Erythroxylum domingense. Next base: position 24,398,013 of record JANQBM010000006.1, read on the forward strand.
ATGTACGAAAGGTGATGCCTCATCTACAGTATAGTAGCTGGAGGGAGGAGGTGATTTAGCTCCAGTTACTGCACCATAAGATGGTTCACCTGTACAGTAAGTACCTCCAAATCGTGGTCTAAATCTTGGTCGCATCATATCCTGTTTTCTCTTTGTTAGCATATTTTAACCTGAAATTAATATTTGATTGAATTTTGTAGAAATGTTACAAGTTGATTTCAATATTTTATACAATATATTGAAAAGAGAATAATTGATTTGTTAAATATAATATTCAATTACGAACAGAAATTAATCGCTATCATTACTTAATTGTAAATCAAAATCAACTTTTTGTTCTGAAGAATTTAAATCAAACTCAAGCTCTTCTTCAGATCTCTGGCCCTCCTCATCCTCTCCAGATAAAAATTTAACATATTCATTACATGGATCATTCAAAGGTTCATTATCTTTATATACGACAGATGCATTTATTTCATAAGCGTCTTCCTGAAACGCTTCACTTTCAATTATCTATTCTCCTTTTTCACGTGATTTAAAAACACCTCTAGGTTTAACTTTGCAAACAACTAACCAATCTGACTTATCCTGTTGTAAGCTGGAAAAAGGGATATAATACACCTGGATCGCTTATATTGCCAACACTAAAGCTTCAAAATGTTGAAATATTCTTCACTTGTTGATTTCAACTAGATTGTATTAGCTATGCACTTTTATGCTAACATTTGGAGTTGGATCAAACTACTCACACTTCACTTTATTGGCAATGCAGGGTACTCAATTTCAAGTATCTCAAAAATTTTGCCATAGTAATCCATTAATTCTCCCTGTATGCAAACTCCACTATTTATTGTTTTTATGCTATGACCATAATATTATATATGATATTTGTATCTATTAACGAAATACACAGGATATGATTTAATATTTCGTAAAGGTCCCTTTGCAAGATCACATATGAACTTGTTCTCTATTGGATTTTCTAAAGCCTATAGGAAAGAAAATATCATATTAAACAGTATAATGTCATTTGAACATTTAAATCTTATAATTCAATCATGTCAATATTTGTAAGTGAAAACTTACATGTTGCTTGAACCATCGAGAAATGTGTCTTCCAACTTCTTTATTGATATCATTTACATCCACATTATTTTTTCTAAATCTAATCCCCCCTTCAAACTCATTTAAGTTCACTGACAATTGTGCTTAATTACCCCTTGAGGAGCTATAAATCAATGGTTCCCCATGTCGTGTCCACTCAAAATAATTTGTGACAAGCCCTCTTCTCAACAAATGCCCATTCACTTCATTAATAGGAAGGAAACGAATGTGTTTTCACTTTTTACATAGACATCTGATCTTTGACCCATCCATATATGCAGGTTGAGAACATGCATAATGAATAAAAGCTTCAACTCTCTCAACAAACTCAGGATTAATGAAACCATCAGGTGTTAATCATCTATACATCCAAGATCTATCAACATTACTCAATTTTGCAAAATTTTTAATTTAAAACAGTGATTCCATAGTTAGTATCCTTCATGTTCTCCAAAGTTTATAGAACATCTAAACTTTACATAACATCCCCTAAGTATTAACCAATTGAATTAATCACCTACAATTGATTTCAAAACTATGGTATGTGACATTGTTTACACCTGTGAATCAAGAAAATAAGTTCTCGCTATAACTCCTAGGTTTGTGGAATTTTTCACCGATAAGGCTCACGGGAGCTGCATCATGAGATTTCAGCCTATATACCGTCTTAAGGGTTTATTATGGAACAAAATGCCTTATATATGAAACGTATTAATTCCTTGTGTTAATATTAAGTTTGTATTAATCACATCAAAGTTGAAGTATTAATCGATCAAATTAATCATCTACAATGGATTTCAAAACTATGGTAATGTGGCATTGTTTATACCTGTGAATCAAGAAAACAAGTTCTCGCTGTGACTCTTAGGCTCATGGAATTTTTCACCAATAAGTCTCACAGGAACTTCATCACGAGTTTCTAGCATATACACTGCCCTAGGGGTTTAATGCCTCAAATCATCCATAACATCTCAAACTCATTCCACATACATTAAATACTTAGAATATTAAAGAAGAACATAAAAAATCATCAATGATTATAAGAGTATTCTAAACACAACACAAAATCAAGACGTCCTTTGTATTAACACAAAATCTAAAGGTATCATAATCGTGTTATTAAATCAATACATATGGTAAATATTAGTTGGACGACTAACCTGAATGGATGGACAACTTTTGACTACAACGAAGAAAGATGAGCAACACTCTTTACATAATATAGGACCTGTGAAAAAGAATATGAAATATTTAATATAATACACTTGTTCTAATATAAAATCATAAACTAATGTGGTACAACAAGTATAAGCTATATAATTTAGCCCTTATTTGAAGTCACACAAAGGTTAGGAGACCTAATTTGCAAAAAGATTCAACTTTGAGATCATATAAACATCCAATATTAGCATATCTATTATAGCCATCACTTTTGAGAAGGGACTAAAGAAACACTATGCATTATAAAGATCCCTTTAAATGAACATAGCTCAAAACTTTGAGAAGGTTAAAAAAAGGTGCCAAAATATATAGTCTTGAAAGAGGCACAATTTACCCTTGAAGTGACTATTAAAAAGTAGACTACATCATACACAAATAAATTTTTAAACATTATATAAGAAAATAAGTCCAAATTATGCAAACTAATGATCATCATCAGGATTAAAACAGATAAACTTGAGTGATTAGATAAGTTTAAAGCCTAACGACGTGGAATATTCAACATACCATGCTATAGTATTCTTGAAATTGTAAGCATCATATTTTAAAGATATTTTAGTTTTAGGTTTGCTCAGTCTATCTGTCTTTACATTATACAAAAGTGTAGCAAAATATTAGAGTTTAAAAGTCTCATAAGATATCAACAACTCAAAATATCATACCTTAAAGTTCCCACAAAACATTAGAATTCAAAGGTCTTTCAAAACATCAACAACAAAAGCATCATATTTTGTAGATATTTTAGTTTTAGGGCTACTCAGCCTATCTGTCTTTGCAATATACAAAAAGTCTAAGTGACTAGGTGCTTTAAATTTATTTAGATAGTTAAACTTTCTTTTAAATTTAATCTTTATAAGGTTTGGATACTTAAACTTCACATGTCAAAACTTCCTACATTCATGGAAAATAATATTAGATTTATACTTTAAATTTACTTTTTTTTCACTTAACTAGTACCTTCATGTGTCACTTTTAACATATGTCATATCCTATTAGTAGTTTCATACATAGATACTTAATTGAATTCTCTCTTACTTAATGCACAAAACAAAATATGCACATCAATACTATATAGTCTACTGTTATGTTTTTCAATTTCATTCCATTTAGTTTTAACTTGGGTATAGGTGTGGTTAAGTTATCTATAGTAATCTAACTTGCATAATGAATTAGGTGACTCTATAGTAATCTAACATTTTGAAAATTTAATAAACACTTAACGCGCATGGTCATGATTAACTTCTAGAATTATGTGAAGATTATATCAATGACAGATATAAGTGTAACTTGATGGAATTTTTATAAATAACAACAACATATAATATGAAAATATGTAATCACATTTAATCCTATGTAATAAGTAATTACGAAGTGTAAAAGTAAGAGATGCATAAATATTATAATGATTTAGTCCTCCTTGATATACATCCACTCTTAAAACCAATTTTAAGAATTCTAGTTGACTATAAACTCTTCTTTAATGGGTAAAGAGGAACTATTAGACAATAATCCTTTATAGATGAAGAGTAATCCTTACATAACCATCCTTCATGAGTGAAGAGTAGCCCTTACATAATCTTACATCTAGGGTGAAGAGTAATTATAACTCAGTTGAAGTATTTACAATAAGCACCACACCTCTAAGCCAAAACCAAAACTCACCAATTGTTTAAAAGGAACTCATATGCTCTTTCCCAATAAGAGCTTATTAGTCAAGAATAATACAATTCATAACTAGTTGCAATTATTAACTATAATTTTGAGCACAAAACCAACAAAAAAGGAAAACGAAGTAAAAGAAAGGACAAAAGAAATAGATCTCCAAATCACCTACTCTGTAAGAGGTATAAGGATTCTTTTGGATTTAATAGATCCACAGAAATAGATCCCTCTTACCAAAAAACAAAGAATCACTGCATTTAATCAAAACCTAGATCATCTCACTTTATTGCTTACAAAAATAGAAATAAAGAGAGTCAAATTTCTAGAGAGACCAAGTGTAACACTCCACTCCTGCTGGACCCGAACCTAATATCGATAGTGATATTTGAATTCGTGCCCCGCGAGGGTGGTGTGCCACATCACTAAACAATTAAAAGTCGGTATAATTTTTTTATAAAACCACACACATAAAATGCAACAAATCTATAACCAAAACATTCCACTTTGTTTTACAACCATTTAATACAAACAATGTAATCAACGGAAACTTTTATTAGCCAATTGGGCCCATTTCAAATTACACCAATACAATCATTTCAGTTTCTCAAAATTATTACAAA
>JANQBM010000006.1:24410600-24420742 GCA_025594535.1 Erythroxylum domingense
TACTGGGGGAAGTTGATTTTGAACGAAAGAATGTACTGGGCCCAAATGTTTCCACAACATGCTCATATAAAATACCTTGTGAATTTGAGACCCCGGAGGAAGAGTTAACTGATATGCCACTGTACCTACTTTTTCAATAATATGATAGGAGTCAAAAAAATGTGGAGCAAGTTTCATTGAAGCTCGAAAGGCCACAAAAGTTTGGCAATAGGGTTGAAGCTTCAGATAGACATAATCGCCAACATCAAAGGAGACTTCTCGTCGTTTCTGATCTGCATGGCATTTCACTCGCTAACTAGCTATTGAAAGATTGTGATGTAGCACATGTAAGATGGTGTCACGGTCATGGAGGTACTCATCAACTGCTTTAATGCGAGAAGTGTCTAGAACATAAGTTAGAATGCTTGGTGGAAGAATCCCAGAGACAGCTTCAAATGGTGTCATTTTGGTTGAGGAATGGATAAAAGTATTATAACTAAACTCAGCCCAAGGAATCAACTCGAGCCATTTCCGTGGTTGATCACCTGCAAAACATCACAAGTATTATTCCAAAGTGCGGTTTACTACCTTAGTATGACTTTTAGTTTGTGGGTGGTAACTTGAGCTCATGCAAAGCTTAGTTCTTTGCAGCTAGAATAGTGTTTGCTAAAAAGAACTGATGAACACTTTATCTCGGTCACTAACTATGGACGTTGGAACACCGTGGAGGTGAACCACGTTAGCTATAAATGATTTAGCCACAGTGACTGCAGTATACGGATGTCTTAAGGCAACAAAATGAGCATATTTTATTAAGTGATCAACAGTTATCATAATGACTGTGTGTCCATTTAACGGCAGTAATCTTTCGATAAAATCTATTGATACTTCAGTCTACATCCGGGTAGGAATGGATAATGGTTGAAGTAAGCCAACTGGTTTCATATGATCGATTTTGTACCTTTGACATACATGACATTGTTGTAGAAACTCCTTCACTACTCGACACATACTAGGCCATTCGAAGCTGAGCTTGATAAGAGAGAGTGTTTTATGGAATCCAAAATGCCTCCTAATTGGTAATGAGTGGCAATCTGCAATTATGGATTAAATTAAAGTTGAAGTGGGACTCAAGTAGACCTTGTTGTTTTTGAACCAAACTCCATCTCGACGTGTTAGCTGGTAAGGAGATTGTGTTTGGCTCAACTTCTTATAAAAAGGATTTATTTATACTTCCTCTTGTAATTGTGGCCACCAATCTACATATGGCGTAGAAATAGATAAGAACGTAAATTCAACAACACGAGAAAGGGAATCAGCAGCTTGATTTTTAGGTCCACGCTTGTACTCAATTTCATAATCATATCGAAGGATCTTCGGGAGCCATCGAGTTTATGCCGGCGTGGTAATTCGCTACTCAAGTAAATATTTAAGGCTTCTTTGATAGATTGAACCAAACTCCATCTCGACGTGTTAGCTGGTAAGGAGATTGTGTTTGGCTCAACTTCTTATAAAAAGGATTTATTTATACTTCCTCTTGTAATTGTGGCCACCAATCTACATATGGCGTAGAAATAGATAAGAACGTAAATTCAACAACACGAGAAAGGGAATCAGCAGCTTGATTTTTAGGTCCACGCTTGTACTCAATTTCATAATCATATCGAAGGATCTTCGGGAGCCATCGAGTTTGTGATGGCGTGGTAATTCGCTACTCAAGTAAATATTTAGGCTTCTTTGATCGATGCGCACCGTAAATGGTTTGCCCAAGAGATATGGATGCCACTTCTGAATTGACTTGACAATGGCCAACATTTCTTTCTCATATGTAGATAATAACAAAGTTGACCCCCTCAGAGCTTCACTAAAGTAAGTTATTGGTCGATTATTTTGGGAAAGGAATGCTCCGATTCTAATCCCACTAGTGTCACATTCAATTACAAATCGTTGAGAAAAACCTGAAAGGCTTAGGATTAGTGGTGATGCGAGTGCTTCATTTAGCCTTTGAAAAGCAAGTTCTGCTGCATCGTTCCATTTAAATCCTTCTTTGGACAACAGTTGTGTTAATGGGGCTACTATACCTCCAAAATGATGGACAAATTTGTGGTAATACCCTGCTAGCCTAAGAAACCCACGCACTCCTTTTGTTGTGGAAGTTGTTGGCCATTCAAAAACAACTTGTATTTTTGTTGGGTCTACTGCCACTCCATGTTTTGAAATGTTGTGTCCCAAATAATCCACCTAAGAAACACCAAACTTGCATTTGGTTGCTTTAGCAAACAATTGGTTAGTTTTCCAAATAATAAGAACAATCCGGAGATGTGAGAGATGGTCATCCCATGTCTTTGAATAGACTAGAATGTCATCAAAGAATACCAAGATAAATTTTATGAGAACGAGCAGAAGAGATCATTCATGAGGCTTTGGAAGGTGGAGGGTGCATTGGTAAGGCCAAACGGCATGACAAGGAACTCATAATACTTTTCATGTGTTCGAAAAGCTATTTTTGAAATATCTTCTTCATATACCTGAATCTGATAGTATCTAGCCTTCAAATCTAACCTGGAGAAGAATTTGGCTCCTTGAAGTTCATCAAGGAGTTCATTAATTACTAGGATTGGATATCTATCCTTGATTGTGATGTGATTCAATGCTCAGTAGTCAACACAAAATTGCTAATCACCATCCGCCTTCTTGACTAATAAGATAGGTGATGAAAATGGACTTTTACTAGGCCTTATCAATCCTGATTGCAGTAGTTCTCTTACCAATTTCTCAATTTTTGTTTTCTGGTAGTATAGGTAAAGGTAGGATCACACACTCACTAGTTCAGTGTTTGGTTATAATGGGATACGGTGGTTATATGGTTTTGTTAGGGGTAAGCTAGTGGGTAGTTCAAATACTTCAGAGAATTCGGTTAAGAGTTGAGGTGATTGGGGACCAAGTTGGGGCATATTGGGAGAGAGTAAAATTTGGAAGAGGAGTCTAGTACCTTGAAGAGAATTAATTTCTTTATCAGATAAGGCATCTAGAGCAGCATGCTTTAGACCTTGGAAGGTGCATGACTTTTCTCCAATTTTATAGGTCATGGTCAATTGTTTTTAGTACATCTCTATTAGCCCAACGTTCTCTAACCATTGCACACCTAGGACCAATTGGCAAGCTAAAACAAGAAGCCTATGATAGTTAGCGATAATCAATTTACCTTGGATGTAAATGGTGAGAGATGGACACAATCCCACGCATTCTATTTTTTCTTGGTTTGCAACCATGACTTAGAATTTCTTTACTGGAATAATGGGCAACCCGTGCTAGGTGACTATGGCCTGATCAATGAAATTGTGGATGCTTCCACCATTTATAAGCACAGTTACATTTTTATTTTTAAGTTTGCCTAGTACACAGATTGTTTTAGGATGATTGGCTCTAGCAATTGCATGAAAAGAGATTTTAGGCAAGGTTTCCTGGTTATCAAGTTCTATTTGCAAATGTTCATCCTTGTCGAAGCTTAATTGATCTAATCCTCCATCATGAATATCTGTGGACGTTCACATCGATGTCCCAGAACAAACTTATCATTACAGTAGTAGCATAGTCCTTTTTCGTGACGCTCTCTCGCCTCTTGATTAGTTATTCTTCAGAAGGTGTGTGCATTAACATTTGCACTTTGACTTACATGCTAATAAGGAGCAGGACCTATGATTCCGGAAGCAGAGTTGGGACTTGTTTTTGGCATTGAAATTGTCAGTTAGGGTCGACTTGGGAAATTCAGTTTCCTCTGAAGTTGGTTTCACTCCTTATCAATCGAGCAACTCCTATAGCATCTGCCAGCACCTTTGGTTGTTTAATTTTTACATCTAGGCGGATGTCATCTCAGAGACCTGCAATAAAACAACCAACAAGAAATGTCTTAGGTAAGCCATCAACTTGATAAGACAGTTTTTCAAAATTTTCTTGATAGGCTGCCACAATCGAAGTCCATCGGAGTCGTGTGAGAGCTTCGAAAGGTTCCTCATAATCAATTGGTCTAAAGTAAAGAATGATTGCTTTTGTGAATTCATCCCAATTCTATGGTTCATAGAATTTCATGAACCATCGGTGCCACTATAGAGCTATGCCTTTTAAATGGAAGGAAGCTGGCTGAACTCGTTAGTTAGTATTGATATTTTTAAATTCAAAATATTGCTCTGCTTTGTAAATCCAATCGATTAGGTCTTCTCCATTGAATTTTGGGAAGTGTAGCATGAGGTGGTGTTGAGGATCGTTTGGGCTATAGGGTTTGGGATATAGGGTCTCACAGTGTTTGAGGGATGTGATGTTTCTCCTGGGTAAAATGGATTAATTTCAGGTGGGGTAGCTGGGTTAGTGCAAGAGACTTGCAAGGTTTGTAATTCTATTAATATTGATTGTAGGGCAGCATTGATTTGATCGAAATTTGACTTATATCAAACCAAGACTTCATTCACATCATTGCGAAATTTAGCATTAGTTTTACTGCGAGTGTCTATTGTTGGAACTTGGCTCTGATACCAATGATAAGGTTAAATTTGAGGAAGAGAATATAGAAGAGTAGAAGAGGATGAAGAAAGATCTCTGCAATTCTTGATGTCCTTTATTCATCAGAATACTGACTATTTATAATAGTCTTACAGTTGGAAAATAACAAACAATGCTATAACTTAAGAAAGAACTAAGGCTAGTCCACCTAGCAAAATAAATAAAACAATATGTTGAAGACTAGCTCTAACTAGCTTATCAAAATGGAGAATAGTTAACAGACTGACTAAGTCTTGCAATACTCACGTATCACTTATATTTCGTTACATTAGTTACAAATGCTTAAAAGAGAAAAAACACATGTCTTAATAATCATATCGGTAAAACTATATTTTAAATTTTAGGTAAAATATATAATTGCATTTTAATATTTCATATTTACAAATCATTCAATTTAAACTTTAAATTTACAAAAATTTAAACTTTAAATTTACAAAAATTTAACAAAATTATGTTTTTGTTTATTCTGTGATACATTAACTTTTGCTTGATATATATTTATTATTTTTAATATTTATATGAGTTTTACCATATTACACCATTTGTAAGATTTACATATTTTAATTAAAAATTAATTAGTTTAATAAATTATGATCATATAATACACTCTAATTAGTAAAAAGACCAAGTCCTAGTAAATTCGTAATTTGATTTTTTTTCTTTCCATAGTCGGAGTAAACTCAAGTGATGAACCGTCAAATACTTAGTAAACTCAAGTGATGCCTCGTTAGAGGAAAATAACAATACGCATTGTTTCTGGGGAATGCTTAACGACAATATCAAAGTGGGTGATATCCAAATAGTTCCCAAGCACTTGAAAGGGCGACATCAAAGTGGGAGGAACGCTTGATAGCCAGACGGTGGAAGTTTTGGCGGGCGGGAGGGTCGACAGTGATGATGTGGAAGTGTTTGGAGGTGTGAGTGGCGAACAGGAAATGAGTGAGAACATTAGTCATCGGAAAACCTCAAGTCCACCAGTCAGACGTGAAAAGAGAAAGGGACAGAGGAAAGAAAAGAGAGGGAAGGTTTGGAAGGGAGAAGTCGTGAACTTAAAGAGCGATTTTTTAAAGAGATAATAGAAGGGAATCATATGTGTCGTTGGTGGCATGTGCATCAACGTGAGATTGGTGTGAGAGGACAATGTCAAGGCCTGAGATTAGAAGCCTTTGACGGTGGTGTTGACTAGGACAAGGAGGAAGAGGAAGCATGCAGTTAGGCTCTACACATGGATGAGATAGTGAAAGGAATTAAAGATAACCAAATATGGTTGGTGTGAGTAGTTCAATACTCTTATCATTTAATTAAAGGTTTCAAGTTCGAGTTTTGAGAATAGAGATATCTGATTGTCTAGCACTTTATTCTTTAGACCTAATGCGAGTGAGGATTAGTCTGATGACTTAAAGACGTCTTTTTATAGTTAGAAACGTCCTAGAATACCTTGTGGGCTATAAAAAAAGAATTAAGGATAATTAAGGCTATTTACATATTTATTATGTAAAATTGAGAGACTGAATAGATTACAAATTATTAAAAGGTATTTACATAAATAGGCACTCATTTCACACGACCTGTTATTCAATTCTTCAAACTTTTTAAGATGATAGGTGAAATCTATGTACACTGGCCAACCAGGTAAGTTCAAACACTTTTAGCCTTGTTTTGATGTTAACTTCTATGTCATATAATAAGATTTATATAAATATTAAAAATAATAAATTTTATCAATCTGATGTTAATTTTTTTTTATTTAAACGAAATTGACTAATATTTTAATAAAAATCATAAGATTAAAAATATGATTTTTGCGTAAACATACACCGACTCGATGAAGCTACAATTACACGCTTAAAAATAAAACAAGTTTTTTGAAGTCGAGTATAAATGTGCCAAAAATGAAATCGAGTATATAATTAGACTGCTAGAGGATACATCCCACCATTTTTCATGGATCCACCCCCTCTTCCACCACTCCCCACTACCACCACCATCCACCTGAACTACCCCGACTCTGTTGACTCCTCCCCAAGGTCCCATCCCGGTGACACATTCAATGACACACTACCACCCGTCCCAGGTGCTAAACTCCGCTTGATGTGCAGCTACGGAGGTCATATAATCCCCCGCCCTCACGACAAGTCTCTTTGCTATGTCGGTGGCGAGACTCGAATCGTTGTCGTGGACCGCCATTCCTCTCTTTCATCTCTCTGCTCTCGCCTTTCACGCACACTCCTGAATGGCAGGCCTTTCGCAATTAAGTACCAGTTACCCCATGAAGACCTTGACTCACTAGTATCTGTAACAACAGATGAAGATCTGGATAGCATGATTGAAGAAAATGATCGCGTGACTTCAATTTCGTCAGCTTTGGCTCCTGCTCGTATACGTTTGTTCCTGTTCTTTAACAGGCCCGAAACTGCATCTTCCATGGGCTCCCTTCTTGACGATGCTAAGTCAGAGACATGGTTCGTAGACGCGCTTAATGGTTCTGGGTTGCTTCCAAGAAACCTGTCAGATTCTTCTACCATGGATTGCTTAGTGAATCTAGATTGTGATCATGACTTGGAGGCTCAAGCAGAAGGTTTGCCAGTTGAAGATGGTGAGATTAAACAAGAAAATAATGGGTTGATACAGCCTGATGTTAATGCTACGATGCCTGACTCGCCTAAGTTGGAGACTAGTTACTCTTCTTCTTCTCCTTCAATGGCCAACTTGCCACCAATTCGGGTTCGGATTGAGGATCATAAGATTGGAGTAGACGAACAATTTGCACAGATGAGTTTCGCTCAAGTTGTTCAGAGGAACGATGATGGGAATATTGCTCATCTGTATGTTGCTCCACCTCCAATCCCTGCAGTAATAGCTCATACTTCTAGTGTGACATCAATAACACCTGCAGGTGGTTCTAGTGAGCATCTGAATCGCGTTTTATCAGATGATGAGAAATCAGATCAGGGTGTATCGACCGGTTTTCGCAAACCACCATTGCCGATTCTGCCAGTGCAACATAAGGCCGGTACCTGTTACAATTTACCTTCCCCAGATTCGATCGCAAGGTATCCCTCAATCCAGCACATCACATACTATTCGTATAAAGATGCTTTAATCTTCATATTTGTGGTCATTTGATATCATTTACCTTGTTTCATGAAAGTAGGTACTCTAATAAACATTGGTTAGCTCTTGGGCCAAAGAAACTTTTGTCCACATACTGGACGTATATTTTTTCGTCAATATCTGCATCAGTTATATAATTACCTATCTTGAAAAAGGGATAACTTGAGGGAGAGTACAAATTAGTTAATATTGATTTCTTCAGTACAGTTAATTGTGAAACTGTAGTTGCATGTCATTCCAATGATCAATGGTTTACACTGGAATATTGCAGTTATATACTATTTTGGTTTAAACCTTTGAAAATTTGTATTTTGGTTTGTATTATCTCCATATTAATTAAGAGTAATTCTGCGTATTATTGAATCTCCTTGGAACGTGCGTGTTAGTTTGGATTTTTACCGAGTATTTTGTTGTTTATTGTTGTATTTTGGTTTCTAGTCTTGTCTTTCTAACTCAAGTTTAAACTATGCAGTGACGGCAGCGTTGCTTCTGCAAGTTCTCTTTCAAAACCGTTGTATTATCAAGACCAAGCTCATCTCGCACACATAGATAGCAGGGCTCCGGCTAGCCCAGACATAAAGCCTGATGTTTCAATTCCAAGCTCACAAATTCATCTCCAACAAGTTCAAGATCCTATGTATGCAACACCTTCACAATTGGATCAGCCAACAGCACATCAATTCGTACCAGCAGGCACACATTTTGTACCCCATCCTGTCACAGCTTCGGTGCCAATATCAGCTTACTACCCCGTTTATCCACATCCGTCGCAACAGCCTCTTCAGCAATTTGATCAGCAATACCCTTTATATGTCATGCCGGTTACACAGACTCAACAATACACGTCAATGCAACCTAGTATGGTCGTGGACACCACTACTGCTCCCCCTTCTAGCGGTCCACTGACGGCTAACTCAGGCCCTCCAATTGTTGCTGCTTCTGCAGCATACAAGGATTCTCATCCGCCTATATACCCCGCAAACGCTATAGCTTCATCAGGGAACCCTGAAATGGCTGCAGGTGTTTACAGAACTGCTGTGGCACCAACTCCTTCACTAGTCCAAGTTCCGGCTGCAAGTCAATATCATCAGCAACAATATGTGGGGTATTCTCAAATCCAACTTCCATCACAGTCCATATCTGTTGCTCCTGTGGCTTCTCCTGCTCCTTATGGTTATGAATATGCAAATGCTACACATGATCAAGTCTACTATTCTCAGCACCAAGCTGTCGGCCCCTTACCTCCTCAGTACCAGACTATGAGCACATCTGCTGCAGTAGGACTAGCAGATGCTTCAAAGCCACTTCCACCAAGCAACACCTTGCACCAGATTGCCACCTCACAGCCACACTGAGTTGGTTAGGCAAAGATAAAAAAATCAGTAGGTTGTGATCTTGTTATTTAAAAGGGCATACAAAATAAAGCAGTGGATGAAGTATCTCAGTTTATATACTTCTTTTTCTTGTCACTCAGTCTTTGTTGATTAGCTATGTGACGTCATGTACACAAGAAACTGCATGGTATCATGTTCTCTTAATCCAAGAATAAGATCGGTTCGATATATGCTTTGGTGGCCAGGAACCTAATGGATTTCACATGATATTGTGCTTTATTTTTATTTCGGGTCCAATCAATAAACATAACATGACTTCATGAGAAGGGAAAAGATAAATTAGGGACTTATGTTTTCATCTTTATTTCCAATTCAATAAAAAAATAAATTTGTTTGAGTTTTATTGTTTCTGAATTTTTTTAGTTTTCTTCAATTTTAAAATTTTATATAAACTATACAAAGGGTTTTTATTTTTTGTTACTATTTTTTCATAATTTGATTTACTATTAATTAAACATATATTGTTTAATTATTTAATATATTAATTATTAATAAGAAATATGAATAATTTAATTTAATATTATATATTTAATTAACTAAAATTAATTATTAATATGAATTATGAATAATTTAATTTTACTTAATACTTTTATTTAATTTTTCTAATGAAATTAAAAAATTTAATTTAATAATTATTAATAAATATAATCAAATTTAAAATATATTCAAAATATACAAATTTCAAATAAAATTTGGTTTTAATAATTAAAATATATTTGAAATGTATATTATTTTATAAATTAAAATTTATTTCTTAAATTATTTATTTCAATAAACTAAATAATTTTATCAATACTTTATTAATAAATGTTATATAAGATATTAAAATAAATTTAATCAATTAAAAAATTATTTTTAAGTTTTATTTAATATTTAAATATTGTTGGTAAAAAAGTAACTATATTGATAGTAACAATAAAACAAGTTTTGTTTTTATTTAAAAAATAAAAAACAAAAATTAAAATAGAAAAATAGAAGTGGTATCAAACGAACCCTTTAATTTATGCATGAAAAACCAAATTGTTCATATAATTATTCCCTTATTGGAATTTAATAGTAATTCTTTATAATCCAACGTAAAGTTTTCTTATTTCTATT
>JANQBM010000006.1:24433564-24444313 GCA_025594535.1 Erythroxylum domingense
TGATGATGATGATGATGATGAAAAATAGAAAAATCATAATTGTTATCTCGAAGAAAATGAGAAATAGTTATAAATGTTATATAACAATTTTTCTCAATTTTTTTCTATTGATAATTATTTTATAGTAAGAGAACGTATAATCACTATCTTTCGAGTATGTATTAGATAAAACTTTATATAGATGCAATAATGTATTTAATTACATGTTTTAAATAATTTATTTGAAAAAAGAATGAGTCAAAACTAATAGATAGATTTGATTCAACTTGTTGATAATAGATTAAATATCTCAATATTTTCTATATTGAAAATTGAAAATATTTATATATAAACACCTTTCATCCCCAAATTTAAATTGAAAAGTAATTATAAGTACCCTTCATTCCAATAGTAGAATTACAAATAATTATAAATATTTTATAAAAATATTATCCCTTTTTTATTAGTATTTCTTATATTGAAATTGAGAATAATTGCAAACACCTCATCTTAATGCTGGAATTGAAAATAGTTACAATTACCTTACATAGACATCTATTTCTTTTCTACATAAATTATAAATAATTAAAAACACCCCATCTTTTAATATTGAAATAAAAAACAATTATAAACCCACTGACCGTCTTATTGTACCTACTAAAGATTCGAATCATAATAAGAGAGAATTTACTCCATCCTCCCAAAGCTGCTAAGCCCCTTATTGTACAAGTATAGATAACCAAATTAGACCATTAGACCTAAATGGCTAGCAGTAGCAACACGACTTTCTATTATTATCCGTTTGACGACTTTTATGAGTCGCCAATTCCGTTTCGGTCTTTTAATGAGACCATTAAATTGTGTGCTTACACTTTCGTTTGAATTATGGCAGAGGAAGAGATGTTTAGCCTCTTCTCCTATAAATCTAAAAAGGGTTTAATGGTATTACCATTTACCCAACCTTTTATTCACGGAAAAATTCAATGAGATTTGAATAAAACTCTCCAAAATTATATTTTAGTATCGACGACGCCATTAAAGAACTAAACAACTTACTTATCGAGATTTTACCAAATAGAAACAGAAACAGAAACAGAACTTAAAAATTATTATTTTTAGTTTCCATAAAATTTGAAAACTAAAAAAAATTAAAACTAGAATTAAAAAAAAATTCAAATAAACATATGTTTATTAAAAATAAAAATAAATAAAATCAAAGCGCCTTAAAATTTAGCCATTTACATTTAATTGATACAAAACTTGCGTTTGCCATTTATAAATGAATGCACCTATTGCTACTAATACTAGGGCAGTTGAGTAAAGTAAAAGTAAAGCAATAGCATGAATGCGTGCAGGATATCAAGTAAATTGCTTCTACTTTCCGCAAGAACAGATGAGATACTTTATTATGCATGAAAATTTCAAGTAAAAGTAAAAATAAAATAAAGTATCAATAATATTAATACCACTATAAATAAGGTTTTCGGCATGTAGAAAACAAGGAAGAGTTTCGTAGGGACAAATATCTTCTAGTTTGTTGGCATTGGAGACGGAACAATAATAATTTCAAGCTTACTCTCCACAATTGACTGACATAACCTCGTTAAGCACATGCACGATTTTATTGGCACGTCATCTTTTAGACCACTTTGATCGAAACTTGTAACTTTGTGATCATGACACGTATAACGTTTCCCATAATATCCTTCCCATGCCCCATACTGGTTAACTATTAGCTTATCTACTTTCTTTCGTTCTTTCTAATTTCTGGTCAACATTTATTTGTTGATTGTTCATGAATCAAAATTCAAAAAGTCAACATCCAACAATGTCAGTCCCCGCTATAAACAGGTAACCCAAAACACAAGCGAACCAAACAGCAATGGCACTTCTCAATCTCAAACTTGCTATCGTTCCTACACAGTTTAGCCGCTCCCGCCACGGTCTGTTGCCGGTGCGTTCGACTCGGGCAGGTTTAGTAACAAAAAGAATTCATGCAGCAGATGACGAAGCGACAAAGAATGAGAAGAAAAAGTCTGAAATTTGCACGGCCGACGAGCTTCACTTCGTGGACGTAGCCAATTCTGAGTGGAAAATCGCCCTCTGGCGTTACCTGCCTTCTCCTAAGGTATTGGGTGGGGTGATGGTTACATTCTGATCGCATATACGACGTAGCCTAAGAGCAAAACCTGTACTAGCAGTGTTTTTTTTTTTTCTTTTATCATTCATTAATGCAAAAAGTAAATATTTGAAGTTTTTAAAGAAATATAAATAACTGAGTTCGACGCATTGTTTCCTTTAAGTATGTGCTATGTCAATTCTTGTCCGCCTTATTACTTGCAGTTATTCTTTTTCTATAATCAATTATCTAATTGATTTTTTTTTTGTAAATATAGTTTACTACTTTTATTTATGTACATATATAGAACTGTGTTGTGTGATTGACACCTGACAGGCACATCCAAGGAAGCATCCATTGTTACTGCTGCCGGGAGTCGCCACCAATGCAATTGGATTTGATTTGTCCCCTCAGGTAACCTTCTGCTTTTTCTATTATATTTATATATCTCGGATCGGCTTTTGATTTGTCCCCTCAGGCAACCTTGTCCTTTTTCTATTATATTTATATATCTAGGATCGGCTACGGATATGAGAACTCAAAACTTTCAAAATCACCAATATTTAGGAATAGTCTGACCACGCAATTAATGTAATATTCAAGCTCAACGTCTCAAAATTATTATTGAATAAATGAGTAACAGAACTCTTTAAGGTGGCTTCGTGGAGTTGGGGTGGCGTCTGAGGTGGTGAAGGAGGGAGTATGTTGGTGGCCGCCATAGCCAAGACAAGAGATAGATGCACAAGAGTGGAGAAGCAGGAATTTTCGAAATTAGCTAGGATAGGATGTCAACGCTAGCAGCAGTGCTGCAGTGGGCCCATTCTCAAAAAAGGAACATACATCCACGACGCAACCTGACGGGAGCTTAAGCTTCGTAATCGTATGATTTTCTTAGATTTTTTCATTTCTAATAGAAACTTTACGAGCAAAAAACGCAACTTTTGCCTAGACTTTAAACGATATGTCTTTTTTGTGGAATCGTCTGTGATTGTGATTGAACTCTTCCATCTCTGATAAGACTGACTATTATGCAAAACAGTCGTCATTTGCGCGTTTCATGTCAACCCAAGGATTTGATACTTGGATTCTTGAACTTAGAGGAATTGGATTGAGTGCCCATGTGATGGAATTTCAATCTGGCAAATTGCATTCCAAGCTACTGGAATCTGTAATAAAATTTCCGGAAAGACTCTCAGGCTTCCTGGACGGAGGTTAGATAAATAGCTGTGATATGGGACTCTGTGCAATTTTTGTTGGTTTAATGGCGTTAACTAAACATGTATGCTTGCAGGTCAAAACTCTTTTATCACAGGCCTAAGTAGGGATTTCAGCCAAAAGCTTCTGAATTTTATTGAAGAAAGTCAACAATATATCAGGCCGTCATTTTTTCATTTCCACGAGCGTGCACCAGTGGACGACTTTATTGAACAATTTGAACAAATGAGAAAGTATAATTGGGACTTTGATCACTATTTGGAAGAGGATTTGCCAGCAGCGGTGAGGTGTCATTTCTGTTGGTGTAAATATATTATGTTTCTCGCCTGATAATTACTAGTCCATTCTCATTCATCTACACTGGAGTGTTCTGTGTTCTCTGCTATTTAGTCCTTAAGTACTTCGCTTACTCTCCTTTATTGGATCTTCCTTCTCTTGTTGTCTTGTCTTAGATGGAGTACGTAAGGACTCAATGCAAGCCCAAAGATGGAAAGCTGCTTGCCATTGGGCACTCCATGGGTGGCATTCTTCTATATTCATTGCTCTCACTATGCTGTAAGACAGTCTTCAGTTTATGCTTCTTAAATGTGTTACGGTTGAAAACCATGTAGTAATAATCCATATGGAGTTTCTTATTAGTGGCAAGTGAATGATGTGCTATTGCATGATGTTTATTACCTGTTTTGGTTACCTTTATTATTGATCATCTCATCTGTATTTGGCTTCCTTTAATATCTTACTTCGGATCATGATTTATGTAGGAAAGTTAAAGTTTAATATGGCATTACTACCCAAGAATCAACCAAGTTATGGCTTTATATTTGATTAAAGCCTCTTCAGCCTTTAGAGGCCGTCCAGTATATTATGTTAGTTGGGTCTTTCATTCCCTTGACATGAAGTTCATATGGATAATTTATTGAGAAGCCTTCTATTGAATTGTCAAATATGCAAAGTTTCTTCATAATTAAGTTCAAAAGGACTCTGGATTGTCTGAATTAGGCTTTCAACTTGTTTGGGTCATGCAGTAAAAGGCTAAATTCAACTGATAGCCTTTTCCTATCAACCAAGTTATGGCTTTATATTTGATTAAAGCCTCTTCAGCCTTTAGAGGCCGTCCAGTATATTATGTTAGTTGGGTCTTTCATTCCCTTGACATGAAGTTCATATGGATAATTTATTGAGAAGCCTTCTATTGAATTGTCAAATATGCAAAGTTTCTTCATAATTAAGTTCAAAAGGACTCTGGATTGTCTGAATTAGGCTTTCAACTTGTTTGGGTCATGCAGTAAAAGGCTAAATTCAACTGATAGCCTTTTCCTATTTGAGTTGCCCACTCATCGGCTGTTGTTTATTGTAACTGATGTATAACAAAGACTTGAATGTACTGTATAGCGGCAGGACATACCAAGGAACACTTGATTACTAAAAATTTCAATTCCTCCAATACTACCTCTAAGCACAGAAGATGCTTTTCTTGGTGTAGAAGTAAACTCCATAAATGTAAACTAAAAAGGCACCAATTATTACTGGAAGTTAAGGAATGTCAAATCCGATTGTATTTAACTAGCATGTTTAAGGTCAAAAGATCTAGTCCAGTTCCTACTTTAAAGGCTATTAATTTAATTCAATCCTTTGGCGTCTGAATTAATCTGCATTGTTCACTATTCACTTCTCATCATTACTAGTTGTCTACTAAAGTTTGATGTTTAATGTTTAATGTCTGCAACATTTACAAGTGAACTGTGTTTATTACATGAAAGAAGTATGATGCAGATATTTCCTGTTATGTTTTTGTTTGAAAGATATATTTCATGTTGTGTTCTCTCCAATGACAATATAAATACTGTTTAGAATTTGAAGCAAATAAAACTCATCAAATTGTAAAAATTAGTTAAATAGATCATGTAACTAGGCGTGTTTAACCTGATAAACTGATATTGACTGTAGCTTTTCAAGGAAGGGAATCTGGATTGACATCTGTCACTACTTTGGGGTCATCACTTGATTACACATCTTCACAATCTACACTAAAATTGGCCATACCAGTTGTAAGTGATAGGAACATCTAGGTTTTCTAAAAACTTACTCTTCAGTTATGTAACATAACTGATTCCAATCTATTTTGGGTACTTTCAGGCTGACCCTGCAAGGGCTCTTAATATCCCTGCAATTCCAATTGGAGAATTGATCTCTATCATTCATCCTCTTGTGTGCCATCCTCCTTACATTTTATCTTGGTTAACTCATCAATTTTCTTATCCAGGCATGATGGATCCACAGTTGTTTGAAAAGCTTGTCCTGAACAATTTCTGTAAGTAATGTATTTCATCTTGACTAATAAATACTTTAAAGTGTTCCACACAAAAATGTTTGAAGTTACTTTGGGACCCACATATTAGGAAAGTATAATCTAAGTAAATTTGCAAGTGTAGATGGTAACAACATGAGGGGGCATAACTATTATGATACTGCCTGAGGAATTTTTTCGTTATCATTGCATTAACTGTGATCAAAACAATAGTAACGTTGGCACGAAGGAAAATGATTTTGTTCTCTCAGCTGACGGTGAGCCTAAATATGCGTTGTGCCTTTTCTTTTCCACGGACTACTGCTCTTGTGTTGTTCATATGCATTATTATGAAGATTGTTTATAGAGGAATCTTCCATTGGTGATTTTTGTCGTTGTATGTTGATGTTAAATGATTGCCCTTTGATCAGTTTGAGGTTAGTTAGATAATAACTTACATCAGGGAACTTGAATAATTTGTCAGAGAACATGGGTGGAAGCGCACTACCTCTTTTATTTTCTTGTTCATTGATCATAATACTAAGATATCTCTGTTGATCTAGTTAATTACCTATTTTTCTTTTTTTTTTTTTTTGCTAACTTTTACCTATGTAGCTGTCAAAAATCACAATCTTTGATCAAGCATCCTGTGACTTGAATCGCTTTTGAACCTAATTTTTGTGTACCTGTTATCATATCTTTTATACATTTAGCTGTGAGTTCTGGTTCTAAATAGCACAGCAGCAGCAATCTGTCTGCAGCATTGTCTCTACTAAGCTTAAATCAGAAGTTGAATTCAGTAATTGTGCCCATTGTTTATATGCTGTTTATGGAGCACTTTAAACTTCTACTAGTTTTATGTGGTTTTTTTGCACTATCCTTATTAGCGAGGTGATTGATCTTTGGCAAGTTGGAAAGCACCAACAAATTCCATGGACTGGGAATTAACTAACGAAACCTTTAGACAAACTGCGTGAGCATTAAAGTACTGGTATTTAAACTGCGATTTCTATGCGTCCTTGCAATAAGAGCCAACCCTTTGCAAGGGTGAGAATGTAGAGTGAGAAGCTTTATCTTCTCTCTAGAGATTCTCCACCCCTCTAACTTTGAATCAACAGCTTCTGTTCATCTTGAGTTCTTGCTCCAGACCTACACCCCTTTTGCTTCTGTAGCTTCAACTTTGTTCTCTTCTCTCCTTCCTCAGCAACCTTCCTCAACCCACCTTGTTTCCATTCTCAGCCCCTCTCTTTTCCTGCCCCTCTATTTTACCATTTGCAAAACTAACTTTCAAACTTTCATTGAGGCTAGGGTCAGTTTGTACCTTTTCCAATAATGACCTAACCTAGTCTGTGATGTCACACTCAACCAAACCAAGTTCCCTCTCCCCCAGCCTGCTCTTGTCCCCAACCTCATCCGTGACTCATGTCCCTCTGGCTTTATTAATACTATCTCCTCTCCTATTAGCTTGCTATAAGAATCCTCCATTCCTCCCCCCTCTATAGGGACAGTCCAAGACTCAGCTTTGCACTCCCCCTATTTAGATAGGCTCTCATTCAGGTAACCCCAAAGTGAGTTGGAAATAAATAGTGGGAGATACCTTGGAATAAAGTTACATTACTACCCACCATCACCTTAGATGGTGTAAACATAGTAGTCCCCCTGGAGATCTTGAGAGATGGAGCAAACAAGTAGGCGTCTACTCTAATAGGTTTTCTCATGGAAAGAAGGCCAACCTTCCCATTTTAATACGAATGGGCTATGCAGAATTGGAACTCAAGAGGCCTGAAGGAGATCTTGCTTACTGAGTACATTTAATTCCTAATTGTGTTTAACAAAAAAGTTGAATCACAAATCATAATTGAATCTAGCCCTTGGCATATTAACAACAGGCCAATTTTCTTATAGTTGTGGCAACCAAGTATGAAGCTCGATTTGCTGCAGCAATCCAGGGTACCTTTGTGGATCAACATACATAATATTCTCTTGGAATAGTGGTCTACTAGGGGACTCAGTTACCTAGCTAGCTACATAAGACAACCTATTGGAATGGCTGAAGTTATAGCCTTCTTTAAAAGAATCCACTATGCAAGGTTGTGTATAGTGGTGGACATAGAAAAGGAACTTCTTTAAAAGTGGGAATGTCCCTACTTATTTGGAATGTAATGGGTATTAATTGTCCCAAAAACCTTATGGTGCTCAAGGATTACATTAAAGAAATAAAGCCTATGTGGATAGGCGTTTTAGAGACAAAACTCAAGAGGGATAGATGTAACAATAAACTCTCATTCCTGGGTAACCACTGGAGGATAATCATAAATCATGATCTCCATCACTATGGTAGCATCATTGTAGTATATACCTCTAGTAGAATTAACCTTAAGATCCTGGATAGCTCAGAACAACATATTCATACAACTTCAATGGTACATGAAAGAAAGGATTTCCTCGTTACTATCATAAATGGTTCTAACCATACTTTCCAAAGATGGGCCTTATGGGACAAATTAAAGAATCTCCATATCTCGAACAACTCACTATGGATACTCATTGGAGATTTTAATAGTACAATGTTCCCTTTTGAGGCTGATGGAAACTTTAGTATTATAAACCTTATAGAGGAACTCAGGAAGTCTGTGGAAACACAGGAACTTACTGACTTGGGATTGGAAGGTAATTTCTTTAACTGGAATAATAAATAGACAGGTGGAATATTCGTAAAAAGCTGGATATGGTCCTTGTTAATGATGTATGGCTTGAACAATTTCGTGATATCAAAGCCACTTTTGATAACCCTTATTCGCAGACCACTCACTAATAATCATTTCAAACCTGAATGAGGCTTTCACTAGGAGATCCTCTCTCCGCTTTAATAATTACTTGGTTGATAATGATGGATTTGAGGAGGCAGTACTCAATAGATGATTCCTCTTCTACATGCTAGCCTCTTCTTAGATCACATCACAAAAGATGAAGCTTATTTCCTAACGCAACCTTCCAATCCTAAAAGGCTCTTGGACTTGATGGATGGAATTCTTTCTTCTTTCAAAAAGCACAGCACCTTATAAAAGACGTTACAGAAGTTGTCCTGTAATTCTTTAGCAATGATAAGATGTTCAGAAACTTCAACGAAACATAAATCTAACTTATACCAGAGGTACCCAATCCATGTTCCTTACAGGACTACAGGCTGATATCTTATTGTACTTGTAACATCATATACAAGACAATGGCTAAGCTTATTGCTTTAAGACAAGTGTGTTGAAAAATCTCATCATTGATACTCAAAGAGCTTGTATTTCTAGTAGACTAATTAGAGATAATATTCTACTTGCACAAGATCTGTTCAAAGTATATGGAAGGGTAAATTCAACCAAAAACTGTTGTATTAAGGTGGATTTTCACAAAACCTTTGACTCAATAGAGTAGAATTGCACAATACACATTTTGGAAGCATTCAGATTCCCTAAATTGTTTGTTAACTGGATCAATCAAAGCATCTCAACCACCTCTTATGGAGTTCTTGTGAATGGAGAACCAACAACCTTGTTCGAGGGAGGAAAAGGGTTGAGACAAGGAGATCCCATTTTCCCTTGTCTCTTTATTCTTTTCATGGAACCTCTCCCCAGACTTTTACACCATTATATTAAGCTTTATAGAAACTTCAGGTTTCACACCAAGTGTAAGAAATTGAATATCTCAAGTATAGCATTTGCAGATGACTTGCTACTATTCTCTAAGGCAGATGATAAATCAATATCCATTCTCACGCCCGCCCTTCAAACTTTCAAAATGATGTCTGGTTTGGGTGCCAACAAGAGTAAGAGTTTTCTAATGGTGTCTGTTGGAGCTAAAAACCTAGGGCCTTGGCTTTCAACAATCAAGTCTTCCTGTAGGAGAATTTCCATTTACATATTTGGGATTACCAATAACCACAAGGAGGCTAAAGCATAGGGATTGCGTGCCACTGCTAAAGAAAACCAAAAGAAACATAGTCACTGGAGTAATAGATCACTCTCCCATACTGGAAGAGTCTAGCTCATAAATTTTGTTCTTAGCGCCCTACACGTCTATTGGACTACTTACATCTCCCTTTCCAAAGGGTTGATCAGGATATTGAACGTATGCTAAGGAATTTCCTATGGTCTAGTAAGTCCTCTAAGAAATCTCACTGTAATGTGAAGTGGACTGAAGTGTGCCAAGCTAAAACTAAATGGGGGGCTTGGTATAAAATCAGTCTCGTTTGTCAACAAAGTCTTATCAGTCAAACAATTATAGAGGATCACTAATGACAGAGAAGTCCTATGGGTTAGGTGGATCTACCAATACTATCGTAAGGGGAATAGCTTGTGGGGTTTGGAATGCAAAACCACTTCATCATGGTTCATTTCTCGACTCCTAAAGCTGAGAGAACCACTCCCTCCATTAATAGCTTGTAGAATAAGGAATAGGAAAGAAGCTTATTTCTAGTTCGATAATTGGTATAAACTAGGTCTCCTATCTGACTGAACTAGCTCAAAGCTTAAGTAATCTATTCCACTCAAATGCTAATGTGAGCTCAATAGTAGGGAATGACATCTAGTTAATCAATTCCTCTTTGGTATTAAACGGGTTTGTGGAAGATGTTTACATCTGGTTGAATCACCCATCAGGTTCATTCACTAATGCTTCCTGTTCAAAGGCATTCCACTCTTGGGTTATTCAATTGCCTTGGTATATAACAATATGGTGCAAGCAAGTCATACCTATAATTTCCTGCCACATGTGGTTGGTGCACCAAGAGAAACTGGCAACCTTGGATAAGCTGAAGTTCCTGAATAACCCAACCACTTCCCGTTACCTATGCAGCATGGAGAATTAATCCATTTCCCATTTATTTTTTAACTTTGATTACTTGTCATTCATTTGGAATAACATACAAGTCTATGCCGATCTATGAGAAGAAGCATATTTTACTTGATGCTACTCAAGATACTAGAAGGTATAGGGCCTACGAGAGCTGACAGAACCATTTCAAACATTGCATTTTATAAGCTCTATGGACTACATTTAGAAAGAAAGGAATGCTTGACTATTTCAAGGACTCAGGCATATAAGGGAGCAGGTGTTGAGGAAGCTAATTTTATGCATAAGAGAGCAAATTCTTACTAAC
>JANQBM010000006.1:24455842-24465943 GCA_025594535.1 Erythroxylum domingense
AGATAGAGCCCATATTGTTGAGTCAGATTTCATCTTATAAAGGTCCAAGAGGCATTGGCTTACTCCTTAAAGCCCAACATGAAGTGTTCAAAGGCCCACATGGAGTCCAATTGGGAGGACTCAGTTAAAATACCATGTGACAACTATGTGTCACTTAAAATAAGGAGAAGGACGTGATCTATAAGTTCCAATATGTTCAGATCATGTTTTAATTAGTTTCCTTTTTTGTTTTCCTTGAAATAAGGTCACCTAGTTAATACCTTTCTAAGTTTATTTTGTTTCCTTTTAAGGATTGACTTGTTTCTTTTTATTTAGTTTCTTCTTTAGGACATTAATTTAGGAAGTTTTTTCTATAAATAGGCACCCTCTATGTACGTTGAAGGCGATTTTTCATTCAGAAATAATATTGAGTATTATTGCATTCTTGCTTTCTTTGTATTCTTTAACAATACTTGACTTATCGAAGTAGTGGTCTTCCTTTGTGGCGTCCCAAGGTTAGATATCTAAGAGAAAAGTTATCTTAGCGTTCTTTCCATTGACCAACATTCTTGCTAGGATTCTAAGAGACAATTTCTCTTATAGTTCTTTCCATTGACCAACATTCTTCCAACCCCTTTTCTTTTTGTTTTCTATTTCTATCTTTTCAATTTTGTTTTTTATACTTCCATATGTGTTTGATTCTAGTCGTTCCCGGGCATAGTTCCATCTTATTGAAGGTTCTCTAGGACAAGTTCCTATTAGGTCTCCCATCACTTTCTATGTCAATAAAAGGTCTAAAAAAAAAAAAGAGAAAAAGAGGTTAATCATTGACTATAAACCTCTCAATACTTTCGTACAAGAAGATAAGTTCTCATTATTGAAGATTAGTATTCAAGTACTATTTCTCAAGGAAGTTATCATCTTCTCTAAGTTTGACTTAAAAGCTAGATTTTGGTAACTTGAAATTGACCCTCCGAAAAGATACAAAACGGCCTTTTGTATTCCGAACGCCTAATATCAATAGACAATTTCTCTTATAGTTCTTTCCATTGACCAACATTCTTCCAACCCCTTTTCTTTTTGTTTTCTATTTCTATCTTTTCAATTTTGTTTTTTATACTTCCATATGTGTTTGATTCTAGTCGTTCCCGGGCATAGTTCCATCTTATTGAAGGTTCTCTAGGACAAGTTCCTATTAGGTCTCCCATCACTTTCTATGTCAATAAAAGGTCTAAAAAAAAAAAAGAGAAAAAGAGGTTAATCATTGACTATAAACCTCTCAATACTTTCGTACAAGAAGATAAGTTCTCATTATTGAAGATTAGTATTCAAGTACTATTTCTCAAGGAAGTTATCATCTTCTCTAAGTTTGACTTAAAAGCTAGATTTTGGTAACTTGAAATTGACCCTCCGAAAAGATACAAAACGGCCTTTTGTATTCCGAACGCCTAATATCAATAGACTATTGTACCATTTGGACTCAACCCCTCTCACTATTTTAACGGGCCATAACAAAGACTTATGAGCCTATTCTCTATAGTGTTTTAGTTTACATTGATGACATCTTGTTATACTCTAAGACCATGAAAAGCATCAGAACCTATTCCAATCCTTCTTGAATCTTACAAAGCAACATAGAATTATGCTTTCAACAAAAAAGAGTCATATTAGGACAACTCAAATAGAATTTTTAGGTATGCATTTCCACAATGGAAATTGTCAGCCGAGTCCACATATCGCCAGTGAATTATTGAACTTTCTTGATGACAATCTCATTACTAAACAGATTCAGGAATTCCTTGAAATTGTCAACTATATCAGAGATTTCATCCCCCACGATGACAATCTCATTACTAAACAGATTCAACAATTCCTTGAAATTGTCAACTATATCAGAGATTTTATCCGCCACGTGGCTAATTATACATAACCCTTATCAAAATTATTGAAGAAGAATCCTCCACCATGGAGAAAAGATTAAACCAGAGCCATACAACACTAAAAGAAAGCTTACACCAGCTTTAAAAATTCCCGACAAAGGCCAGTGTATTCTGCAAACATACACTAGTGATCACTATTAGGGTGATCTATTAATTGTAGAGATTGATGGAAAACGACACTATTGTGGCCTTGCCAGTGGACAGTTTAAAGAATCTAAAAAGTGCTATCACGCAAGCTACAAAGAGATTTTGGTGGTGAAAATGGGAATTAAAAAGTTCAATTTCCATCCTAGCCCTTACTACTTTGTGATAGAAATAGAAAACACCGCTTTTCCTAAGATTCTTGAGCCTAAAAGGAAGACATTGTCAGATAATCAATTGCTTCGACGGCAAGAATAGTTCTCCCGATATAAATTCATAATTCACCATATCAAGAGAGATCACAATATTCTTACCAACTTTCTTTCTCGATCCAAAAAATAAGTCCAATTAATCTCTCCTCTTCTCTCCATAAAAATACCTCTCCTTTTCCCATCATAAAGTTTCCTCCTCTCTTTAAAATTCCTTTAGGTTTTGAACCCAATAGAGAAAGTCCTACACTACCAAGGCCCAACAACATTGAACCTAATGACCTATTCATCAATGCACAAAGCCCATGGCCTCCAAATTAGAATGATTGCAAGATTGATTGCTTTATCCAAGCCATGCATCACCTTAAGAAAGACATGGATTTGACAGAAGATTCTGACAATAACAGTAGTGGACCACATTCTCCCTCTACTCCTCCTTAAAGATTTCTTTTTTTCTTGTAAAAGAATCTTTGAGACTTAGTGCTTCCCAATCATTCTTCTTTTTATTATTTGTTTTTTAAAAGTTGTGTGAATTATTGTATCTAAGGAATCTTTTCCTTAAAGTTGTATGTTTTTATTCGCTTGTTTGGTTTATAAAAGCGAGACTTCTTTATTTTTGTACTCAAGTTGTATTAGGAGTTTAAACGATTTAAATAAATAGAAGTTTGTGTTTTTCATCATATGGCTTATTTCTAAGTTTTTCTATCTTGAAAGCTTTCATCATCATCATCACCACCATCATCACCCAGTACGAAATTCCAAATTAAAGCGAAGTTTGGAGAGGTCTGACAAGACGCAGCCTTACTCCTATAGAGTAGAGCGGTTGTTTCTAATAGACTCATATGCAAATGTGACAATGAAAAAAAAGTGATACAGGTTAAAAGAGAAGATATGTAAAACTGACATGCTAAAAAAGTAGGTAAATAAAATTAAAATAAGTAAATAAACAAATAGAATAAAAGAAAAGGATGATGTATCATGTTATAACCAAAAAAAATCTAATGGAATTGTCTTATACACCACATAAGGTTAGTAAGTGAAGTATCACAAAAATTAGGTAAGCGAAAGGTAAAAGCGTACCTGATGAATGTATTCCAACTTAAAGGTCAAAGAGATGCAACTTATCCTACCCTACATCAATGCAGAATTAACATGAAAAAGAGTAAACACATATCTGCTTGGGACGACGACCGTGTGACATTTCTAACACCCAGAAAACTTCCCGAACTGCAAGCCTCTATACGTGTAACTCGGACCACACTACAAACTACAAAGCTCCTAAAAATATACTCTCTCCCCTCACTCTAAGTTTAGCACAATACAACTCTCTTCAGTTTCACTCCCCTCCTTACTATTTTACTTATCCTCTTCCTTACGACCACCAGTCAATCCAACGCACACAACATCACTTGCCTTCTCACGAAACACCCAAATTTCTCCACCTTCAACTACTACTTGATCACCACTCACCTCACTGTCGAGATTAACTCCTGTACCACTTGCCTCTTAATGAGGATCCTTAAACGGGAATATATTAGGAGGGTATGATTTATAAAAGGTAAGTCTTGAAAATTGATGCCTGTTGAGAGAGAGGGCTTGTGTCTTAACCATCGTACTTTAAATTTACACTACAGTCATGTTTTGTTTATCCCTGCTCTCAATGGTATCTGCTCATAAGTACAAAGATCTGGTGTCCTCGTGTGTTGTGTGTCCTCTAACCAAGGGTAACCCGAGTGACCAAAGAAATTATATATTAAGCGCTTTTATCATCAAGTATTTGGTTGTATAAAGTAAATTACTAATTAAGGAAAACTATAAGCTTTTGATTAATTAAAAAGAAAACATAAATATGTCGATTTGCTAATAAGTAAACAAAAAATTATGTTACGTAGGATACTAAAATCAAACATCAGCTATAAAGTCCATACAATTCGGCGGGTCACTCCATGAGAGGAAATTAAATCTTCTTTCACCATAATCATTTACGAGGAAGCTTCACTTTCCAAATCATATAAATTATAAAAAGTTAACTTGGTCTGGACAATTTCGAAATAAGTTACCTATCCATCTATCTTCTGATCATCAAAGACAACAGAAAAAGAAGCTACTATGAATAAGTTGTATTGTTATGGAGAACCCAAGCTTCCAAAGCGGTCTAGTTCTTCACTGGAAACTGCATTTATTCTAAAACCACATTGCATAATTTCTTTGGCTATTATGCTAACGCCGTTGACAAATCGAATTTCAACTATTGCAGAAACCTAACTGACGACAGACATCCAATCAGACATTTATAAAAGTAGGAATCTTCCATCAATTCCATAGTGAAATCAGTATGATCCCACAAATTCATACAAACAGGGCATGACAATTCATGGGAAAATGGGGGCGGTAGCTTCATGCCAAAGAATAAAAATTAGGGGAGACGTCCTGGTAATGGATATGGAATCTATACACCAAATAGAGGCATCGAGATATATTGTCTTATATATATATATATATATAAAAGAATACCAACACTAGCCTCGGGCAACTGGCGCATCCTTACAGACTGGGCACGTATTTTTATGCGCAAGCCATTGTTTTATACATTGTACGTGGAAACCATGTCCACATTCCAGCTTCCCCAACTCATCATCTGCTTCATAATCCTCCTGTTTAGAACCAACGACACAAAAATCAGATAAAGGAAAGGTATGAGTGACAAAAGGTTGAAATTCCAAAAGAACTAAACCAAGAAGATTGCACCCTACCTGACAAACACTGCAATTCCTATCCACAATCACGGGAAAATGGGTTGATAGATCATTTAGAATCGAGAACCTAATCTTCCTGATGCAATGGCTTATCTCATCTTCCTTTAGTCCAGTACAGACATAACCAATTTTATCACCTAGCTCAAGTAGTTCCTGTTTGCATAAGAATAGATAAAAGACACAAAAAAACAAAGATGACTTTCAGCTGTCCAGATTAATACAAAACATGAATGAAAGAAAAAAAATACCACATGGTTTATGTGACCAGGAGGGATTTAATATAGTCCCACATAACAGAGTCCCAACAAATACGTGTACACATCAATGAATACCGCCAACCACAAACTGATACTTGCACCTGGCAGTCAAAGCTTTCCACCCTTCTCTAAGCAGCACACTCGAGACAAACTTAAGCATACCTCATATGACATGTTGTCAATGTTAAGTCTCCAATCACTAAATCGATCCAATCTTCCTCCCGTCATGAAACCATTTTGGAGCATCAATATCTGCATGCAGCCAGCACCACAGCTACAATGTTTTAACAACCTTAAGAATATATAATATATCAAGGCAATCCAAGCACCAAATGATAAAGGTTATCATTCATTATCCCTCAAATTGCTCCCCATAATAAACAAAATCATTTGACAAAAACAAATGTTCAATTTTCTGTCTGAAAACGGCCAAAACAAAGAAATCAAGACAGCATTGTATGCATCCTTGGGGAGGAACACGAAGTTTGAACTCAAATATCAGAAACACATATTACTATCGGAAACGCATATTACATGTAACCTAAGAATTTACGCTCAGAACGTATGATATGGTAACGGGAGATTCAAACCTCCTATGTTAAAGGCACAATCATTACTCTAATAATTCCTCCAGAGTCAACATTATTGTTCTCACAATGAAGACAATGAAGCTCCAGATGGAAAATAATGGGTGAACATAATATTTTCTAAACAAAAAGTACCATCCTTTGTTTTATGATGAGCCCTAACAATTGGATTTTGTAGAATACTACTTTTGCGAATTTCACTTCTAAAACAGGAGAAGCAAGATCCCGGTGTGGATGACCTCGAGAGTACATTAAGTTTTATGGAAAACAAAAGAAAGGCATCAAAACCTTAGAATGAAGGAGATTAGAGTTCCTTCCAATTTATAATTCTACTAGCATAGAGTATATCCAAGTAACAATTAAAAGCATATCAAGTCAATAAGCCAGTGCTGTCTCTTACCTATGTTTA
Organism: Erythroxylum domingense; assembly: GCA_025594535.1. Classification (NCBI taxonomy): domain Eukaryota; kingdom Viridiplantae; phylum Streptophyta; class Magnoliopsida; order Malpighiales; family Erythroxylaceae; genus Erythroxylum; species Erythroxylum domingense. The sequence continues at coordinate 24,462,121 of JANQBM010000006.1, forward strand.
AAACTAAGCTCTCAACTCCATGCTCAAAACAACAACACCCATGTTCAACAGAGAAAAAAAGCTGAAAACCTATTCAAAAACTATGTTAAAATTAAAGAAAAAATTAGTAAGTAAAGCAATAACAAAATCTTTTGTCTATATCAAATGAACCTTCAACTTATAAACAGTTGTAATTAGTAATAAAATGAATAAAAATTAAGGTACATGTTCTGCTTAAAGTGAAATGTACATTGGATGATGACAAGCATCCTCAATTACAAATGCAACCTGAAATTCAATATGCCCCATCTATAGAGAGATGCTGGGGATCCTATAATTGCCTCTTCAGAACAGACACTAATAAACATAGCATAAGCAACAGTAAAAGGTAAAAACTTTAGATTGTGAAGCAATGAACACACCTCAGCAAGTCCATCGGGAGAAGGATGCCGATAATGATGATAATTCCTTGTGCCAAAGACTTCTGGTTCAGGCTGAAAAGGGACAAAAAGGGGGTCTATATCCAAAAGTGCTACAGAATCAGGATTCGTCGCAACTCTCCTTGGTAAACAAGAACGCTGCCAAGGTTGAGACAACAGATAAATACCTAAGGAACAACATGAAGAAGTAACAAAAGAACAGTGTAAAGAATTAACAAATATAAAATTAAGAGTAGACCACTACGTGCTTAAGGCTTTCAAAGCAAGATTCCAACTCTAAACGAAAAAGGGTAAGAGGAATCCTATGTGTACTTACAATACAGGAGAAGAGATTTTTCCTTCTCTAACTCAAAGACTGTATGTACCTAACAGAAGCTATGTATGGTTAAATCCAAAGATATGTAATAGTGGGGTCCGCAATTTTGCCATTAATCTAAGTAGGAGTTTTGCTTTAGTAGCCATGTAAATCATTCGTACACGCATAAGCACATCATTTGATATTATCCTACGAAATTAAAGACTGAATTCTACAAGACATTGAGCTTTAGAGAGGCCTTACTAAAGCAAAGTTGAGGCAAGCAATCGAGACACCTATAAGACTAATTTGAACAAACACTTGATAAACCCCTTGAAATAAACATCTCCATTGAAAGTACACAAAGCATAGAGATCACGTGTTTGCTCCACTTACATACTTCAGGATACTACATTCGACTAACTTTACTTGAAGAAATTGCATACACACAATAAACAATGGTTTGAATATACTCAACTTTCATCTTGAGTGTTTAGCCTCCAATTGCAAGGACTACCTCATTCCTGGGGTTATTGAAAATCATAAAACGTTGGTATTTGTAGGTATTGTACAGGTATTTAGAGAAGTTAAACTCTAATTAAGTCAAGGGATTTGCTTCAATTATTTCATAATAAAATTGAAACAAAAATATAAGAAGTCCAATAAAGGCAAAAGACGATTGCTAGATTACGAAAAGATTCAAAACTAATACGATACAGTGTACAGAGAGAATAAAGTATATGAATTGTGAATAAATAGGTAAGGGATGCTATATAGGAATAAGGTGGGAGAATTAGTTAGAAGTAGTTAAAATAGGAGATCAAGACCATATGTGGTATTGGAAATCAGTTGTAAAACTTTTCCTCTCTAATAAAGGTTCTTCTTCAATCTCTTAATTCTCTTCTTTATCTTCTTATCTTCTCTTCTTGCTTCTTAATTCTTTTGATATTAATTTTGTACCATATCAATTGGTATCAGAGCATTCGATTCCTATGGTTGAGGAAATGTAGTTCCAAGAATATCGACGAGAACTCATAACTCTAGTGGAAGAAGCTGAGAAGCGAAAGAGAACACATTGAATCAAATTGCAAAGATCAAGACTCTCTTAGGGGGTTTAAGTTTGCAATGTCGAGAGGCAGTTCTTTCAAGGCAACAAATCTTAGATCGAGGTTGTCAGTTCAGGCTACAGGAATACTTTTGCAGACAAATTATTGGCAAGCACATCACATGAAGTTTCTAGAATTTGATAGAGATAATTTTGGCAATTGGTATCGACAAGTGCAGAGCTACTTCAATGTAGAAGGTACCTTACCAAAACAAAAAAAATTTCAAGAAAGTGTACCCCATTTGAGAGGCAAAGCATTGCATTGGCATGCTAGTTATATTAAGATGACGGGAGAACGAGCTTATGCTGATTAGGAAGAATATATCTATAACATGAGAGCTCAACTTCATTATTCATCAACACATGAATATCCTTTATCAGAACCGAGGAATTTGAGGTAGCAAGGCACTTTACAAGCGTATATTTTGATGCTTTTGATGAATTATACCCAAAGGCTAAGATCTCAGAAGGTAATGCTCTTAGCTTGTTTCCATCTGTCTTACTTGATGAAATCCAAATGACCGTGTGCATGTTCAAGCCCAAAACACCAGCTGAAGCCTATTCCTTTGCTAGGCTCCAAGAACTACAAATGGTTGCACTATTTCAATAGCCCAAACCTACTACCAATAACACCCATATTACCTTTACTATTAAACCTAAGCCATTACCTAACTCATCAACCATAGTACCATCTACTATCACTAACCAATACACAAACTAGTAATCCAAAAGTGCAAACTAGTGGTCTATTACCTACTCCTACTGTTAAACCCTTGAATAACAATCTTGCCATAACACTCACCACTAAAGAAATGAATGACAAACGAGCTAAGGGTTTTTTCTTTTGGTGCGAGGAAAAGTATTTCCATGGGGCATAAATGAAAAAAAAGACAAATTTTTATGATCAGGGTTGATACTCATGAGGATGCAGTTGACGATGAAGGGGGTGAAGTAATAGATTTCCAAGCAATTGAGCTGTCCAATCATGCTTTAATTGGACAACAAGGTTTTTGTACTATGAGAATAGAGGGGTATCATGGTAAGCAGAGTTTGTATATTCTAATTGACTCAGGGAGTACTCATAACTTCTTGAGTGAAAATATGGCATGCAAATTGAGATGCGCTATGTAGGAAATGGGCAATCTCAAGGTTACTGTGGCTAATGATCAAGAAATAGGGTGTAAGTCCAAATGTGAGGGCTTCTAGTGTAGAATGCAAGGTCAAAATTTTGAAGCCGATGTTTTTATTCTTCCTCTAGACAATTATGATCTAATCTTGGCTGTACAATGGCTTTCAACTACTGGAGACATCTTGTGAAATTTCCAACAGTTGAAGATGACATTTAAATTACATGGGCAAGAACATATGTTCATAGGATCCAAGACTGGGGGAATTGAAGTGGTAAATGCTTTGCAAATCCATAAAACACTAGTGGCTTTCAGTCGAGTGATTTCATTGCCAGAGTTGGTAGCTGTCAATGGTTTGCCTGAGGAAACCATAGATAGTTCTTGGCCTAAGTTACAACAATTGCTTAATGAATTTAAAGCAGTGCTTGAGGATTCTGTGTCATTGCCTCAACCTCATGAGTTTGATCGTCGAATTGAACTTAAGGAAGTTAGCCTATTAATACTTGACCATACCGTTATGCTAGTCTCCAAAAGGATGTCATTGAGAAGATGGTGAAGCAGATGCTTGATGCAGGTGTCATAAGGCGCAGTCACATTCCTTAATGCTAGCCCAATAGTATTGGTTAAGAAGAAAGATAATACCTGGCGTATGTGTGTAGACTATCGTGCACTTAATCATACAACCATTAAAGACAAATTTCCCATTCCTGTGGTAGAGGAGCTCTTGAATGAATAGGACATTGAATAGGAAGATAGATTAGTGTTCAGGATATTGGCTTATTAGAATTCATGGTGCTGACATTGAAAAGACTACCGGGCCCTTTGGAAACCTTGGAATTGAATTTAATGTTGGAATTGAATTCAATAACATTAATGA
>JANQBM010000006.1:24493021-24536663 GCA_025594535.1 Erythroxylum domingense
ATCATTAGTAGTTGAATATTACAGTTTGTAATAATTTTGGGAAATTGAAAGTGAATGATATGGTTTGTATTTTTGTAATTTGAAATGAGCCCAAGTGGCTAATAAAAGTTTCTGTTGATTATATTGTTTTGTTGAAAATGGTTATAAAATAAAATGGGCCAATTTAGTTATCATTTTCTGTACTTTAAGTTTGTGTTTGGTTTTTTAAAAAACATTATACCGATTTTGACTGTTCAATGATGTGGCACACCACCCTCGCGGGGCACGAATTCAGATATCACTATCGATATCGAGTTTGGGTCCAGCGGGAGTGGGGTGTTACAACATAGACTAGAGTGTGATAGGATCATACTATATAAAGTCACTGAATATAAGGTAAAGGATAGGTGTCAGAAGAAGCAGAAAACAACTATCTAAGAATAAAAGTTTATTTAATATTTTTGTTCATTTATTAATGTAGTAGTAAGTAGCAATATCTGGATTGAATATTGATTTTGTTTTCTAATTTCTGAATAACATGCAAGATTTATTAGAGAAATTTATGTCTAAAGGGAACGAGTTTAATGTAGAAGACATTATCGATACAGTACTTGATATACGTTTTAACTATGTGAAAGGTCTTGGCTATGGCCCTAATCCAAATGTTTCACCCTCAACATATTAAAAAAATCATCAAGCACCTTCGAAAGGAAAACAACAAGCTTAAGGTTGCATTACAAGTGGAAGTAACAAAGGGATACAAAGCTTGAGCAAAATTAGCAAAATATGATATGTCATTCAAAAGATTACTTGGCTTGGATTATGATATAAATGAACATGAAAGAGAAGGGTATTATTTCTATCTCCTATACTTTTCAAATACTTTTTTTCATATTAAAGAATGGATGAAGATGCAACTGATGAGTGAATATGTTGTGAATGGTAAAGTTATGTGATGTTTTCTTTAATTAGCACCAAATAATTATTGTGTCAATACTCATAATATTTTTATCTGATTTTAACTAAGCTTTTTCAATGTTTATAGGTTCATCAACATACATAACACTAAGCAGTTTTTTTAGTTACAATTTAATATTTTTAAAATTTGAGCTTTTATAATTTGTAAATTGATCTCTTTATTTATTGTTTTATCTATAAGAATTGTCAAGTTGTAATTAATAACTTCTATAGGAAAAGATGATCATCCTTTAATGTTATTTTTTTTGTTGATATAATTTAATGATATTTATATAATTTTACTTTATATATTCAATGCTTGATATTTTGAATTAATTATATTTTTATAAGATTTAATTTTATAAGAAATTCATAATAAAAAATATTGATACATTATATACAAAACATATTGTTTAATATCATAGATTAAAAATTTAACAAATAAAATATCGCAACATTATTAAAAAAATATAGCAAAAAACATTTGGCTACGTTATAAAAAACATAGTTAGAAACATTTGGCTACGTCACAAAAAACATAGCACATGATATTTAGTTATGTCATGAAAAATGTAGCCAATAGTATATAGCTATAAAGACAAAAACATAGTCAGAAACTAATGGCTACATTTCATTTTCATTATCAGTTTGGCACCAAAAATTTCCATACTAAGATTTAATTTTTGGCAACATTTTTTTAATGTTTTAGCTATGAAAAATTTCTCAGCTGATATTTTTGGCTTAATATTTTGAAAACGTTGCCTATAGTTTTTAGTTACAGGAAATTGGTGACATTTTATACAATGAAACTGAAACGTAGCTGATAACTATAGGAAACATTTTTGACATAATTAGCTAAGTTTTCTTTTGTAGACAAAAGTTTACTTTATTGTAGTGAATATGGTTATGGTGGCACATAAAAGTGGCCTACCAAAAATGACAATATAAGGTATAAGTATATGGATAATATGAAATTTCATCATTTTGGTAACTTGATTTGGTGTATTTCTTGGTGTAATAAGAAGTGTAATTTTTCCTCTACATAAAATTGTTACCTACAAATCCAATTAAAGATGAAATTGCAGTCCTAATTGATGAGAATGCAACACCTATTGTCTAGGATGCATCGTAAAAAAGAATATATAAAAAATTGTCAATATTCACCAAAATTCTGTTTACCTCAAAAAATTGCAAATGTTACCCTATTAAACATTGCATCCTTATAAGGAATTTGCTTATTTTTCTTTTTCTTATCTAGATGATGACATGTTGTAATATATGTTTATATTTGGTGCTACTCATATATTATTTAAATAAATAATGCAGACTTCTTTATTGGAGACTTTCTATATTTGCTACCTCCTCTTACAATGACATTTATAACTTTTGTAAATGTTATATTATTCGGTTTATTACTCAAAGATTGATGTATGTGACTATCATTTCACATGTCTCTTCTCTTATATTTGCCTCGTCTAGTAGCGGCAAGTGAAGTGGGAGCAGCCTAAACCGTGAGAACGGGGTTGTGGGAGAGCAATACAAGTGTCGTGCTGCACCCTAGATGGAAAGTCCAGTAGTCGAAAGCATCACTAGCTTACGCTCTAACCCGAGTAGCATGGGGCACGTGGAATCCTGTGTGAAACAGTAAGGATCACCTTGCAAGGCTAAATACTCCTGGGTGACTGATAGCGAAGTAGTACCGTGAGGGGATTACAAGGTCATAAACTTTGATGAAATTCAAGTTATGGTTGAAAGATACATCTAATGGAGGAGTCTTTCTTCCACTTTTCTTCTATAAGTTTTTGCATATATATGCTGCACATAATGAGTACTCTTTTTTTTTCTTAATGTATATTGTTTTCCCCTTAATTCCATAAGTTCGCCTCTTAGTGAACAAATGTGCCTTTTTAGTGAGAATTTAACTTATTTAAGATATATGTATCTTTGGACTTTGTCCTAAGCTTCTTTATGCTTTTGAGCCTTGTCCATTTGTAGGATTGCAATAAAGGTTAGTCCTCTTAAGACCCTTTTTGAATGCTACTATTACTATGCTAAATTTGGACATTTTATTTGAGTTACCTCTAAACTAAAACTTTTACTAAATTATAAGTTTCTCCTACCTTTTGAACTACATAAAAGGTTATAGAATCTTAATATCTATATTTATTACTAACAAAGTGCATCTCAAAATAAGTTTTTAGCTATAAAAAATTGGCGATGAACATCGAAGATAGGGATATCATTCTCTCTTTACACCAAAAATTGTAGAGTAAAAATCTTAATAATTTATTTTTTGAAGCTTTATAGCTTTTTTATCTTATAATGTGATTAATGTGGTATATGGTCCTACAACATTTCTCCTATAGTGGTATTTTGTCTTTACCACTAATAATTTAGATAAATTACTTTAGTTAATAAGATCTTAATATTTTAAAAAATGTGTATATGGTTGTGATCTTAGGAAATATATGAATACATTGAGGGTGAGATAACTACAGTCATCATATGGGGCAAGTTATGATGGGTTTCTATTGCACTAGGTACAGATATGTAGGCATATATTTCTCTTAAGTTGTAGGTCCTTTGGAGTGGGATATATCATTCACTTTTTATTGTAATAAACAACTATTTTATAGTCGCTATTAAATTATGTATGATTCTTTTAAAGATTGCTTTCATAATAGGAGGATATGGTGACCTCATATTTTCTAAGTTTAAATTGGTATTTAAAGTATTGTTTTAGAGGTTGTTTGAATTATTGAGCCAAATCTATTTGTGATTGTGTTTAATAATGATGATGCTAAATGGTATGAGTTGCACCTCTAAGTCTATGGATTATATAGTTATAAGTATGATCTCACTATAAACAAGCTTGTATTACAAAATTCCAAATTTAGGTTCACCTTTGGTCTACAATGATCAAGTTACTATATATAAATATTTGTTTACACTATTTAAACTTATAAGTAGCATAACTTAAGAATAACACTTTTTGTTTTTATAGATAAGGTGAGGAGCCTTAAGATGTTGATATGTGGTGGCATTCTAACTTTAGTAAGCGAAGACATCTATATGTTAACACTTTGTAGTTAATTTGAGTCCAAAGGAAAGCTTTAAATATATATATATATATAATACATGACCAATATTTGGTAAATGTAATAAAAAAGGAAAAAGAATGACTTGCACGATAAAAAAGAATTTTTTGTATAATTGACTATCAAAAAATATAAATAATACACTTTAAAAATTTTAATTACTATACACACATATATTTGTTTACGTCTATTTAACAATGCACAATTGTGCACCATATAAACTATTATAAAATATGTATGTTTCTTTTAAAATTTTCTTATTATAGTAGAAGGATATGGGGACTCATATTTTTTAAGTTCAAATTGGTATTTGAAGCACTGTTTACAGGTTATTTGAATTCTCTAGTCAAATCTATTGTGGGTGTGTTTAATAATGATGATGCCAAATAGTATGAGTGGTACCTCTAAGTCTTAAGGCTAAATAAAATCGATTTAATGGATTTTATACTTATAAGACATAATATAAATATGATCTCACCATAAACAAGCTTGTATAACCAAATTCCAAATTTAGGTTAATGTTTGGTCTACAATGATCAAGTTTACTTGTTTATAATATTAAACTAATAAATAAAATACCTTTAAAATAAAGGTTTTTGTTTTCATAGTTAAGGTGAGGAGGCTCAAAATGTTGACATATGGTGGCATTGTAACTTTAGTAAGAGGAGACAACTATGTATAACACTTTTTAGTTAATTTTAGTCCAAAGGAGAAGTTTAAATATATATATAATACTACATAACCAATATTTGGTAGATGTAAAAAAAAAGACAAGAACGACTTGCACAAGAAAAAAGAAATTTATGGATAATTAACTATCAAAAAAGTAAATAATACACTTTTAAAATTGTAATTACTACACACACATTTTTGTTTGCATCTATTTAATAATGCATAATTATGCATCATATAAACTATACAACAACAACAACAATATCCTAGTAAAAATCTCTTTGAGATGCGGAGTCTAAGGAGGTCTAGTAGTATACAATCTTATCCCTAACTAGTAAAGAGAATGTTTTCGATAAACCCACAAAAACTATGAGAATTGTTTGAAGAAAATAAAAGTCATATATATATTGGAAAAAAGAGACACAAATATACATAATAAATTTAACAACACAATTAAATGTCCAAATTATGATGAAATACTTATGTATAGTAACATTTTGAATTTCTATTATGCATATGTACAACTGAAGTGCATAGTAGTTTTTAAAATTTTAAATTATCTATGTTTCCTAGAATTCAAATGTATCAACCATTAGTTTAGTATTTACTCATAAACTTTTTTTATTTTTAGATTAAAAATGAAATTATTTGTTTGTTAATTTTACTCACTGTACTATATTTATAAATGTTTAATATTTATTGTTTCTTTTAACTTACATTTAATATAATAATTTAAGGAGGTAATTTCAATTTTATAAAATAATCAAATAGAAATATTAAAGGAGATTTTTAACCTATCCATTTCCCTTTCTATCTAAACTTTACAAATTAAATTTTCTTATGCAAATTATAAAATACTAGATAAGATTCATAGATTAATTCCACTTAAATCAAATTATTGAAGTTGTTTTGACCTCCACTTTTTTCTTAACTACACTTGAAGTTATTCCACCTTTGTCTTTTGCTAAATTAATTATGAACATATACTGTAGAAAAAACTAAAGAAAACAAAAAGATATTTTAAGTGATGCTAAAGAAGTCATTCACTTTGACCAAGCTTCATTGAAATTTATAGCCCTTAAATTCTTCAAGGAATCCCTAGGATCTGTTGATTTTATTAATTGCACTTTGCAAGAATGAAAAGACTATATTCCTTAAGCCATTACTTAGAAGAAATTTGATTTTTTTGATAATCCTTCCTTAAGTCTAGAAATTAAGAATGTATTATTTAGCCTAGATCCCAAAAAGACATCAAGTTTAGATGGTTACTGAAAACTTAACGCTTAATATGTCTAGCTTTGCAAAAGTAAGATAAGAGTTTTTCTTAGCAGGGAAAATTCTTAGTAAGCTTAATAAAATTCACAGTTGCCTTATCCCTAAGGTTTTAAATCCTTTAAATATACTTGAATATAAACTTCTGTCGTGATGTAATGTTATTTATAAAGTATCTCAAAGTTGCTTGCCTAAAGGGTTAAGCTGGTATTGATAAAATTGGTCAATCTATATTAAGGAGCCTTTATGTATACGAAAAATATAAGGCACACTACTCCTATTAATCAAATTTTTTTAAAAAGCTAGTATAGAAATAAGGAAATCAATAGTTATACTCTGAAAGTAAATTTTCACAAAACTTTTGTCTTCATAAGATAGACCTTTCTTTTTGTATTATTGGCAACTTTTAGAATTTCAATGCAGTATCTTACATGGTTATGCCAATCCATATCGATAACATCTTATAATATAATTATTAATGGAGAATCTAAAACATGTTTAAGGGAACCAAGGGTCTGATATAGGTAACCTTTTATCACCTTACCTATTCACACTTTAGATAGAGGCACTATCGTGAACGATAGCTAGGACCATTAGGAGAAAAAGAGGATTCAAAAACCATATTAATGCAAAAATCTCAAAACTTTTAATATTTTTTGGAAAAGAATAGTTCAAAGTGCCTTTAAAATTCTTGAATGAATAAGGAAGTAGTTAGGGCTCACAATCAATATCCATAATAGTAGTTTGTGTATTTACTGGATCTTCATATTTTAAGGCCTTTATAATACAAAAAATAAGATCTGAAGGTGATTAATTTCATTTTAAATACTTAAATATCCTTATCATAATCATATGAATCTCCTGTAAGGACTACCAACCCTTACTTGATTCCATTCACAAGATATTTGACTTATTAAGCAAGAAGTTCATATCCTATAAGGGAGTTATAGGTGCTTAATTGATTATGAATTTATTCCATAACACTTACTGATTAATGACATGAAATTGTTTAAGATACTTACTTTGACTCATATGTGATTTTAGGCACAATTCGAAAGCGAAGAAGTTAAAGTGAGTCGAAAGCATAATATTTGGGCTATTTTTCGAAGATTAATTTTCACTTGTCTTTATGGAACAATAAGAAGAAAATTAAAAGACAAGAAGAAAATTAGAAGAAGAAAAATGCAAAGAACAGTGAATGAAGATGGGCAGCTATAAAAAGTGACAAAAATAGTAGTGTAAGATGAAAAAAATATAGAGCAGGAGGACAAGGCAGGAGATGAAATGCGGCATAGAAGCAAGGAATAACTAGGAGCAAAATGGCGCAGCATGAAGTAGGAAACTACTTTTGTGTAATGCAGATAACATCTGTGTAATGCAGACAACTTCATTAAACGTAGACAAGGACTACGTTCAAGCCAAAACATCAACAAGGGTTTTGAACACAAGTGAACAGTGATGGTGGACCGCCGATGTTTATTTGTCACATCATATGAATAGTAGCTAGAAATATAGTAGAAGAGAGTGGTGTGAAATAAAGAGAAGCTTGCGACTTAAGAGAGCTTAGAGGCGTAGTGAGAGGGCTTCGGTGGGGTTATTCACTATAGGCTGAAGCATTTTCTTGGGGGAGGCCCATGAAGGGCTAGTTGTCTCGATGCCAGTTCGCAGGTGACATCGACATCGACAACCCAGGTTAAGCAATTCTTTCATACTTTTGTTGTTTCTTTCTCTCATATTGAATTAATTGTGTTATCCTAGGCATATAGATTTAGGTTGTGTATGGATAATCAGAATTTTGTTATTGTTCAATTATTTGTGTATGAATCCATTGGGTATAGTAAAAGGATGATTTTAATGTGTTCATTGATTCTTTAATTGTAAACCCATTGCTAGAATTTTAATATAATTCGCAATTGTTAGGTCGAAATTCATATGTAGCAACTAATGATTCGTAATCATTAGGGATAATATGACCTAGGTTAAATGATGCATTGTATGTGGTTGTTACCTTGATTAATCAATTTTTCTAATTTCTAATGCTACTGCCTAATTAAATATAGAAATCGTATCCTCGGTTATTTAATGGTTAGGTTTAATTAACGATCGTATCTTGATTAAACAAAACCTAAGGGAAAAGTTGGGTTAATTATTAATCCACGATTAATAGTTGCTAGGAGAGGTTTGAGAATAACAAATCAATGAAATATGTTTAATTAGGGTGTAGGCTGAGATTGAACCAAAGAATTGGGTCCTTATCGAATTCCCCACTTTTATCAATTTTCGCATGTTTTCTTTAATTTGTTGTTATTAGTCTAGTTTCATTTTAATTTTTTATTTGAAAAATCCAAAACCCTCTGTTAAACATAAACACTAATTAATTTCATTTCAATAACTTTACATACCCTCTCCATGGGATCGACCTAGACTTACCACTATTATAGTAGTAGTCCAATTATTTTAGTTTGACTAGCATTATGACATGTGGTCAACTTTGGCGCTGTTCTCGGAGAGTGCGATATTTTTATTTTTGTTTATGATTTAATTGGTGTTTCATACATATTTGTTTTTAATTAGTTTTTTTCAGCTTTTTTTTTATCTTTTCACTTTTTGTTTGGTATTTGTGTAAAAAGTATCTAACATGGATAGAAATAATTTCTTTTATAACTCTTATTCTCAATCCAATAACCAAGGTTAGACTTATCAGCATAACTTTGGTTATGAATGGGATAACCATCATAATTACTTCTATGATAGTTTGCAAGATACACAACAATTTCTGTGTGGACCAAAAGCTTCTTGTCAAAACTCAGGTACATCGTTGGAAGAATTGATGAATTATGTAATGGAAGAATTCAATTTCAATAGGGTATGTAGCAACTTCAAGAGATTATGCAACAACTTCAATAGAATGCCCAACGGTTCTAGCAGGAAATGAGGCATATAATGTCTAGAAACCAGAACATGACAAGCTAAATCGGTGATATGGTAGTGAGGATTTACTACTTGGAATCATAAATAGAAGAGGAGCAGCCATTTCAAACTAAGGTATACCTAATGGAAGAAGTAGAGGAGGAGCTCATGTAGAAGAAGTAGAGGAGGAGCTCAAAACAGAAGAAAAACATATCTTTTAGCTATGAGGTAAGTGCTAAGTCTATAATTATATTCAATACTAACCCTTCACCTTTACTTAGCAGGTTGGAAGAATTAAACGAAAAAGAAAAAAGCAAAGAGTCATTCTAATTATTTTAAAAGAGCAAGGACTCAGTAGAGATGAAGAAGCTGAAGATAGGGAAGACGTTGGAGATGAACTATTATCAACCAAGGTCTTATCCAGAAGAACCTCATATGGAGGAGCAGTATATGACACTTAAAGACCACAATTTTGTCACGCAAGGATGAAACATCGAGCCAGTGACCCTAAACAAAGATGCTTCTTAGGAGGCAATCCAAGGGAAGTAAATTTCTTTTCCTTTACATTTTTGTATTACTTTTTATATGCATGTGTGTTTATGAATTTGTTTATTTTACTTTTTTTAAGTTTTCAATCAAAATGAGAGAAACAATAAAGCAATAAAACAAACATTTTCTCTTTTCTGTTGATTCTAGGACCATATAGTCATAATTAGAGAATGAATTAACTAGAAAATTTCATAGCAACTTTAGCATATGCTTTTGCTCTTGTGATTGGTCAATGTGCATTATCTTTAGAAGAGTAGTGACTAGTGGTAGATAAAGTCGGTGAGATTTGGAGCCTTAGTAGATTGGACTGACACATTCATATCAGTCTCATTATCCTTTGATAACGTGTAACCTTCATGATATGTACATCTTAATTTCGCCTTGAATTTCTATTCAGACTACATTCTTATCATATGCATTAATATGGAAATGATTAGGCATTCTTTGTGATAGGCCCCCTTTGAGCTTTATTAGCCTTCCTTTTTGTATCAACCATATTGCATGCTTTATACTTAACCAAATGTCCTATCCAAGCCATAAAACTAGTGAAACATTTGTGATTGTTGAGTTTGTGGATGTACAAAATTCTAAGTGTAGGGGTGTACATATGTGTAAGTTAGTTAATGTTGGGATGTTTTGTTATGTCTTATCATTGAAATACCCATGTTAATATAGTTTCTTTTAATGTTAAAAAAAGAAAGGAAAAAAAATAAAGAAAAGAGAAAAGCATAAAAATAGAAAATGTAAAAGAAAGAAAAAATGAAAAAAAGAATGAAAAATTTTGTTTAAATAAATTTATGAAGGAGGAAGTGCATATGAGTTTGCAAAGCTATTTATAATTAATGCATCTTCTTAACGTTGTAATGAATGTGTTCTTTATATATGTTGAATATGAGGTAGATGTTGGCTTAAAGGCTTTATCATTTTATGGTTTAAATGTATTGTCATAAAGTATATGAGTGATTCCTTCATATTGGTATATACTTTACGTGGATTGTGCCGAATGGGGCTGTGAAATATAAATTTTGCATTCGTTATGGTTGACGGTACCCAATTTTTGATGAGTGTTGCTTTGTTTCACTAGTTTAATGGCTTTCATGCTACTTAACCCAAATTTATCTCACTTCATCTTTTCCCACATTAAAAACCTTGAAATGTCCTTTGATCCATGATTTTGCATGTGAATAGTAGTGGTGGAGAAATGAAATGATATGTAAAGTTGTGGAATGATATGATCATGAATGGTATTGAATGTACTTATGGATACATTTTAGTTAAACACATTTTCTAAGTCTACCATTAGATTGCTCAGTTTTTGAAGATGATGAATGTTGCTAGGTCATGAGTAAAAGCTTGGAATGTTGACTTCTTACTATGATTTATGAAAGTCATTCATCTTTGCTTATGATTATATATTCTCAAAATATATGTGAGTTGAGTAAATGTTTTTGAGTCTTTGAGCTTAATTTTTATATTTTGCCTGAAGATGGCCAAAAGCTAAGTATGGGGAAAATTGATAGGTGATTAATTGATTATGATTTTATTCCATAAAACTTAGTGATTAATGACATGAAATTGCTTAAGATACTTACTTTGACTCATGTGAGATTTTAGGCACAATTCAAAAGAAGTTAAAGTGAATTGAAAACATAATATTTGGGCCATTTTTTGAAAATTAGTTTTCATTTGTCTTCATAAAATAACAAGAAGAAAATTAAAAAAAGAACAAAAATGCAAAGAATAATGAATGAAGATGGAAAGCTAGAAAAAGAGACAAAAATGGTAGTGTAAGATGAAGAAAACACGCTGCAGGAGCAAAATGGTGCAGCAAGAAGTAGGAAACAACATCTGCATAATGCAGACAACGTCTATGTTTAACACAAACAAGTGTGTTAAACATAGACAAGGACTGCATTCAAGACAAGACATTAGTGATGGTTTTAAACAAAAATGAATAGTGATGGTGGACCGCCAATATTTATTTGTCACATCACATGAATAGTATCTAAAAAATATAACAGAAGAGAGTGGTGTGAAATAAAGAGAAGCTTATGATATAAGAGAGCTTATAGGTAGTGAGAGGGCTTCAGTAGGGTTATTCATTGTGGGTTGAAGCATTTTCTTGGGATAGACCTATAAAGGGCTAGACGTCCCTATGCCGGTTTAGAGGTGACATCGACGCCAACAACTCGGGTTAAGCATTTTTTTCATATTTTTATTGTTTTTTTCTTTCTCTCTTATTGAATTGATTGTGTTATCCTAGGCATGTAGATTTGGGTTCTGTGTGGATAATCCAATTTTCGTTATTGTTCAGTTATTTGTGTATAAACCCATTGGATATTGTGAAAAGATTATTTTAATGCATTTATTAAATCGTATAATTGTAAACCCATTGCTAAAATTTTGATATAATGCGTAATTGTTATATTGAAATTCATATGTAGCGACTAATGATTACATGACCTAGGTTAAATGACGCATCGTATGTAGTTATTGCCTTGATTAATCGGTTTTCCTAATTAATAATGCTATTGCCTATTTAAATCTAGATATCGTATCCTAGGTTATTCAGTGATTAGGTTTAATTAATGATCTTATCTTGATTAAACAAAACCTAAGGGAAAACTCGGGTTAATTATTAACCCACAATTAATAGTTGGTAGGAGAGGTTTGAGAACAACAAATTAAAAAAATATGTTTAATTAGGGTGTACGCCAAGATTGAACGAAAGAATCAGGTCCTTACCAAATTCTGTACTTTTATCAATTTTCGCATATTTTCTTTAGTTTGTTTTTATTAGTCTAGTTTCATTTTATTTTTTATTTGAAAAATCCAAGAGTCCCTGTTAAACCTAAACACCACTTAATTCCATTTTAACAACTTTTCACACACTCTCTGTGGGATCAACCTAGACGCATCACTGTTATAGTAGTAATCTAGTTATTTTATTTTGACTAGTGTTATGACACGGGGTAATGGAAACCAATTGATAACATCAGTTGTAAAAAAAACTATATATTTATTAGTGCTTGGCTCTATCTTTATCAATGAAAATAATCAAGCCAATAGAGAAAGTAATTAAAAACTTTTTTTGGATTAGAGAAGGAAGCACAATAATATGGTCTAAGTTAAAATAAGTGGAATTTTATATGTAAGGATCAAGGCAGTTTGGGAATCAAATCTTTAAGATGCTACTACTAAAGAGGATTTAGAAGTTCTATATTAAGAAGAAATCCTTATAGGTAAAGTGGATGCGTACACACTTTCTTAAAGGAAAGAACTTTTGACTTATCAAATCTAAGCAAGCACTTCATAGACTCTCAAGAACATGTTGAAGATAATGGGGCAAATCTTTATGTTCTTCAAAAGATTTATAGGTAATAAGGATAGCACATTGTTTTGATTTAATAATTGGCATTAATTAAGTCCTTTGCATAAGCTATCAAAATATGATTCTCTGAAGGTAATTATTCCTAAAATAACTAAATTCAAAGTAGTTGTTAAAGGAAACTCCTAGAATTGGTCAACTCACCTCTTGAGGGAATTCTTATCTATAATTAATAATTTACTTGCATATAATCCTATATCAAAGATAGAAGATTTATTCAAAATTTTAAAACATCACTTATCCTAGTTCACAAGTAAATAATGTGTAAAAGCTCTTATAGAATATCATCAAATGGTTTTATGGCTTAAGTTGGTCTAGTTCTTTAAAAACTTACCAAATTTTGTATTTATCCTTTAGATAGCTATTAAAGAAATGTTAACATCAAGGATAAACTTAACTACATTTTTCTAATAACACTCACATTTTCTTTGTTATCAAGAAGAGGAAACTATAAGTTAATTATTTTTCATCTATAAATATGTCTCTTGCTTATAGGAAAAAAGTTTAAGACTTATGTAACCTATATTGTAACAAAAATAATTGGAATGGCATTATTGAATGGGCATATAGCCTAAAAGGGCTTAATAAAGATGATTTATAACTTTAAAAATTACACATAACTACTTTATATAAACTATCTAAAAGTAAAGGAACTAGAGATTTCTTAGAATGTCCCAGTAGATTAATTATTTTTTCTACCAAAAGATAATTAGTTGGACTAAAGAAATACTCATTTAAGGGGTTTGGAATGAAAATCAAGCAAAGAATGGCTTCTAACTTGAGGATTTACACTAAGTAGAAAATATTTTGTTTATTCTCCAACATTAAAGAGATATTCTACTATTTCTTTCTTTCTTGATATGTTCTTAAGTATTCCTCAAGTATTGAGTTATTTTTAGTTTGCTCCTTTGCTAACTTTTTGTTTTTATTTGGTTTCTCTTGTTCTTATTCAAGCATGGGACTTATAAATAGGCTTGACGTTTTTAATAGAGGTCCAGTCCGATTTGCTCTGACCTAACTAATACATGTAAATTGCATCATGTTTTAGGGTATAGTTTAATATATCTTTAGTCCTTAATTCGATCATTAAGTATATGTTTAGGTAAGAATTACGTAAGTTTGTTAATTATTTCTATTTTTAAGTGTTTTATGAGTTAGTACAAGTTTTTGAGCTTAAATATTATATTTTTGAGGTACCTTGTAGCGTTTGCTAGTGTTTCAAGGTTAATATCGATGAACGGAAGAGCGAACTCAGGCCTTAACATAGGCCCACGATCATGGTAGGCATGTCACGATCATGACAAAAGAATCAGAAGTGAGCCACAATCATGGCCTGCAGGGCCACAGTTGTGGCCTATATCGAGCAAAAGCTTATGAACTTCACATTTTAAGGGAATTTTTGCACCTTTCGAGCCCCAAGAATATCCTAGGGTTACCCAAAACATAAAAGGCTACTGAAAGGAAAACAAGTGAAGAGAAAAAGAAGGCTTTTTCATGTAGCAACACTTGAAACCCTAAAGAGAGAATACTGACAGAGAGAAATAAAAAGAAGGAAGAAGAGGAAGATGAAGCTAACTCGATGTACTTTTTGAGTCAAGAGGTTTTTTGACGTTGCTACCTTCCATCGTCTATTCCAAGCAGTGTTTCCTTTTCATTTTGATTTTATTTATGTATAGAATTGAGATGGATAATGTGATGATAAGATTTGAAATATTGATAATGTTTGAAGCTCTCCTTAAGGATTTTATTTTGATTCAATGATAATTTAGTCGATTGTGTTTATTAGATGAATGTCGTGATTTGGTTGCATTCTTACATAATTTGGCAATAAACTGAGAGGATGAACTGAATGAAAAATGATTAAATTGGATTAGTGAGAGTTAGGCAATTTAATAGAAACTGTGACAAATCATATTAGTAATTTTCCAGAGAGCGATCTCATGTAATGTTCCAATGGTTTATTAGAGTGCTTCAGATCTAATTAGGGTTTTAGATAATTTGTGAATTGAGAGATTGCAAATTCCATAATTTGATTAGGGTTTATAATTTAGGGTTTAATTGTTATAACTCAAGATTGAGTAATCAGCCCTAGGATAGTCTAGAACTGACATTCCATTGACATATAATCGGCTAGGTTAGCATTAATGATAAGTGAAATCCCTTTTCTCGTAAATTGGTAAATTCCTTAGGTTGATTTCTATTATGATTGCATATTGCTCGCTTGTTAATACTTTTGTGTTTTATTTTTAATTTGATTAATTGAATTCAATCTTCTTAATTAATTTCTTTTGCATCCTTTAATTTTAATTTAAAGTTTTTTCTAGCCTTAGATTTTAGGATTAGATTAGTCCCCCTCCTCATGAGATTGACACCTCTTATACTACAGTCGCGACCCATGTGCTTGCTACATTTGAGGGCTTATAAATTTTAAAGCTCGAATGACACGATCACTAACCAACTTCATGTTAATAATTTTGAATTGATTGAACAAGATTTAGGTCATATTAAGGCCTTTTTTAAAATTTTAGGCTTCAAGTTGGGTTTAGGCTCAGATATTTTCACCCAGCTGAACCAGAAGCCTAAATGATTATAGGAAAAAAAATGTCATTTTATCTTTTCTAATTACATTAGGCTTGATACCTAATCAATTCCAAGCTAAGGATACGAGTCTTGAGCCTGTTTGGGCCTTAGACTAGGCCTAGGACATTATAAATGCCATCAGGTCGGGCTTAATCCTAGCTTAGTCCCTCTTCTACTTATGAACTTATGTTTAATTTGTGCTAAATCCTTTTACTCTTTCTAAGGTTGATTCATTTTTAATTTTCAAAAGAAACAATATTATAAGTGATGATGCTTGTGCAACACTAAAAGAAGATATTCTACTACTAATAACATATCCAATCCAAAAAAAATGTATATATATATATATATATAAATTCTCAAGTAATAAACACAATTAACTTGCTTCTTATCTTACATAGTTATACATATTTAGTATATTTAGAAATGCTTTACATAAATGCAAAAAATCCTTGAGGCAAGAACCTTAAAAACAACACTAAAGGTTGGATGAAAAACATGTGAAACTATGTTAAGTAAAAGACATTTAAAAAGAGAGCATATATGTAATAAAAATGCAATAATAAAAAAAGGAAGCTAGCTAAGAACAAAATACTATGATAAATAAAATGAATAAAAAAAATAGATAATATAAAAAGTAAATTAGATAAGTAGGAAAAAATGCAAAGAAAAGTGAAAAAGGAGCATATCAGTGATAAAAAGAAAAATTAAAGTAAAAAGAGAGAATATGGGTGATAAAAAATAAGAAAGGTGACATGAGAGAATGAAAAATTATTTTGCTTATAAAAGGAAAGATAACTTAAGAAAATAAGTTATGAAAGAAAAATAAAAAAAA
Source organism: Erythroxylum domingense (assembly GCA_025594535.1). Lineage (NCBI taxonomy): Eukaryota > Viridiplantae > Streptophyta > Magnoliopsida > Malpighiales > Erythroxylaceae > Erythroxylum > Erythroxylum domingense. The sequence goes on from JANQBM010000006.1 coordinate 24,509,262, forward strand.
TAATATGAGATAAAAATTAGGATAATATGTTAGTTATAGACAATAAATAAAATATCACATGGAGAAAGTAAAGAAACATGACTAGTCAAATTTAATGTTAAGTAAAGAAACATCAATAGTTAAATTTAATGTTAAGTTATTTGAATCAAAAAATAATTAAGTTTATACTTTTAAGTTAATAATTTAAGTGAAACAAATAATACTATCATTTATTATCTAATATATTAATAAGAGATTTGAACCAAATCTTTTTTTTCTCTCCCTAAACTTTATCCAACTTTTCTTTCATTCTTTTAGATAGGTGTTTGTTTCCATTTTAAAAGATAAGGCAATCTCTTTCACATTATTTTTATATCTGTTTATAATATCTCTCGCATTCTCCTAAGTTGCTCACCTATTTTAATCTTTCCACTTATCCTCCCTCTTCCCCGACCTCCTTAACCTCTTCTCTTTACCCAAGACCTTTGCTCTCCTCCCACCTTTCATTTCTTTTTTTTTTCCTTCTTCTTCCTTCTCCTTTTGTTTTAGGGTAGAAAATTTAGTCTAAGCTTATAAACAAATTTTTATCCCAATTTCGAATTCTTTTATATTAAGCCTTTCATTTTATAAACTTAGTCTTTTAACCCTTTTAAGGTCTTCAAAATTGGAACAAAATCACACTTGTGTTCTTCTTCTTAGAGAAAACAATTATCTATCTAGTTGTCAAGAAATGAACAAGTGTATATTGGACTAAGATTTGCCTTAAACATGGTTATTATTTGTTTGAATTCACATCATTAAAAGGCCTTCAAAATGTCTTAAGGCTTATCCTTTCACACATTGGGTGTAAGCCACTCTTCATCTATAAATGAAAGATAGGCATAAATTTACATAGCAACAGTTCTAAATATGTTTCGCTATAAATAAACTTCAATAATATTTCGCTAGAATATTGGATTATAGAGGAACTAAGTATCACACAAGTATTTTCAAAGTTTCCATTTGCTTAGACAATGCTTTTTTTTTGAAAATTTTGAATAAATTAAGCCTTGAAGGCAAGTCACAAAGTCTTACAATACAAAGAATAAGTTAACCAAAGGATTTAACTACAATGTAGTCAAGTATGAAAGAGCTAATTGAACGAGTTGTTTAAAACCCTATATAAGTGAGATCCCTCGGTAACAACCCTTAATCTTTGTTTAATCTTGCATACCAAGTTTGAAGGCAAGCTGAGTACGTAATTCATTGTATGATCGACTAGGAGGCAGGTGTCAACGTACCTGAGTCATCCCTAACTTATGCACTAGAGACTATGGCTATATATGTGTCGCGCTATGTATTTTTCTTTGTAGTAAACTAGTATATAACAGACGCCACTACTAGAACTTGTCATACATTCCAGTATTGAACTAAATAGGAACCATACTGGAGTTTCTGTTTTTGCGCACATATTTGGAGCCAAATGTGATTTAGTATTTCATTGTAAAATTGCTCTTGGGAGGTGATTTGGTCTTAAAATGTTCTTAGATTTCTCACGTCCTATATTGCAGTGATTATCGATGATAAGGCGATCCAAAAACACTTATGTGCAGTGCTATTTCTATATTTTGGCCGTAATGTGTGTGGACTTTCCATATTAGTAATTACCCTATTTTTTGTATTAACCCTTAGCTTAAATGGCCTACCTGCTAATTACCCCTTGCTACCCTCGTTGAGCCTTAACCTTTTGTTTGTGAAACATAGGAAATTTTAAAACTTTAAACCCTATTATCCTACCCTTTTCACAAGCTTAGTAGAGGATTAAGTAAAATATTAGTTGGGATTGTGTGAAATTTTATTGAAACAAATTGAGTACATTTCTGCCTATGGACTATATTGTATATAGTGCTAGTTTTGACTCATATTTCTTCCATGTACGAAGAAAAAGAAAGAAAAATGAAAAAAATGAAAAATGAAAAAGAAAAGAAAAGAAAAAGGAAGAACAAGTGAATAGCATCAACAAGTGTAGAATATTAGTTATATTTGTATGTCTCGTAGTTATGTTTTGCTATCCCATTTTAGAATATTAGTTATATTTGTATGCCTTATAGTTATGTTTTGTTATCCCATTTTATTCGTTTTGTACTTTACTTATGCTTGTCCTTAACCCTCTTTCCCCTCTTTTGACCCACCTTAACACTTACCACATCACAACCCTAAACAAGTCCTTTTGATCTATTTATGAATGCAATCATTGTAGAGGAGAATTGGTGTATTAGCAAGCCTACGATAACACAGTTTCCTATAGGAAGTTTGAGTGAAACACTAACCCTTAAACACTTGAGGGAAATGAGTGAAACCGTAAGGAAGATTCATTTATGCATCTTTACTTATTTTTGAGTGATTATGTCAATTATGATTTTGCTTATGTACACCAATGAAAAAGTAGTCATGATATGTGCATTAACTTGATAATTGAGTTGGCTTGAATTTGATGGATTGTATGCTTTGATCTCTGTGAAAATGAAGTGGTAGAATTGATTAATTGTATTTATTTTTGTTGAGGACAAGCGAAGATTCAAGTGTGGGGATGTTAACAGGTGTGCATTAGGATATGCTTTTGTAGAGAATTGACATGTGTTTTCTTACATAATTGTTGTTTATTGTTCTATTTTAGGATTCATTTTAATTGTTTTAATTAAGTTTGATTTCCATTGTTGTTCTTGTGTGTTTGATGCTAATTGAGGATAAGAATTGATTATTTTTGTGTAGTAAGGAAGAGGGAGCAACTTAGAGGTTGAACAAAAGATGAAAGAAGAGAAGACAAGAAGAGTTCATTTGGGACAAATTCCCACGTTTGTGGGAATCATGCAAATTCCCACAGATGTGGGAAATCACAACATAAATGAGGAGTGCATCTGTGTGTAATTCCCATGCTTATAGGAATCATGCAGATTCTCAAGGACGTGGGAATTGTAATCCGAGGCAATCTACGAGGCTTCATTAAACTTAGGATTTTTAGACTATAAAAGCATCATTATGCCTCTATCTTTAGAGGAGACGACACCCACTTGTACAAACATCATCCTTGAGTGGAGAACACATGTTCGGAGTATTGAGGAGGGATAGAAGACAAGGATCATCATCAAGATTGGGCAAAATAGCACATCAATACCAAAATTCCAAATTTGGCAAAAAAAAAGAAGGAATCTTTCTATTCAATTTTCTTTCATTTTAATCTTCTCTATTCTTTGTAAAAATGCTTTATTTGATTGTTGATGATGTTATGGAGATCATGTTAGGCTGATTTCATTTTAGGGATTGCTTTTGAATTATTTTGTTAAAACTCCTATTTTATTGAATTAAATGAAGTGTTTTGATGATCGTTGTTCTAAATTATTGTCTTGCAACAAATCGAGAGAGTGAGTGAGATGAGATTCATGTAGGATCGTACAACGAGAGTTGGTGACCTATAGACTAGCAATCATCATGTCAATTGAATAGTTAGAAGAGAGATTTCAATTAGTCAATTGATCACCCATAGGATAGTTTAATAACTAGTTGAATCGGTAGAGTCATTAGGTAGATTGAGAGATTGATCAATAGATTCCCATTAATTCAATTAGGGAAAAATAGTTACACCTTGAGAGAGGTTAATTAGTACATTCAGAAATCTTGGGTGAGACACAATTCAATCAATAAAATAAGAGGGAGATAAAATAAGAAAAAAGTAATCTCTAACATTTAGATTCTTGAATTAAGATTTTCTGCAATTATGATATTGTTTATTGTTTACATTAGTCTTTTAATTTTAATTTAATTGTCTAGATTATTTGCATTTAACAATTTCGTTTCTTAAACAAAGTTGGGGCTAAATTAAACGATGTCTAGGCATCAATCCTTATGGGATCGATATTCGCTCTTTTTAACTATAAGTTACGACCTGTTCACTTGCAGTTTTTAAGCGCAAAACAAATATATAGGTTTTACCAACAACAAGTTTTTAGTGCCATTATTGGGGATTAATTGTTGAGCATCGTGTTTGATTTATATTACTTTGATTTAAGAGTTTTTGATACTTTTCCTTGTGCATTTGTAGGTGCATGAACACAAGGAGTACACGAAGGATGAAAGAAGCTATAGAGGATGAATTTCCTGACACTAAGAAGCACGAAAGAGAAATAAGAAGGGAAAAGTATCTAAATTTCTCAAATCAAGATATGGCTAAAGAAGGAGAGAAAGGAGGAATGGAAAGGACATTCATAGATTTCATGAGGCCAACGTTTAGTCCTCAAGGAGTGGCGAGGTCGGTAGTTTAAGAAAATAATTTTAAGATAAAGCCAGTGCTATTCAACATTCTTCAAAATAGTGTGCATTTTTACGGACTATCCAACGAGGATCTGAATGCCCACATCATAAATTTCTTGGAGATTTGCTACACATTTAGAATCAACAGAATTTCTAAAGATGCGGTAAAGCTGCGACTATTTTCATTCACGTTGAAGGATCGGGCTAAAACATGGTACAATTCTTTAAATCTAGGCCAAATCACGACTTGGGAGTAGCTTACCCAAGCATTCCTCACCAAATATTTTCTGTTAATGAAGACAATGAGGATTAGCAAGGAGATAACAAATTTCTAAAAAAGAGATAGAGAATATTTGTAGGAAGCCTAGGAGAGATTTAAAGAACTTCAGAGGAGTTGTCCACATCATAACCTCCCGAGGGAATTTTTACTTCAAACATTCTATAAAGGAGTGAATCCTAGCATAAGGGGCACAATTTATGCAGCAGTTGGAGGTTCACTGATGAGAAAAATGGTAGAAGCTGCTCATAATTTGTTGGAAGAGTTGGTAAGCAACAGCTGCATGTGGTTGAGTGAGAGGAGTAGATAAGGACAGAAGGAACAAAAAGGTATGATACCTATTGACTTAGTTACTACCTTATAGGCTTAGATCACGGCTTTGACAAAGCAACTAAACAACATGCAAAGATCATCTACCTTAACAGTTAAGGCAATATAAGCACAATGTGAGTTTTGTGGGGAGAATAATCACGACTTAGTATAATGTTTCCTATTAGGAGCTAGTGGGACTAAGACTAAATAGGTAAGCTATTTTGGCCAGCCGCAGCGAGGTAATAACCCATATTCGAACACATATAATTCGGATTGGAAAAATCACTCCAACTTTTCTTGGAGTAACAATATTGTAGATGGCCAACAAAGATCACAAGCACTGCTAAGATTCCAGTACGAGCAAATCAGAGCGTTGGAAAATAAGTTGGATAAGTTTATAGAGATGTTTAATTCCAAACTGGCACTTCAAACAGAGAGTCAGAAAAGATGTATGAAAGCCATGAGCAAAATCAACAAAGGATGGAGGCAAATTTTGATTAGATTATAAAGAACCATGCCTCGTCAATCCATAATTTGGAAGTCCAGGTAGGATAACTTACTAATGCTTTATTTTCTCAAAATGCAGGTTGCTTACCGAGCAATAATGTGGTTATTCCAAGGGAGCAACTTAAAGCAATTACACTTTGGAGTGGCAAGCAAATGGAAGAACTAAGTGTAAAAAGGACGACCAAGAAAAAGAAAATAGAACGGAGATAGAAAAAGATAAGGGAGAGGGAAGGCCGTAAGTACCACCACCACCATATAAGCCCAAACTCCCATATCCACAAAGAGTAAAACAACATCAGGTGAATACCCAGTTTTACAAATTTTTAGAGAAACTGAAGAAGCTACAGATTATATTTTCATTGGTGGAAGCTTTGGAGTGAATGCCCAAATATGTGAAGTTTTTGAAGGATATACTCACGTATAAAACTTAGGAAGACAATCAGACAGTTACGTTGACAGAGAACTGTAGTTCTATTATTTCAAGTCAAATGCCTTCCAAATTTTAATATCCAGGGATCTTTACTATTCCATATGTTGTTGGCGATTTTATATTTTCCAAATTTTTATGTGATTTAGGTGCAAGTATTAATTTGATGTCTTTGTTTATTTTCAAGAAATTGGGATTAGGAGAGGTCAAGCTGACTTTTATGCTAATTCTGCTTGTGCATCAATCAATAGAAAGGCCATTTGGAGTTTCAGAAGATGTATTAGTAAAAGTGGATAAATTTATAATTCCAGTTGATTTTTTTGTGATGGATTTTGAAGCTAATAAAAATTTTCCGTTAATTTTAAGTAGGCCCTTTACAAATACTAGTAGGGCATTAATTGATGTTCATAAAGGAAAACTTGTGCTAAGAATTGGTGGTGAACAGGTTAAGTTTAATATTACAAAATCTTTAAAGAAACCGATGGATGGAAATATGTGTATGAAAATTGATGTAGTAAATGAGTGTATGAGGAAATTAAAGAAGGAATTGATGAGGTGAATGGAGTACATAAGGATGAAAGTGTAAAGGAAGAGGATGTTTATGAGGAAGTGGAGCTAGAACAATTAAAGAGAGCTGGAGCACCTACACCTCCTTCTACCGTTAAACCTCCGACTTTAGAGCTTAAACCTTTGCTTTCCTATTTAAGATATACCTATTTAAGAAAGAACCACACTTTACCTATCATTATCTCCAATAAATTAAATTGTGAGCAAGAAAAAAAGTGGTGGAGAATATTAGGAAAAGGATGAGAGCTGTAGGGTGGCAATTTTCTGATATTCGGGGGATTAGCCCCAATGTGCTGATGCACAGAATTAACCTAGAAGAAGTTTGTAAAACTGTAAGAGAACGACAAAGAAGGTCAAATCCGAATATACAAGAGGTTGTAAACAAGGAAGTGGTGAAACTTCTAGATGCAGGAATAATTTACCCCATTTTAGATAGTGAATGGGTAAGCCCAGTACAGTGTGAGTCAAAGAAGGGTGGCATGACAGTGATAGAGAATCAAGAAGAGGAAAATATTTCTAGTAGGACTGTCACAGGTTGGAAAGTGTGCATAAATATAGAAATTTAAATTTGGCCACCAAGAAGGATCATTTTCCTTTACCTTTTGTGGACCAAATGATTGAGATAGTGTCTGATCATTCTTTTTATTACTTTCTTGATGGATATTCAGGGTACAATCAAATATTTATATATCCGAAAGATCAAGAGAAGACCACTTTTACATGTCCATATAGAACTCTTTCATATCGAAGGATGCCTTTCGATTTATGTAATGAACCTGCTACATTTCAAAGGTACATAATGGCCATATTCGCAGACATGAATGAAAACTTTGTGGAGGTATTATGGATGATTTTTCTATTTTTGAAGAGTCTTTCGATCATTGCCTATTGAAATTAGATAAAGTGCTCCAAAGTTATGAGGAGTCACATTTAGTTTTAAATTTGGAAAAATGTCATTTCATGATCCAAGAGGGAATCGTATCACACTATAAGATTTCATATAAACGGATTGAAGTGGATTGAGCTAAGACAGAAGTAATTAAAAAGTTACCACCTCCCTTTAACATCAAGGGTGTCCGAGCTTTTCTTGGTCATGTAGGGTTTTACTGGCAGTTTATTAAAGATTTTTCTCTCATTGCAAAACCTCTATCTCATCTATTGGTAAAAGATGTGCCTTTTATTTTTGATGATGACTATTTGAATGTTTTTAACAGGTTGAAGAAGGCACTCATAGCAGCACCAATTTTGACATCACCAGATTGGTCTCTACCATTTAAGATCATGTATGACGCAAGCGACCATGCAATTGGGTGTGTGATAGGTTAACAGAAGGAGAAGAGGTTACATGCTATCTATTACGCAAACAAGACGTTGACAGGAGAACAATTGAATTATACAACTACTGAAAAAGAACTGCTTGTAGTAGTATTTGCTTATGAAAATTTTCATTCTTATTTGTTAGGTTCACAAGTTATTGTGTTTAAAGACCATGCAGCATTGCGTTACCTTTTCACTAAGAAGGATGCTAAGGCTAGGCTTATTCGATGGGTACTCCTACGTTAAGAGTTTAATATTGAAATCAAAGACAAGAAAGGAGTAGAAAATGTCATAACGGATCACTTATCGAGGCTTGAAGTCTGACATCATGAAGAGGAAGAGGAAATTAAAGAAATTTTTCCTTCCCTAATTTGCAGATATTGCGAATAACCTCTTAGATGATATTCTTCCATTCGATTTTATCATATCAACAAACAAAGTTTTTCTTATTTAATTGTGCTCATTATATTTGGGATGAACCTATACTTTATAAGATCTGTGCTGACAGTTTAATTCGTAGGTGTGTTCCTGAAGATGGAATGCCAGAGATCTTAACTTAATGTCATAGCTTACCGTATACAGGGCATTTGGAGCTAACAAGACTGTGACACGAATTTTAGAGTGTGGATTCTATTAGCTAACTCTATTTAAAGATGCTCGAGATTTTATGCTCAAGTGTGATAGATGTCAAAGAGTTGGCAAACATATCAAAACGAGATGAAATGTCATTTTCGAATATAATGGAGGTAGAGATATTTGATATATGAGGTCTAGACATCATAGGACGATTCCCACACTCTGAAGGCAATACCTATATCTTGGTTGGAGTTGATTATGTTTCTAAATGGGTTGAAGCGGTCGCTACTCCAACCAATGATAACAAGGTGGTTCAAAAGTTCATTAAAAAGCTTTTTCTAGATTTGGGGTGCCTAAAGCAATCATAAGTGATGGGGGAAGTCATTCTAACAACAAACCGTTTAAAAACCTTCTAAGAAGATATAACTTTTATAATAGAGTGGCTGCCCCGTACCATCCCCAAACTAGAGGTCAAGTGGAGGTGGTGAATAGAGAGCTGAAAAAGATTTTGGAGAAGACAGTAAACATTTTAAGAAAAGATTGGTCAGTGAAACTAGATGATGCACTATGGGCTTACAGAACAGTTTTAAGACCCCCATAGGCACAACACCATATTGGCTTGTGTATGGAAATGTCATTTACCATTGGAATTGGAGCACAGAGCATATTGGGCAATCAAGAAATTGAACATATATTGGAAGCTGGCAGGAGAAAAGTTGTTGTTACACATTGATGAGTTGGAAGAGTTGAGGTATGATGCTTATGAAAATGCCAAGATATATAAAGAAAAGGCTAAGAGGTGGCATGATGGCCATATCAAGAAGAAGGAATTTAAAAGTGGGGATTTAGTACTTTTTTTTAACTTAAGAATTCGACTATTTCCTGAAAAACTCAAGTAAAGATGGAGTGGGCCTTTTAAAATTCTTCAGATGTTCCCCTATGGAGTTGTTGAGCTGGAAAATGACAATGGGGAAACATTCAAGGTTAATGGGAACCACTATAAACCATATTAAGAAGGGATATATCCCTAAGCAACGGAGGTTATCTCTCTCCTATCTTCCACTTTTTCATGAGTATATATTGAATGGTCAAGCTAATGACCTTAACTTAGCATGTTTATTCTCTTGTGTTATTTTTTCGTCTAGTTTTTGTTTGAATTCTTTGGTTTGAATATTTTCCAATTAAAGTTGATTGATGTTCAAGTTGATTTTGTTTTTTTTTAATTTGTTTTCTTCTCAAGTTTGTTATTGATGATATTATCTTGATGTGTTTGTAGGTTTTAGGAGCATAGAGAGTACACATAAGCTTGGAAGAAGGTTTGCAATTGTGAGAATCACCATTTCCCACATTCGTGGGAATTAAAGTGATTCCCGCGAATGTGGGAAATCTCTCCAGGAACTTTCTGGAGAGATTTCCCATGTTCGTGGGAATCACTTTAATTCTCACGAATGTGGCCCACGTCCGTGGGAATTGTGGTGATTCCCACGGACGTGCGAATCCTCTCTAAAAAGTTTTTGGAGGGGAATCCCACGCTCGTAGGAATTTGAGTGATTCCTACGAACGTGGGAATCTTTTCTAGAAAGTTTCAGGACAGGAATCCCATGTTCATGGGAATTGTGGGGATTCCCACGAGTGTTGGAATTCTACACCGAAGGAAAACTTAAGTTTCCCTCCCATTTTTTCTCTTACCCTATCTTCAAATTTCATACTCTCTTTCTCCTACCCACAAATTTCTCTCCTCCCACTCTCTAAAATTCTTCAATCTTTCTTTAAATTCGTAGTATTTTTTTCAATTCTTTCAATATTCCTACATTCTTTTTAGTTTTCCATGCATTAATCTTTCCAAACAACAAGGATTTAGGTAAGTTATTTTTATTCTCTCTCTCCAAAGCTCGAATCTCACTTTCTCTCTTTTGTTCTTGTAGGTTTTCCAGGAACAATGGCATCGAAGAAGATGATGGCTCGAAAATCGAGGGATGAAGTGCGCTGTTAAGTTTCTAGTGAAGGCAAAAGCAGTTTGGCGGCAACTTACCGATCTCCCTTCCCGATTTACTCGGAAGATGAAGGTACGTACTTTCGTGATTTTAAGGATAGGGGAATAATCACTCCTCGGTATTTCAATTTTGAATTGTTAGAGGACATAGGAGTGAGGACAAAGATTGAGCTACTAGCTGACAACATAGGGTGGAATAGGTTCATTCGGTATGACATGCATATTCACCATATGATGACAACTGAATTTTTCACTACTATTTGTTATACCCCAAAAATTGATGTTTTTTGGTTTAGATTATTCGGTGCTTTGGATTGTAATGTCATACATCATCTTTTTAATTTCCAAAATACAAAATTTTTAGATGATCATCCTAAATTTAATGTGGATTCCTATTGGAAAATTTTAACAAGGGAAGATAGTTTTGATTTATGCAATGCACCGAATGGTTTAATACATAGTTTTGAACATTTTTTGTTGCATAAATTCATATGTTTAACAGTATTTAATAAAATCCAAAGTACCAAATGTTCTGCTAAAGAACTTTTCTTCTTATGGTTCATAGATCGCAAAGTTAAAATCAGCACATCCTTTAGAATTTTTAGATCAATTGTTAGTGTTGTCAATAAACAAAGTTCTTATTTTGGAATGAGGCATATTGTTACTACTTTAGCTCATTTTTATAATCATAATTTAGAAGAGGTGCATACAACACCACACGATATGTTTCACATATCGTTTTTGAGGTGTCTCAAGATTATGAAGGTTTATTCTATAGAACTCCATAATCCTCAAATGTGTACTACGATGAAAAACATGAGAAGCATCAGTACAGTCGCGTCCTGACCTCAAACACATCTCGAGTAACTCAGGATCCAGAGAACCAAGCAGTAGCAGCAGAACCAAGTGCATAAGTAGAGGTTGACCAACTCCAACAAACCCTTGAACAAATAACCGCCAGCCAACAACGGATGACATCTCAATTAAATGAGCTCAGCACACAAATGTGAATAGTACATAAGGAGCAGCGTAGTTTGAAGAAGAGGTTCCTCAACTTCTATTGAAGGAACAATTTTGAAGCTCCTACAACATCACCATCACCATCACCATCATTGGAATAAGCTTTTCTTATCCCTTAAAATTTTAAATTTTGATTTTTCTTGTGTGTGAGTGCATTTAGTTTCTTATGTATTTGGTTTCATATTATTTGTTTGTGTGCTATGCCTTTTGTTCACTTCTAATTTCTTTAATGTTAATTTGACTTCAGTATCTTCTGTTTGGGTTCATGTCATTCGTTTGTTTAAATTTCTTTTGTTTGGTTTGTTTTCATTATTTTTTGTATGGTTTGATGCCATTTCCCTTTATTTGGTTGTTAACTTGTCACATTGAGGACAATATGATCTTTAAGTGTGGGAAGGTGACATCAAAGTTCTTAGTTGCATTTTTTATTGAATAGGATACATGTTTAGGCATATTGTATGTGCTTTCTATTAGCAATGGAACCACGTTTGAGTCACTCTAATAAATATTGCCATGAAATTCTATCATTTTAGTTAGAATTAGATTGAATGCATGCTTGAACTCAGATTAGCCTACTTAAGTAGAAAGTGAACCATGCAGAGTGATGAAAAGTAGTTGGTTACATAAGATTAGTCACAAATCGACATTTGAATAATGAGGCAGTGTAAAGATGCATAATGAGTTTTCAATTGAGCCAAAGTGAGGATTGAGCCATATGACTCCATCTTAGTCATTTCATTTCTTTGTTAAGTGTACTTTCATAGGTTACTATCTTCAAAACTTACTTTGAATCGGTTTGAGTCTACTAGATGCATGCTTAATAAAGATGATCTAGGCCCTTTTTTGTGTTAACCCTTAGCTTAAATGACCTACTCATTAATTATCCCGTGCTACCTTTGTTGAGCCTTAACCTTTTGTTTGTGAAGCATCAGAAATTTTAAAACTTTAAACCCCCTTATCCTACCCTTTTCACAAGCTTAGTAGAGTATTAAGTAAAATATTAGTTAGGATTCTATGAAATTTTTACCGAAACAAATTGAGTACATTTTTACTTGTGGACTATATTGTATATAGTGCTAGTTTTGACTCATAGTTCTTCCATGTATGAAGAAAAAGAAAGAAAAGTGAAAAAAATGAAAAAGAAAAAAAATGAAAAAGGAAGAATAAGTGAATAGCATCAATAAGTGCAGAATATTAGTTTTCTTTATATGTATCGTAGTTATGTTTTGGTATCCCATTTTATTTGTTTTGTACTTATGCTTGTGCTTAACCCTCTTTCCCCTCTTTTGACCCTCCTAACATTTACCACATTACAACCCTAAAGAAGTCCTTTTGATCTATTTATGCATGCAATCATTGTAAAGGAGAATTAGTGTATTAGCAAGCCTATGATAGCGTAGTTTCCTATAGGAAGTTTAAGTGAAACACTAACCCTTAAACACTTGAGCGAAATGAGTGAAAACTATGAGGAAGATTCATCTGTGCATCTTTACTTATTTTTGAGTGATTGCGTCAATTATGAGTTTGCTTATGTACATCAATGAAAAATTAGTTATGATATACGCGTTAACTTGATATTTGAGTTAGCTTGAATTTGAGGGATTATATGCTTTGATCTTTGTGAAAATGAAGTGGTAGAATTGATTGGCTGTATTTATTTTGCTTAAGGACAAGCAAAGATTCAAGTGAGGGGATGTTGATAGGTATTCATTAGGATATGTTTTTGTAGGTAAGTGGCATGTATTTTCTTACATAATTGTTGTTTAATGTTCTAGTTTAGGATTCATTTTAATTGTTTTAATTAAGTTTGATTTCCATTGTTGTTCTTATGTGATTGATGCTAATTGAGGGTAAGAATTGATTATTTTTGTGTAGGAAGGAAGAGGGAGCAACTTGGAGGTTGAACAAAAGATGAAAGAAAAGAAGACAAGAAGAGTTCATCTGGGACAAATTCCTACATTTGTGGGAATCATGCAAATTCTCAGGAATATGGGAAATCACAACAAAATGAGGAGTGCATTTGTGTGCAATTCCCACGCCTAACATCATTAAGCCTCCATGTTCAAAGGAGACGACACCCACCAATAGAAATACCATCCTTGAGTAGAGAACACATGTTCGGAGCATTGTGGAAGAATTGAAGATAAGGATCATCATCAAGATTGGGTAAAATAGCACATCAATACCAAAATTTCAGATTTTGGCAAAGAAGAGAAGAAGTCTTTCTATTCAATTTTCTTTCAATTGAATCTTCTCTATTCTTTGTAAAAATGGTTTATTTGATTGTTGATAATGTTATGGAGACCATGTTAGGTTGATTTCATTTTAGGGCCTGTTTGGTTGGATAATTAATGGAATGGAACAGAAGGGAATAGTTTATAATGGAATGGAATGGAATGTAGTGAAAAGTTGTTTGGGAGGGATGGAAGGATTCATAATATAACATAGTGAAACATTGTTTGGAAGATGGATGGAATGTGATGTAATGTAAAATAAATGACTATTATACCCCTGATATTAAAATAGTTGTTACAAAAGGTTTAACGCCATGATTTTAAAACAGAAATCATATCCAATTAAAAAGTCACACACAACCGTGACGAATAATTTTTTATATATTTTCTATTTTAAAATAATAAAAAATTTAATAAAAGTTTTATTATTTTATTGTTAATTATATACAATTTATTATTAATTATATAAAAATATTATTATTAATTATTTAATAAATTTTATTCTATTATATGTGATTTATACTTAAATTTTATTTATTTATATTTTTATTTATATAGAAATATATACAAATAATAAAAAATAATTTTTTATATATTTTCTATTTTCATTAATTAAATTTTTATTATTAATTATATAAAATTTTTATTAATAATATAAAAATATTATTAATTATATACAAGGGTTTAAGGTTAGAAGAAATAATTGATACTAAGAAAAATTATTGTGGGTATATTAGGTAGTATGTATTTATTAGTTTACGTTCCATCATAAACCCCCCAAATCAGAGGTTTCATATTTTCACTGTTTAGGATGGAATGGAACGTAACATGAAACCCTCCGCTTCCATCTCATTCCATTCCATTCCATTATGAAACCCTCAACCAAACGATAGAAATGTGTTACATTACGTTCCGCTCTATTCCAAACCCTCCAACCAAACAAACCCTTAGAGATTGCTTTTGAATAATTTTCTCAAAACTCTTATTTTATTGAATTGAATGAAGTGTTTTTGATGATTGTTGTCCTTAATTATTGTCTTGAAAAAAATCGAGAGAGTGTGTGAGATGAGATTCATGTAGGATTGTACAACGAGAGTTGGCGACCTATAGGCTAGCAATCATCATGCCAATTGAATAGTTAGAAGAGAGATCTCAATTAGTCAATTGATCACCCATAGGATAGTTTAATAACTAGTTGAATCATAATAACTAGTTGAATCAGTAGAGTCACTAGGTAGGTTGAGAGATCGTTCAATCGATTCCCGTTAATTCAATTAGGGAAAAATAGTTACACCTTAAGAGAGGGTAATTAATACATTCGAAAATCTAGGGCCAGACATACTTCAAATAATAAAATAGGAGGGAGAAAAAATAAGGAAAAAGCAATCTCTAACATTTAGATTCTTGAATTAAGATTTTCTGCAATTGCGATATTATCCTTTGTTTACATTAGTCTTTTAATTTTAATTTAATTTTTCAAATTATTTGCATTTAACAATTTCGTTTCTTAAACAAAGTTGTATCTAAATTAAACGATGTCTAGGCTTCAATCCATGTGGGATCGATATCTGCTTTTTTTAAGTATAAGTCACGAGCCGTTAACTTGCAGTTTTTGAGCGTAAAACAAATAGATAGGTTTTACCATTAACAACAAGCAAAAATCCAAACATTTATCTATCCATCCATGAGTTAAATTAGCAACTACTCCTCTGATACAAAAATAATTATGATAATTATCATACCAGTGGCAGCTTCGAATAAATCATATACTAACTCTCTTTCTTAAAAGAATAAGAAGAAAGGTGATTGTCCATATTCACATCCAAGTTTTCTTCCATGTTAAATTGAATTAATTTAACTAATTAGTTCTCAAAGTGTCCGAAAAATTTTGATCAGTGGGGATGATAGCTCTCTCGATTATTCCTTTGTGTTGCAATGCTATAGCAACTATGACTTATAAAGGTAATAAACTCTTAAATGGTTCGGCTCTATTATAATTAATCAAAGGTCCTTCCAAAAGCCAGTTATCATACCAGAAATTGGTGGAGTTTTCGTCACCTATAAGCATAATGAAGTCCGTTTGGTGCTGGCCTCTCAGTTTTAGAATTGCCTTAAGCATGGTAGATTGCAAGCAGGAACACTTTATAGACCGTAGGCTTCAATTTTTGATGAAATAATGGTGAATCCATCTATACCATAAAGATTGTTTATCTTCCATTAATATTGATCATACTTAGGTAAGTCTCTTTTAATAATGAAGGTCAACTAATACTAAGAAACTATAAAAAGATACTAGAAAATAATTTGTAAAAGGTTATTATTTTAAATTTATAGGTGAGAAAATAAAGGCACCTTTAAATCTATAAACTTTAATTAATAAAACATTAATTAAAACTAGTGATTTCCAAACACTTTTCTTTTTTCTTTGAATGATGTGGAACTAGAAATCCTATTTGTATAACCTAATCCTCATAAAATTCTCTTAAAAGAACCACCTTCACCACCCCCTAAAATAGGATAAACTAATAGTTTACCTTAGAATCATCTAGATTCAATGGTGCAACTCAAATTCTCTTCTAATTCAAACTCAGATATGGTTGACAAAGGATCTAGGAGTAAGAAAAAAAGTAAAAGCATGTAGGTAAGAAAGGAAATTCAGATAACTTCAGTCTTCCCACTCAGTGATCATAAGTATTTGGAATGTTACAAGGGCAATAATCCTGCAACAATTTTATCATCTAGTGACTTTATCAAGTATCATAAGTTAATGGTTGTAGGCTTTTTGGAGATTAAGATCAAAGCTAAAACCTTTTTTTGCCAATTTTTGCAATTCTTATCTTTATATCAATAATTTGGATTACTGTTAAGATGGCATAATATTTATAACTTCCAAATAAATAATTTTGCTCAATCTCTATGCTTTAAACATAAAATAACCCATCCTTCTTAAGGTTACTTCCTTTAATAACAATGACCCTTACCTTTTAACTATTTTATAAGCCTTCAATAAATTTATCATTAAGGAAAAACCTTCAGAATGACATTGTCTCTATTTCTTGAAATACCTCCTTACCGTGGTCCCTTTTTAGGGATTTGAATGCCAACTTATCAATAATATTATCTCTTGGATGCTCTATTAACTAGGAACTTACCATGAGATATTTTTAATATTACCTAGAAACCTGCTCTTTGAGTGATTTGAACATTAATAACTATCTTTTTACATGGATTAATCCTTAAACGAGAAGCACTCCCGTCTATAAAATCTTCATAGAGTCCTTACAAACCCCTTTATCTCTAGAAATATACCACCTCTTGGACGAATTTCACAAACTAAAGAACTTCATACCTATATGCTTCCATTCTTACCATGTCAAAGAATACTTAACATAAGAGGTAACTTTTTAAATGTATTAACTTTCCTATTGATGTGTTTAAATCTAATGATAATGATAGGAAATTGTAGGAATGTGAAGTTGTAAGATACCTTTTATATAGAAGTATTAATAAATTAAAAAAAAGTTATAGAAGCTCATAAGTAGCTCAAGAGGAGGATTATAAAAACTCTCAATTAGATTAAAAATACATAACCAAACTAGAAAACAATCAAATTCTCATGAACTTTAACCCATAAAATGTACCTTAGAATTTAGTGAAACATACCTTAAAGCACTACATAGAGATATTGCATCAGTATAAATCATTTATACACTAAAAATATCATATAGAATAACATATAGATGGGGATGGTAATTTAGATTTCTTCCATAATCACGTAGCATTTAGAAGAAATTTTAATAGAATTTTAACCATTCAAGATAGAAATGGAGCTTAATTATTTAATTCCAATATAAGAAATGATCTAATATTCCAACACTTCATACTTTCATTTAATATAAGAAGGAATTCTTGTTACTTAGCTTAATACATCTTTAAACTAAACCTCAAAACTTTTTTTTTAGACTAATTTTTTAAGGACACCTTTCAGCAGTGACGACATCCACAATGCACTAACACAATCTTATTTCCAATAAAATTTTAGATATATATGGTTTCAGTAGACATTTTTATATGAAAAGTTGTCACTTCATAGGAAATAATTTGAAAAATATCTTCCTTAATTTATCTGAGAAAGTAACTCTCTTAAAAGAACTAAACAACACTCACATTATCCTAGTGCTAAAATCTTAGGTTTAATAACTTTTCCAGCCCGGTGGACATAGAAAGGTGTGTGAATGACACACTAAAGTGAAGATCGGGAATGTGTGGACAAGTCAGACTACGGTAGACCTTATATTCCATGACTAGTATGGAGCTCGAAGCTTCAGGTTCGAGGGACCTGCACTGTCTGTTAATCAATCCAACTATTTCAAAATGGCGGAGTCTTTCGAACCATTAGCACCAACCGTTAAACACCATATGGCATTACCACAAGGGGCTTTGTCATCATAGGCAAAGTGGCTGATTGTGAATATATTGGTTTAGTTCGAGTTGGCGATGGCTCAACTCTTATTGCACAAGTAAAACAAAAGCATCAGGGCTACTGCTTTAGTTATTTTTAAGCGGACGATGTTCAAATTCAAAATTATTATTATAATATAAATATTTAATTAAATGTTTAAAAAATTTATCTGTTGACTTAATTGATTGGACGATTTTTGAGTATATTTATATAGTTACCATAGTTCGCTATAAGTTTATTTATAGACTCACATATAAAATGCTCTTTATAAGGCTATAGTAATTACTTCCCTCCCTTATTGATTACAATTAGGTTTCCTTCCTAAACGATAAACATATATGAGAATATCATGATAGATAGATCTTTAGAGCAACTACCGTAGAGGAAAAGGAACTATCAACTGACTTCTAAAAAGCATTTGGTAGCATAAGCTTAGACTTTATTGTGAAAATCTTAGAATCTTTTTATTTCTCCTTTTAATTCTTCAAATGGATAGAGAAATGTATCCTAACTACACCATATACTAATAATAATAAGGGGTTAACTAAAAGCTTCAGAGGAGTTAAGGGATTAAGATAAGGAATTCCATTATTTCCTTACTTTTTTGTTTACTTAGTCTTACATTTATTTAAGATCTTCTACTGTTTCTCCATGAAAACCATGCCCTACTTTCTATATGACAAGCCCTTATCCTAAAACGACTAGGTGACTTGCTTGGCACCCCATGGTGGCCATCCAGTTAATATATTATCCAATTAGAAAGTTCTCATAGAGTTAAGCATATTTCCCTTTTTATCGAAAATTTTTAATTCAATATAAAATGATAAAAGTAATGGAGTTTTAAAAAACTATTTTATTAAAAATTTCAGCACAATGGTTTTATTTAACATCTCCAAAATTTTCAAAATCCTTATTAAAGTTCAAAACACTTCTATAATCACATTAAATTCCCCACTACAAATTTTAGACTTCAGGTCAACTCATAAGCAATCTCAACAACTATTTCAATAAACTTTGAAAAGATAAAACATATTCTTGCATTTCATTAAAAAAACCTTTATATAAATGCCTTCTTTACACAAAATACATTCCAAAACATGTTTATTGATATATAGTAATTCTCAAAAGCATTTATAAGACAAAAATGTCTACACAACATCACGTGACAACGAGAGCTACTCAAGAGGTGGAGTCCCTACTACTGAAGCCCCTAAGCATGCACTAGAGAGATTTTATTTTGAAAATAGAAAGTAGAGTGTGAGCTAAATGAATTCAGTGAGTGTTACCATTTCTATGCAAACCACATTTAACAATTTCAACCTCACTAAAACAAATTCATTTCACTTCTTATGATACAATATCAATATAAAACATATATGCTTTCAAAAAATCAAAATTTCAAGTTACTAATAAAGTAAATTGTGGCCAGTCACTATTGTAATGAACTTTTTTACATGATATAGCGCACCACTAACTTCTTTTCCATATGTTACCTTTAGGCATAAAGTCATGGACTTGGTTCAGCATCATTTACCCACAACTAGTTAACCACTAATTTCCTTTTTCTCAACCAATAACCTAATTTCAATGTAACTTCAAATCATAAGAAATACAACTTTCAAACTTCAATTCATATATTGTTAAAACATACACTTATACTAGCAATACTAACTTGTAATGTATCATTCGTATAAAACTCATAATCATACAATATAAAGACACATATCATCAATTCTTTTATAAAGAATTTATTCATATAAAATAATTAAAATACACTCACTATTTTGCAAACTTATTATCGAGCACACTCACGTGTTTGGTGCCTCTCCTTTACTCATACAAAGTGCATTTTACTTAAGCATGTATTTCCAAATTTGAAAACAAGGCATTAAAAATATATATTCATATTAACTAAATTCGAGATTAGTACTTAATCACATAAAACGTACACTAATCATATATCTGCTTATTTCCATAAGCTAACCTATTATTCTCCTTTTCAAAGTCTAGCTTCAAAAGTTACTTAAATACCATCCTTCAACTATCCTAACTTGTCAAATTATTCAAAACACTATCTCACTCAATTAATTCACCATAATTATAATCAAAGTTTAAAAACTCCATTTCCTCTTTAAGGTCGAATTGTCCTCACATCACGTATATATATCATCCTTTCATTTTCTTTCCAAATTTTCCATATAATTCACCTAAGATTCGTGGCAAACATCATCCAACACATTATAAAACCATTTCAACTTCATTACTTTCCACATACATACCATATACTAATTTTTCCAAATAATAACATAACACTTAATTTAACAATTTCAGTGCCACAAATACACTTAATGACCATTCTTAATCACATTCACATGGTTATTACTTAAAAAACATACTGTTATACCAAAAATGCCCTTAAAGCTAAACTTAATATCTTATATCAAACTTTTCCAATTCAATTCTTTTTCATTTCTTTACTTCACTAGCATCAAAACCATGTTATGGACTTCTTAAAACATCAAAATAAAATTTTGGATCAAATCACACTAAAAAGACCTAGCCATGGCCGATTCTTCCTATCTTGATTTATTGATTTTCTATCTTGATTTCAACCATTAAATGCCTCTAATCTCATTATCTACTTCATGGCAAGTTAAAAATTACCACTGATTTCAAACACATCTATCCCACTTAAAACCCCATAAAAATTAGAAATTTAAGCTAGAAAACTTACCATTTTTTCCTTCAATCTTTTACGAATTTGATGAGCTTCTATTCTTGGTCAAGATCTCTCCAGTTAAAACTCAAAACTCATGAAAAATGACAACCCTCTTCTTCTTCTCTCCTTGGCCAAAACTTCACCTTTGCTTCTCTCTTCTTTTCTTTTTGATTCACTCTCTCATGGATATACCAATTCACTATTATGGTTTCACTGAATCAATGGATCAATTTGTCTTAAGTTTTGGCTTTTTTTACTCTTTAATGCTTTACACATGCCACCTTCGTATTAGTCCACGCTAATGACTCATTAATCAACTAACTTTTATGCCAGAAAGACCAAATTGCACTTTATCAGTTTAATTCACCAACTAACTGAATTAAAATTTTAAAATATTTGTAGCCATCTTATTATCAAATTGACCATGAAATACTCTACTTAGGGCTAATACTTATTGATTAGATGCTTTAAAAAAATTTCTAATGGGTTAAAAAGCATCAATACCCACTATTTTTCAAAAAGGACATTTTAGTCCTAAACTTTTGGAACTCCAAATTCCATCCAATCAAACTTATTTTTTATTTGTTTCAGTATCATTAGACTCTAATACTTATTCCAAATAATTTTAAATATTTTAGGTTGGGTCCCCTAAAAATCACTATTCACCTAAATTTACTATTCATCTAAAAATATTATTCATTGAAAAATAAAATTTTATATTCAATGAAAGGAAAGGTTTGGAGTTTTACAATATATTTACTAAAGCTCTATACTTGGTACTATTAATCAACATGAATAAAAGCTCCCTATTTACTTTTGAACGTAATAAAATCAATGTCTATGTCCTCTCAACTCTCACGACTATCAAACTGGCCAACCTCCCTTATAAGTATCTCAGCCTACCTCTAATATCCCTAAGACTAAGCTATGGAGACTGCATATCCCTTATTTAAAAACCAAAAAGTTGAGTGAGCTCATAAACCTATAAAACACTTTGTTATGTATATAGACTAAACCTCACAAAATCTATCTTTACCATCTTATATGCTTACTAATCGATAGATCCTTTGAATCGTTGGGTTTATTAAGAATATCCTAAGAAAAATCATCTGAAATGGATCCTTTGGAAAGTCTTATAATGCTAACATAAAATAAAGAAAGTGTGCCAAAAATATAAAGGAAGGAGAACTAGAAATTAAATCGATAAGTGAAAGGACCCATCCCGGAGTTACCCTTTTGAAACCCAAGTGGAGCCATCCCGATAACCCCACGGTACCCTTTAATGGATATCTAACTCAACCGAAGGGTTCTTGTTTGCAAGGTTACACATGCTAAGTTTTAATATTTATTAACCTTAGTAAATTCCATAAGAACACAGGTCGTTCGCGTAGTACTTAAGGTATCGATCCTATGCGGAGGGAAGTCTAATCCTAAAATTTAAAGTCGTACTAAATTATAATAATTCAAAATAAATAAACTAAAGTAGAAAATAAACCAATTAAACAATTAATTTCAAGATTTGAGTTGTAGAAAACTAAATAAGATAACAAGTCAAACGAACCAATCCCAAACCAACCAAGAAACTATCAAGTGAGAGAAAGGGGGTTTTAATCTGAAATTAAAGAAAACCTAATCGGTTGTGTAATTATCGAATTACTGGGTCTAGGCAGTCATAGGGTGAATTACTCTCTCTGGTGTTATAATTCTTAACCCTAATTGATAATCCCTAATTTAAATTATGAAATTGTGATCTCTCCACTCATAATTTACCCAAAAACTAAACTAGTTCTAAAATTTGTCTAATAACCTACCGGGAACCTATGCTCGATCTCTTATTACACGATTCTACCGGTTCGACTCAATTCTCTATCAAATCACCTAACTCTTGTTAGCCCAATTTGATTATTTTCACTCGGCTCACCCTCTCAGTTTATTGCTAAGTTATTAAGAGCATAATTAAATCACAATTAAATCGATAAAAACACAATCAGTCAAACTTCATTAATCTCAAAAATCAAAATCCCAAAGGTGAGTATAAACAACAACTCAATATTTAACACAACCTATTCTCAATACCTATTTCAATTCTATACATGAATAGAATTGAAATAACCAAAAAATACATCGGGAACGAAACTTCAGAGGTAGCGATATTAATAAACCACCTATTCTAGAAAGTACATCACCTCAAGCTACTTCTCCACGTTTCTCTTTCTTTGTCTCCTTCCTCAATCTCTCGATTTCTCTCTAGGTTTTTTCAGAATTGGCTAAAGTGAAAGCTCTATTTTTTAGACTCTCCAAAATTGCTACGTTTGCCTCATAATGATGTATTTATACTTTGGATGCTCTAGGTTAAATTAAGGGTCAAAATGGATCGAAAAATCTTGCTAAACTAGAGTTTTTGCTTCAACCCAGCGCAGGCCATGATCGTGAGCTTAACTACCACGATTGTGGCCAATGCCTAAACCTTTTTGTCACGATCATGGCTTAATATGCACGATCGTAGCTTGAATGGAAGCTCTCTGTCACAACCATGCCTACATGTGCACGATTGTGGCCTGACTGCTCTAGCTCGTCCCTCTCTGTCACGATTGTGGCCTGCAGTGCCATGATCTTG
Source organism: Erythroxylum domingense (assembly GCA_025594535.1). NCBI lineage: Eukaryota > Viridiplantae > Streptophyta > Magnoliopsida > Malpighiales > Erythroxylaceae > Erythroxylum > Erythroxylum domingense. Next base: position 24,532,556 of record JANQBM010000006.1, read on the forward strand.
GGCCATATCTTTAGCCCGAAAACTCCTCATAACTTTTCCGTTCTTTGTCGTTTACCTTAAAAACTTGCACACACATCAAGGTACCTCAAAAATATAACAATTAAGCTCAAAGAATCATACTAACCTATAAAAACATTTAAACATATAAACTAACACAATTAAACCATAAATACACACTTAACTCTCAAATTCAGACTAAATACATAACAAATTAAACCCTAAAATTCAATGCAAATGATAACTATAAGTTCTCATAAAGCTAATCCATTCAACTGTTAAAAATGTTTTATACTTTAAAAGTTAAAAATGTGGAAAATAGTGGGAAACCCTATTTTCAAAATCATTTTACTAAATCTTTTGGTAATATAATAACTATATTTTGTCCGTCCTAAAATTTTCAGTAACTTGCATAACACATTTTAAAAAGCTTATAGTATTTCATATACCATCTCAACTTCTGAAATGGTACCTCAGTTTGGCATCTAAGCAATCACAAACATACAGTTCTCAACATTTTAAAAACATTATTGAGGATCAAAGCCCTCGTAGTTAATTGAGAAAAAGATATTTACAATCCCACGATTATTTACAAAATCACACTTTTAAACCCTTTCCAAAATAATTTAAAACATATATACAAGTAACTAAGCCAATTTCAAGCAAATATATAGATAAGAAAGTTAAGACAAGCATAACAACCCTCGTCGATACAATTAAACCTGCGGCGGAGTCCCATTTACTGCAACACAAGTACGCATACCTGGGTGGTTTACTCAAAAACATAAAAATAAAGGTGAGTTAAATGAGCTCAATGAGTGTAATCAGTTTACTAAAAAAATTGAACTTTTCATAACAACATAACTGCAATATTCCTATATAATCATAAAGTTCATGGTAAAGCATTTACTATAACAATTTATTCGTGCACAATCAAATTTGGTAATAACATAACATTTCATAAAACACAATTTCAATTTTTTTGAAATACTATTCCAAAATGCTTTTCGACATTAAACTCATAATATAAAAGTTTCTTTTTTCCTTTTTTCTTTTTAAAACAATAAACAATTGTGGCAATAAGTTTTCTAAATACTTTTATACTGAAAATAAGTCAACCACTAGAATTGGTATTATATGGTATCTCTCAAATCACTTTTAAAAATAAATAGGGGCGGCATTATTATTACATGACTTTTCTTACTTATCATAGCCCACCACTAGTTTCTTTACCATACGGTACAATAGGCATAAAGTCACGGAGTTGGTTTAGCATCGCTTACCTATAACTAATTATCCATTATTTATGAACTTGGTTCTACATCACTTACCCGTAATAAGTCACGAAGTTGGTTCTACATCGCTTACCTATGACTGATTAACCACTATTTGCAGAGTTGACTCTACATCGCTTACCCGTAATAGGTTAACTACTATAAATATATTGGTATAATAACAAGTATAAAGCCTAGTGGTGTATGATCGGGATTTTCCAATATATGTAAGTTTTAATATTTAACCTTGATAATTCATAAGCGTATGGGTCGTTCGTATAGTACCTAAGGCATTGATCCCGTGAGAAGGGTTAATCTAATCCTAAAATTTAAAACTAAAACAATGTGCAATATTCAAAATCTAACTAAAATAAAATAGGAATGCAATTCAATCAAGTAATTCAATTGAAGAATCAATCACGAAATATTAACAAATTAGCAATTACAATGCACACATTCAAGAATCGACCTTAAGAACGACCAATTGAGAGAAAGGGGAATTTTTACCTATCTTTAACACTAACCTAATTGATTATGAATTATTGGATCATTGGTCCTAGACGATCCTAGGGTTGATTACTCTCTCTCAAGTTATAACCATTAACCTTAAATTATAAACCCTAATCAAATTATGGAAAATTGCAATTTCTCAATTAAAATTTTATCCAAACCCTAATTAGATCTAAAGTTTTCCAATAGACTACCGGGAACCTATGTGAGATCTCTCTTCACACAATTACTGATTTGATTAATTTCTCGTTCTTATTAAATCGTCTAAGTTAGCCTAATTTAATTATTTTTCATTCGATTATCCCTCTCAGTCTATTAACAAATTATACAACCTCTGAAATCAATCACAATGAATCCAGATAACATAAAGCAATCATATTTTTATTAAATCAAAGATAAAAACAACCCGAAGGTGAGTTTAGACTTCCTCAACATTCACACAATCCTATCATCAACGGTTATTCCAATTCTATAAATTAATAAAATTCAAAATATATCAGAAATAAGATCTGAATGGATGATAGAGGTGGCAACGTAGAGAAACCTCCTATCTGGGAAGTACTTCGTGTCAGCTTGTTTTCCACATCTCTTATCCTTCTTCTCTTTCTCAATCTTTTGATGAACTCTCTCTACGGTTTCTCAATGGTGGCTGTTGCAAATGCTCCTTCTTTTTGTTCTTGTTGTTCTATTTATGTTCTTTTGTGTTTAGAATTGAACTAAGATTTTTTCAGAGTCTGAAAGGTCCAAAAAAATCCCTCAAAATGTGAAGCTTGGAAGTGGCTACGCATCTGCTTGATGCAGGCCACGATCGTGGGCTACTTCTAAGCCTTCTATCACGATTGTATCACGTAGGCCATGATCGTAGGCCAATTTTAGTTCTTCTGTCACGATTCTGGCTTATTGTGCCATAGTTATGTTGAAGTAAATCACACGTTAATAGAGAGATCACTTATAATAGATGATATACACAAGAAGGGGGTTGAATTGTGTATTCTTTTCTCGAATACAAAATATTTTAATATTTCTGATAAGAACTTCTCTAACTTGTTAAAAGAATATCACAAAATTGTTATCTAGTTAAATCACAAATAACTTCTATATACTTGTTTTAGAACAAAATAGAATAAGTTGAGGGATAGAAGATAGACACTGCGATTTTATACTGGTTCACCCCAAACTATGGGCTACGTCCAGTCCTTAGAATTCGTCTGAGTATTCACTATACTTCAACAAATTACAAGTATTCTTTCTTCCTTCTAGAGCCTCTTCAAGTCTCTCACGCCAAGTATTCTTTTAGCTATCTTAGCCGCTCCAGGCTCTGAGCCTTTTCTTTCTCTCACTAGAAAGATATCGTAAGCTATTGTTACAGTAGGTTTAGCTCTCTAGTATCGTACGATAGAAATCTTCTTTTCTAAGTATACACTTGAACAATCAAAAGATGTAGGATCAAAGGTTTCTAGAAAAATTGAAAAGTTGAAAAGTTGTAAAGTTGCAAAGATATTCAATCTTTGACTATGAATCGTATTTATAGTCTAAGTCTCCAATTGCTTCTTTGAATCTTGATAACTGCTTCTTAAGTCTTGATAACCACTTCTTGAGTCTTGATAACCGCTTCTTGAATCTTGATAACTGCTATTTAGTTAAGTTCTGTAACTAACTCCAACTAACAAACTGCTCGACGTACTAGCGTATCTTTTGCTTTGTATCGTCTGTGTTTTCTTCTATATCTTCTGTGTTTCGCTTCTTCTGTATCTTTACTTCTTCTGTGATTTGTTTCTTCTATGTTTCTACTTATTCTGTATCTTTACTTCTTATGTGCTTTGTTTCTTCTGTGTTTTGCTTCTTTTGTGTTTTGCTTCTTCTATGCTTTGCTTCTTCTGTGCTTCTACTTCTTCTGTACTTTGTTTCTTCTATACTTATTCTTCTTCTGTACTTTGTTTCTTCTATACTTATTCTTCTTCTGTACTTTGTTTCTTCTATGCTTCTACTTCTTCTATACTTTGTTTCTTCTGTATTTCGCTTCTTCTATGTTTCGCTTCTTCTATGTTTTGCTTCTTTTGTGTTTCGCTTCTTCTGTACTTTACTTCTTCTATGTTTTGTTTCTTCTATGTTTCTACTTCTTCTGTACTTTGTTTATTCTGTATTTCGCTTCTTCTATATTTCACTTCTTCTGTGTTTCGCTTCTTCTGTGTTTCTACTTCTTTTGTTCTTTGCTTCTTCTGTGTTTCGCTTCTTCTGTATTTCTACTTATTTTGCTTCTTCTGCACACTTAACACACTCATCAAACTAGTTCATTTATTTCTAACATTATTATTATTTGATTGTCA
>JANQBM010000006.1:24581328-24593397 GCA_025594535.1 Erythroxylum domingense
TATGCCAAATGTCTCTCAATTTTAGGCTTAATCATCCAAAATTTTCATGTATCAATTTATCCTACCACTTAACATTTGTCCTAGTCCAAATGTACCTAAAATTCACCAAAAATGCTGAAATAATGCTAATGGTCTCCAAATAAATTTTGAACGCAAATAACTCACAATTCAAATTTTAATCACATTTAAAATCACTTATACCCAAAAAATGTCAATGAATGCAAGTACAATTATTTGTATATGTGCAAAATCAATAACATCGTGTGCGTGTATGTCACATTATGCATAAGCGTGAATTAAGCTTCCTATTTTCTCATTAATCTCTAATAAACACCATTTTTAATCTTAATTCAAGTGACAGGATGTTACGCATTCATTCAACAAAACTAATGAGATACTTGAAAATTTTAATGAAAACACTAATCATGCTTGTCTTTCTCATGTATTAGATCTTAAACCTAAAATGCATCCTAAATTAAGAATTATTCATAAATAACAATCAGAAAATTATGAAGCTATCATAAGGAATAATTAATATATGAATCAACATATCATGAGTCCAAGCATAAATCACAAAGTTTATCGTAATGAAAACTCGGTCCACCTAAATTGTACATTGTCCCTAATGTATGCATAAGATACTCACAACTCAATAAAGATAATCAGAAAAATAAAGCATAAAATAGAGGACTCCCCTAAATTGTGAGTATCTGAAAATTATCCATGCACACTTCTTTTTAGTACCAATTTCAAAACTTGTCGCAAATTGATGGTGTGAATTAGCATTCATCGGTGATTAGCTTTAAAATTCCCCATAATATTGAACAAGATAAACAAACACTACTTGGAAAAAGATTTAAAACAATGTAATAATAATTATAATTAAACTAAAAAGAAAATAAAAGAATTTAATTAAAACTTAAAAAACAAGTGGGGGCGTGAAGGTGCTTTTGTGATGCTATTACCGTTATTTACTACGTGAAATGGCTGAGTTTGTAGTGGAGCTTTTATGGAGACACTCCAAATCCATTGGAGCTACTGGTGGCATGTTGGTGTTCACTTGTGGTGGAGGGATGATCTGCATTGTTTTATGAAGAATGAAAACAAAACGCAGGTGCGAGGGATGGCTAGTCAAGGGTATTATGTCTTGGGTTGATTAAGGAGTGTTGTTTACATTATGGGTTGGTGAATTGCAATGGTGGTTTGTGGAATAGTGCTGGGTGTTTTCTTTGGTAGACCATTGTGAAAGGCGAGTCAAGCTTTTCTTGTGTTATGGACGATGGTGGACGTCTACTGGTTTGTTCTTATATGAGGGGTGCATTTGTAGTGGAGCTTTGGGCTCTGTGTGGGAGGATGGCTACTTATGGTTGGAATTTTTCTTTTAATTTCCTTCAAAGACAAACAACCAAATTAGGTTTTTCAGTTTTTTTTAAGTAAAAAAAATTAAATAGAGAAAGTAAATAATTAAATGAGAAAAAAGAAAAAAAATCAAAATACTAAATCACATAAGGTGAGATCTCGCCTTATGAGATTTTGTAGTTTGGAATTTCAGAGCACTAAATTATATAAGGTGAGATCTCACCTTATGAGATTTAATAGTCTAGAATTTTAAGGTCTTCACTCCAGAACACTAAATTACATAAGGTGAGGTCTCGCCTTATGAGATTTAGTGGTCTGAAATTTTAAGACCTCCTTTTTCCTTTAGGCCAATAAATTTATTTTTCAAAAGCAAGCAAGTTCAACTTATATATAACTAAAACAAAATAAAATAAAATAAAACAATTATATTTTAGGTTGCCTCCCAAAAAGTGCAATTGTTTAACGTTGTTATGCTCAACGTGGCTAGTTCTTCGCAAACTTCTATGTAATTGCAATTTTGTACTCTTTAAGTAGTGCTACTAGCCCTTCCTCTTGATCATTAGTCGAATTTTTTGAAATGACTGTGGGTAATGACTTTCCATCACCTAAATAGACATACTTTAGGCGATCAGGTAACACCTTTAATTTTATCTTCAAAACCTGCGAAACAGAAGGTAAAATTTTCTTATGAGTTATAGTGAGTTTATCATTTAAAGTGTCCGAATCTATTAGCATTACTGATAATGATTCTATAACTTCACAAGTTTCATCAATTTGCTCGTTCACTTTCGATTTAGCCTTACACTTCAACTTATCTTCAACACTCCCTTCTTTAAACATATCCTGCACAAATGAATCCACAATATCCATATGATAAACAAATTGAAAATCATTCGGGTACTTCATTGCTTCATAAATTTTAACTTTACTATTTTTCTATCAAACTCTGCAGAAAGAGTACCCCCGTGCACATCGATTATCGTCTTAATCTTCTTCATAAATGGCCAACCCAACAAAATCAAAGCTAAATTTTCAACACCATCTCCATTTATTTTCAATATGTAAAAATCCACTGAAAATACCAAACCATTAACTTGGACAAAAAAATCGTCAATAACTCCAATAGGACGCACATATAAACGATTAACTAGTTGAATAATCACATTGCTTTCTTACAAAGAATTTAGATTTAAATTTTGATAAATTAAGTATGGCATGACATTAATAGATGCACCTAAATCTAGCATGACACGCTCAATTTTTCTATTACCAATAACATATGGAAGTGTAAACATACCCAGATCTTTGCATTTTTCTAGTAATTTCCTATTTCTCATAGCTGATACATTCTTACCTAAAATTGTTCTCTCCTTGTCCTTTAACTTCTTTTTATTTGTGCATAACTCCTTTAAGAATTTTACGTATTTCAAAACTTGCTTGATGGCTTCCAGAAGTGGTATATTGATTTCCACCTTCTAAAATCTCGCTTTCATATCCATCATCTTTTGGTTTAGCCAATGTGCTAAGAAAAGGAGGTACACGTGCATTAATTAATATCGATGAAGATAAATCATATTTTACTTCTCTTGCTTCTTGAGTTAGAAGTTCTTCCTTCTTTTATCCATTATCGTTCTTTTCTTCCTCCATTGGTAAAGAAGTTCTAGATTGAATTTCCTTACCGCTTCTCAAAGTCATTGTAGTCACATTCTCCTTAGCATTCATCACCGTTTGGGAAGGTAATTTTCCTGATAATTGTGCTTCTAATTTACTTACCAAGGTGGCTAATTAAGTTATTTGATTTCCTAAGTTTTGAAGGCTTACCTTTCTTTCATGTTGAAATTGTTGAGTATTATTAGCAAGTGCCTTAACAATTTCATCTCAAGACATACCTGAATTTGAAGATTGAGGTTAAGCATATGTATGGATTTGAGGTTGTCAAAAATTATGAGGATAATATCGTTGTTAGCCTCCTTGATTTCCATAGCTTAAATTTTGATGATCCATTCATTGTGGATTGTAATAATTGGAATAAGGGTCATACTTTCATTGAGGTTGACCAAGAAAGCCCCTTATTGCGTTAGCTTTTTGAAGAGAGTCTTATTGTAATGTAGGGCATATATCTGTAGGATGTCCAGAGAATGAGCATATTCCACACACTCTTTCTGATTTCAATTGACCTACAACCATTTGACAAACTATAGCAGTTAAATTAGAAATTTTATCCTCAAGGTGCGTGTTACTTACCTCATTCACATGCTTAATAACTCCAACCATCCTTATCCCAAAATATTGAGAAGTTCTAGCCATAAACTATATAGTTGCCTTAAGTGTTTTATTTACTAGAGCTCCTCCACTAGTTGCATCATCCATACTTCAATCCATTGGCAATAGTCTTTCATAAAAGTATTGACTCAGAAGTTGATCGGGAATTTGATGATGTGGAAAGCTAGCATATAGCTCTTTAAACCTTTCTTAATATTCATATAATGTTTCTCCTGTAATTTGTCTTATCCCATATATCTCCTTTCTGATATTCGCTACTCTTGATGTAGGAAAGAACTTTTCAAGAAACATTCTTTTCATCTTACTCCATGTTGTTACTGAGCCAGGTGGAAGATAATATATCCAATCCTTTGTCTTATTTTTCAATGAGAACAGAAAGGCTTTGAGATTAATTTATTCTTTTATCACCCTTAGTGGTTTCATTTCAGAATAGACAACACGAAATTCTTTTAGCTGTTTATGTGGATCCTCACCTATAAGACCACGAAAAATAGGCAGTAAGTGAATCAAACTAGATTTCAATTCAAAATCTACCTCAATATCTAGAAATTGAATGCATAAAAGTTATTGATTTGGTGCTGCTAACTCCCTCAACGTTCTCAAGTTGAGATTTTCATCTTTTTGTTCGCTTCTTGAAAATTAGAATCTTCACCAATTGTTAGGTCTACTTCAACTTTCATGTCTGAAGATGAACATCCACTTTCTTGCTTGGTCTCTTTACTTAAACAGCGCATTATCTTCTCAATTCCTGGATTATATTGTAATTTACCTGTCTGAGAAGCACGAGTCATACAAGACAAGAGGTTAGCAATAACTGTAAAAATAAAAATGCAAAAAAACTAAAAAACTTGAAATAGATCCCCGGTAATGATGCCAAATTTTGGTTGGGTTGTCGAAGCCCCCAAAATAATTCCAATTCTCCAAATTTTTGTAATAGTCATGGAACCAATTCGAATCCCTAGAGAACTAAACACTATTTTCTTAATTTCAAGTAATAAAATAAAAGGGGGTTTGATTAAGAAACTAATGAACTAAAATTAATACGAAAACAAATTAAATCAACTGAATTTAAAAATAAGGAAGTAAGATTACCAACTCCGATTCAAGGGAAAGATCTCATCTAATTGTAACATTGATCATTAGTTTAAAGAGAATATTTTCACAATTCAAGCAGTTAGTCCGAAACATATTAGGATAGTTGCAATAAATCTCAAATTTTCCTGAATTAATTGGTTCAAACCCCACATCCAAACCAAAACTTATCATCCATTGATTGGGTGTGATAGCATTCCATATCAAATAAATGATAGCAACAAGCTCCGTGAAAAAGATTAAACCCTAAATTAAATAATTGAGATAGCTGCAACTATTCAATTTAGTTTTCTTGTTTGTTAAAAATTAAATATGGAAATTCATAAATAACTTATTTGCTACTTGTACCAATCCTTCTTGACAATTATGGATCATTGAATTCATAGATAGTGATAGAATAATCGATATTAAATTAAATTGTCAGATTAATCAAATATTAATTATTTCTGAAATATGAGAACTCTAAATAATAAATACTTGAATTAAAACGTGAATAAAATTTAGAACACAAAACCTCAGAAGGTTACAACTAGAATATTGAATCCCCTTGAATGAGAAAGATTGAGTTTAGTTACACATGGCTTTTGCTCCAATAACAAAAATAGAAGAAAGATAAAGAATTGCAAAAAACAAGAGAAGTGAGAACCTCTTTCCCTTATGAGGAACATCCCTTTTGTAAGGTTTTCTAATCTAATCCTAATCTAACTCTAACTTGTAAAGATGTCTATCTAAAACAAATTCAAATTCCTACATGATAAGGATAAGGCAAAGTCTTTCAGTCAAACTCCAACTCTTCAAGTGAATAATTTTATCCACTGCAACAATCTTTCCACTTCATCCAAAATTTTGTAATTATCACCAATAAAGTCCTAATTTGATGCAATTCTCACTTTTCATCTCCTAAAACAAAACAAAATTTAATTTTCATATTTAAGCCCTAAAATAAATCTAAAACAAAGGAGATAATATCGAATAATATAGCAAGATAAGATGTTATCACACATTTAAACTTAATCTTTCCTCAACAATTTACTTAATTCCCTTTTGAGTAGCTAGGAAATTTAGAAATCTGAATGGTGTTTACTTGGTTGTTATGCTTACTAGATTATGAATCTAAATAGGGCTAAGGTTTGTTGAAAATAACTTTACTTCCTTGAAATTCTGTCATCCATGCTTGATTCACAAATACTTTGTTAACTTCCCTCTATGTAGTCTTTCTCCTTGCTGTTTGTTGGACCATGTTAGATGAATGCCTTCATAGTTTAAGTCTTCCACCTTTAGATTCCTTACGCAGTTCTTGAATTCTAGAAAAGGTGTTATAATGTGTAATTAAAGTCTCGAATCGATAATCATATATGCATTCAGCTTGTAGATAGATTCTAAAGTTCTTCCTATAAATTTCTCCCTTGAAATAGAATTTTAGCAGTATAGACAAAACTAAAGAGAAGTTTCTGACCTAGTATTTTTAGTATGGCTAATAAGTGAATGGACTATTTATTAGAGTTATAGTTTCTTATTTCAATTAGCTAAGATTATAGCAGATAAGGATTCTTCCATTATAATAAGAGCTATGATTTGAAAAAAGTTATCCTATAAGAACCAGATCTTTCTAAGGTTAGCTTCCTTGATCTTTGTTTCCAAAAGGCCAAATATGATGGGGACGGAGTGTTGGTCCATCAACCAAATACATAATAATAAGCTTTTGGTGATGGAGATGAGGATGCTCCAGTGGATGTGTAACCTTTCCAAAAGAAATAAGGTCAGGAATCTAATGGTAAGAGACAAATTAAAGGTGGCTAGTATTAATGACGAATTACAAAAGACAAGGCTTAGGTGGTTTGGACTTGTTAAAAGGAGACACTCTGATGCTCCAGTGAGACGATGCAAGAAAATAATACTTAAAGACTATAAGAGAAAAAAAGGAAGGACTAAAAAGAACTCGGGGGAAGTGATCAAAAATGATATGGAATGATTAGATCTTAATAAGGACTTGGCCTATAATAGGAAACTTGGTGTACTAGGATAAGAGTAAAGAATATCTCTTAAAGAGAATATTTGCAGTCTTGTAGGTTATATGAATCTGTGTACTATGCATTTATTGCATAGTATTTACCTCCTAATTAGTTTACCTTAGTTTCTTTCCCATTTAGTGTAATTAATGCGTTCACAAGCATGGTCGGAGTTACTCATATATAGTTCTTTTTTCCTTTTGGCGGCCTGGTTGGAGTTTTGAAATGTTATATACGTACGTTATTTTTGTATTGCCTTACCTATTTTCATTTTTGTTTCTCTTTATTATTTATTTGTATTTATGTACTTAGTTATTTTATTACATTTTTAATGTTTATTTGATTTATTTACTTAGTTATTTTAGCTTATTATTTTTTCTTGACATATGTATGCACATCCATTTTTAATTTTGTAATATCTTCATGACATATTGCATGTGAGTCTATTGGAAATAGCCTCTCTAATTGGTAGGGGTAAGACTGTGTACTATCGGACCTTTTCAGACCTCGCGTCTCAGCAGGACTTCAACTGGGTGTTGATGATGATGATGATGTCTAATCTATATGTGATTGGTTTTGGAAGATCCCAAACCGGGAACTATCATGAATCTTCCAAATTTTTGCTACAGTTCATAAAACAATAATTTGTATCATTATATTGGTGGACCTCCCTAAGAAACATAAATGGATTTTTAGTTTTTGTGAACGAATGATATGACTATGTATTGCTACATAAACATATATAATAGTATAATATGTTTTTATGCACCATTGTTGAATTTGTTATGATGGGTATCAATGATATTTTTATATAAAATTATAACTTGTATAAAAAAATTATAAATACAAAATAGCATAAGATTTTAGAATAATTTTTAATTTTTATTTTGTATTAATTAACTTGTGATAAAAATTAATTTAATACAATTTTAAAATTATTATTATCTAATTTGCATTTACATTCCTACCTATCTTAATTTTATAGATATGGTGAATGCTTCATACCAGAAAAACTTAGGAAGAGAGGCATAAAGAAGAAGAAGAAGAGTGAGACTAATTTCAGTTATGTGAAGAATTTTTCGTTCAGGAAGACCATTTTGTTAAGATTTATGGGGACAAGAGATGTGAAGAGTGATTCCATTGAAAAGTAGTAGTGAGCAAAGGCTCCTTTTGTGAGTTCAGGAGCGTCATAGCATTGAAAAGTTTGTATAATAGTGGAAAATAGATTTTCAGCGTTGGTTAAAGGATTAAAAATGAAGCAAGGCATGATTTTTATGCGTTAGAGGAAAAATCCAAGTAAAGAGAATAAAATCATCCACAAAGATAATGAAATATAGATAACCAGATTGGGAAAAAAACAAGGAGGGATCCCAAATATCACAAAGAATTAGTTGTAAGGATTGACAGAAATGTAGGAAGACAGAGGAAATGAAAGACGAACACTCTTGCTTTAAAGACAAGAAATACATAGATTGAGAACATTTTTAAAATGCAAAACATGACTTAATCTAGATAATATAGGGTGACATGGACGACCAAGATGCCACAAAGTTATTGAAGTGAAGGTAACGGTGAGAGTAATCATATTTGTGAAATGTATTGGAATCTTCATTAAGTAGAGATTGTTATGAATGGGGTCTGCGAGAAGTGATATCTTAGATTTAAGATCATCTACAACATAACCAGAGGGTTAAATTCAATGAAACAGGAATTGTCAGTGACAAATTTAGCAACAAATAAAAGACTAGTAGTAATATAAGGAATAATAAATATATCACAAAGATGAAGATTATGGGAAAAAGTGGAAAAGGTTAAAGTATCAGTAGATGAAATAGAAAGAGTGTGTCCATTACTAACAATGACTTGATTGGATCCTTCATATGGTGTGACGGATTTAGGGATGGCAAATATAGCCCAGCCTAATTTTGTCCCGCTTCACAGACTGCAATTGGTTGGCTCGACCGAGCTACAGGCAGCACTCGGGTCGGGGCTATCCTAGCCTGTTGCCTAACAGAAAGGCACAAAATGACATCGTTTGTTAAATTTTTTTAAGAAATATGAGATCAGGCTGAGCCGGAGACCCAGGCCAAGGGCTGGTCTATTGCCATTTCTAGACAGATTCTGCAATATAAGAATGTGAAGTCATATAAGCAGATGCGTCAATATCTGTAACCATTTAATAACATTATTGGGATTAAAAAGAGTCAGATCATGATCATATTGGAGATTATGGTAAAGAAGGTTGTGGTAAGATTATTTGTAGTGTGGTAGAATCTAGTTGGACGGTTACAAAATTCAGAGTACCAAAAACAACAATGAGCAACAATGTGCCTCCACTTTTAACAAATTTGACATTAGGTAGGTGACTTATTATTGAAATTAGGCTTCGGGTAAGAGGGGTTATATTGGGTTTGAAAATGGGATTGGGTTGGAGTGTAATTGGAATTGGGCTAGAAATTTTGGTCATAACTGAAATGGAAAGACCCATAATTGGGTACATTTAAGGGCCCATTAAACGAGCCATTAAGTGGATCAGCCCACAGGTAGGAAAACCTATTTGATGCATTAAGGCTGGAGATAAAACCAAAGCATGAGAGGGAGTAGCTGGGTATCTGTCAACTCATAGCCTGTCGCCGCCTCTACTAAGGGAACTATAGTTGGAGTGATTTATATTGGAGAAGGAAATGAAGGCGGAGTCCAATGGAGGCGGTGCATGGAAGGATAACAGTTGTTGTTCATAAAGCAAGAGTTTGGCTTTGAGTTGGAAAAAGGTAATAATGTGGTTGCAATGTTCGATTGTGGTGATATAAGATTCATATTTTACAAGTAGTCCATTTAAGGTGAAAAGGAAAAGGTCATTGTCTGAGATGGAGTCTGTAATAACAACAAGTTCTTTGATAGTATTGGAGATAGAGTTAAGGTTCTTGAAGATGGAGCTGGAATCTTTTTTAAGGGTATAAAGTTTCCAAAGAAGAAGAGACAGTTGTGATGTAGACTGGCTGACCCAGAGGTTGCGAGATGTGTTGTGACTGAGGGCAAGCCTTATAGCGGATCTGGAGAGGGAGCTTATGAGGAAGCAATAAACCAACTGGTCAATCTTCTTCCATTTGATGTTGTCAATGGATTGTTGTTCCACATGTTCTTCCGAAGGTGAAATAGCCCCCATCGACATATCCAAGAAGGTTTGAAGTAATGACAATAGCTTTGATTTGGTTTCTCCATATCAAGTAGTTAGTAAAGTCTAGTGGTGTGGTCAAAAAATTTGTGATTTGATTGAACAGCAGTGTAGGGAGATTGTTGTCTGTTAGAATATATTTTATATATTCTTTGTTTGGTTTTGGCATTTTGAATTGGACATCTAAGAAAATTAAAATTATTATATGGATTGATGATGATGGGTGGAGATTGTGTTTTAATAGAAGTTCAAATCATACACGTGGATATGTAGCAGATGTGTAGATTGTATTTTAATTGAAGTCTATCCAAAACATGCATCTAAAGATTGGGCTTTAATTGAAGTCTATCAATAAGAGGTCACTTGGAACAAACTTTATGGGTGTGTACGTTACTGCTGTGTAGCGTGGGTCACATACATGGATAAAGAGCTTAATATCGTATCTTGGGATCTTGGGGACTTACGGTGTTATGTGTGTGTGTTAGGTATAAAGGGAGACTGTTGAATATGTGTCTTTGATGGGATATAAGCTATGGTATAGTGAATTGATGATGATGTATTAGTGCTGTGTGCTGCACACTTGTTTTTTTTTTGAGAAAATTGAAGTGAGTGGAATTAATTGTTAAATACAAGAGTGAGTGCAGTGGTGTGGATGTTGTGAGCGTGAATATCACTGTAGGGTAGCTTGTGTGGTGATTAATCTATTGTTTTTGGAGTCTTGCAAAAAAAGTGTAGTGGGCGTTGAATATATAGAAGTGTTGCATAACCACGGGAGTGTACTATAATTGTTATTGAAAAACACATCACCAATCAAGATATCCCAGGTGGTGGAGAAAGTCTTGATCAACTTTATCACATCATCAGTGCAGAGAATTGCCAAGAAGAATATAGCCTACGTGATTTTGGGATACAAGATAAAGTGCAATTGGTTGGTGGACGAGCTTGGGATTTTTATGTTCTTGAGTTAAATGGATTGATTTCCGTAGGCCATTATCAAAGTGAACAAGATAGCAGTGTTCTTTTCAACTATTACTGGAATTTTTAGAGGTTTGGCCAAGGGATTTTATATGGGTAGAAAACAATGAAGTGCAGAAAATTATGAGACAGTGGTAGATTGACAACGATTATTAATTGATTTCTTTATGGTCTCCGTATACTTTGATTGATGAATGTGTTATCGGTGTAGCTGTGATTTCGTGTTGGTGTTTATATGAATCAACCCATTGTAGTTGTGACTACTTCTAGATCTATTTCAGTGGGGCAGAACTCATTGGGAAGATGTTCTTTTCTATCTCAAGTGTATTTAGATTTCGTTCTTTATTATTTTAATTACTTGAGTTATTTGTTCATTGTTCTTTCATTAAAAGATTGATTGAGAAAATCCTCTGTCGAAGTTAGTACGAGGCGGTCGTACTATTAGGTGTGAAAATCTTTCACGGGAAGTGAGGTTGAGTGATAGTGTCAAGGATTGAGTGGTGTCAGCTCAGTAAAGCCTTGAGTAATTCTATTGTTCTTCGGTGAAAATATTTAATCTGGGTGAGGGCCCCGCAGATGTAGGCAAGGAATGCCGAACTGCGTTATCAAAATTTGGGTGTTTTTCTTATTTCGATTTTGATTGTTTTTATTTTGTTGGTGGAAAAGAAGTTTGCAGAAAGTTTATGAAACAATAAACCCACTACGATTTTACAATTGGCATCAAAGAGGGTCACCGTTTCAGAACTTGTTAGCAAGTTGGTGCAGATCCTAGTTTCGCAAACATGGCCATAAGAGAAGGAGCATCAATTATCAGGCCACCACTGTTGGATGACTTTAACTATCCTACATGGAAATCACAGATGATAGTCCTCATCCAAGCTCAGGATACAAAAGCTTGGCATTCCGTAGTACATGGGTGGATGTATCCGATGATTGCTGACAATAAAGAAGAGACAATTCAAAAAGATCCATTTGAATGGACAAGAGCGGAAGAAGAAAATGCACTAGGAAATTCACAATCAATGCATGCGATATTCAGTGCTATTGATGAAGGACGTTTCTCAATGATTTTAGCATGTGAAACGGCAAAAGAGGCGTGGGATGTAACACCCCACTCCCGCCGAACCCGAACCCGATATCGACAGTGATACCCGAGTCCGTGCCCCGCGAGGGTGG
>JANQBM010000006.1:24606673-24619823 GCA_025594535.1 Erythroxylum domingense
GCCACCTTCGCGGGGCACGGATCCGGATATCACTGTCGATATCGGGTTCGGGTCCGGCGTGAGTTGGGGTGTTACACGAAGGTTTGGAATTTTGGAGATGTTATAAGAAGAAATGAGAGTTTGGATATTGTATGATCATATAATGTTAGAATAACATTAGTGAGTGAATTGTTGATATCAAATTACGAAACGCATGAGTATAATGGAAATGAAAGATGTTTCTATGATTGTAATTGTGATTCAAATGAGATGAGTAATGAGTATCTAGTAAAAGTGAATGAGGATCGGATATTATGAAAGAAAATAATGCTAAAAGTGAGAATGAGCATAAGATGTGAATTTAGATAATATACCCAGGATTGTCATTGAGCATACATTGTACATACTTCATATACACATTTGTGCATAAATGAATACTTAAGATTGTGCAATTATTAATGTGTGTGCAACATGTGTATTACATAATATTGATATGCAGGATAAAATGTCCACTTTAGACGTTTCCAGATTTGAGAAGCAAATGCTAAGCCGGAGCGTACTGTGAGTCGACCTAGATGGTCTCATTTCATTGTTTGTTCTTATTTTAATTTCTACATTGAATGACTACGGTTATGATTATTAGGCAATGTGAAGATGATTGATATGAATGTGATTTGCCTATGTTAATGTTGGACAATGAAGGTCTGAGACTTGATGCATGAATTTGATATTGAAGTGCTACTTGTATGTGAATGTGACAGAATAAATGTTGCTCAAAAATTATGTTGAATGCTAGACTAAGGTCCGATGATCAATGTGATCCTAATGTGAATAGGCAATCAAGTGATTGACTGAGAATATGAGAATGTGATGCATTCCATTACATGAATGCACGAAGCATAAAGACCGTTATGACTAGAGTAGCCACCGAGAAGGAGCTTAAAGCTTAGATTGTGAAAAAGAACTTAAAGCTCATAAAGTATGTAAGAGCCAAAGGCTCACTTTTTAAAATGAGACCGGTATCCCCAACAAATACGGAACAGTTATTAATGAGCCCGGTATCCACAATGGATATGGGATAGTTATAGGTACTCGGTCACAATAATAACAAATTAAAAATGAATCTCATAAGCATTGCATATGCATTTGATGTGAATGACGTGAATAATTTGACTGATTTCTGAATGTGAGATATATTTAAAGTGAATGTGAAATTATGTGGATATGTGAACTGTATGTGTTATGTGATTGAGTGAGTCATCTAAGATGGTCACTCACTGAGTTTGCAAAACTCACCCAAAATTTGCAATAATTGTTTTCATGTTCAGAAGAGTTACCTCGTTAGGCTAACGTGAGTATAGACAATACATTCGAGTAAGAGATAGGGGTCAGGATCAGTTCGCGTCTACATTTGTATTTCTTTATTTTTGCTTATAATAGCTTTCCAAATAGGAAATGTTTTTAAATGATTTTGTAATGCAATAACAATTTATGAATTTAAGTATTTTGTATCTGTAATGGGCCCTAATGACTAATGAAATTCGGATGATTTGTCAAATGTAAAGGACTTCGTAGTGTAATGATTGCAACTCTTGTGAATGAAAATATCTAGGAATAAAAATGGGCCAATTTGTTTATTGATTTTCCATAATATGCGAGCATGGTTTCAAAAGAAAAAGAAATTTTTGTATTGAATTTGTTTGACTAACTGATCTAGCATGCCACCCTTATGGGGTAAGTACTCGAATATCACTCAGGATGTCGGGTACGTGCCTTGAGAGAGTTGGGTGCTACAGTAGAAATGACCATAGGTAATAATTTTCAACGAATAATAACCATTGGTAAATATAATGACGGTTGTTTGTGCTATCAATCGTTGATAAATTGCCGACGATTAGTGTTTTTCCATCGGCACATTTACAAACGATATTGTTCATTCTATTGGTAAGTTTATTTCAACATTACCATCGTTTATGTTTATTCCATTGGTGACTATACTGATGGTTATTCTATGACAAATCCGGTCGGTAAATTTGGCAACAAAACTGGTTTTTCCTTTTGTGATTACTGACGGTTTGTTGTTTTCTATAAATAAATAGAATTGGTTTTATCGATGGACATTTGTTGTTCTGTCGGTAAATTAACCAGCAAATTTTTAAAAAATATATACAGTCAATAAATTTTATTTGATGATCTTATGGTTGATGCATAATTTAAACAGTTATGAATTATTTGTGCATAATAATTTGAGTTTATACATTTAATTTGTTTACACAGAAAGTTGATTTATGATATAAAGTTAAAATTATCTTAATTGATAATAAAAACATTAAATTTTACATAATAAGTATTTATAATTCAAATGAAATGACTACAAGTACACTATTGATTTGGTGACTACGGATGCTCTGATTGGTGCGATTAGGTGCTACCCCTCCCCTTCAACTCATCCATTTCATTATGGAGCTGAGCTATGTACTCCACCGACTGTTGTAACTGAGCTGCTAATGTTTGCACTGTGCTCCGAAGCTCTTGGACTTCATTGGTTATGGACCGCTTACTAGATGTTGCCATACTGGACGTGGAGGATTGCGAATAACATGTGTTCACAAATGAACCTAAGCCGAATATCCTTCCACGATAGTCCCTACCACCCACTGCATGAATATAGGTTTGAGTTTCATCAGCATCTTCAAACTACTAAGATTGTCGTTGAATGCTTTCTTATATTTGGTCCTATCAGAAGGCAATGTTTATATTAGTAAGTGATAATTATTAAGCGTTAATAGTAAACCATACATTTAGTTCTCTACATCAGGTGTTGACGAATGTCACACTTTCATGCTTCTTAGTGTGAGTCTACAAAAGGAGTTGATGGGGGGTAGGCCTCATGTCCATAGACTTTTCCTGCATAAGAATAAATGTTATATGTGAACTAGAATTTATAAAAATTTCGATAGAGTTTCCTCTATTTTTATGATATTTACCCCTTGTTGAACAAAGAAAATAACTCAACAACACAGTCATATATGGCACCAGAAATTTATAACATTATCATTCTCTATAATACATATATTTTCATTCCAAAATTCACACATCAAATTCAATTGAAATACAGCAAAGTAAAGAAATTAGAATATAAATGTAAAGTGTAGACACTTACAAGTCTCTCTGCATGCTCATGGTGGGTAATAGATCCTCCCGTATGTATGGGAAGACTCTCTCCCCCCAGTCCTCCATGTTTTTTGGTAGAATTACATTCTGAAATAGACATTGCCTCAGGTGATGTCCAATACTACTACCATTGACTCCATATTTGTTTAGAAATATAAGGCGGTCGTATATTGGCCTTGTATATCACACCAGCAAAGTCCTGATAACGTGTACGTGCTCGTCTCTCCCAAAATTTATAAATGACCGCCTCAAATTTAGAATCCCAAAAAATTCTTTATGAATCAAAAGGAAAAAAATCAATAAATACTTATAATGTAATAATATTTATCTAATTAATGTATAAAAATTAATTAAAAAAGAAAATAATAATTTTTTTATACCTCAAACTCCTGATAGTATGTCCTTTGTAGCCTGAGAGATATTCTTCAACACATAACCCTCAAGATCAATCTTCTCCTTGAATTTGGATATCTGTTTCTTAAGCACAGTCTGGACGTAATCAACCTAATATAAAAACAAATAATTTTATTCCATTTTTAAAATTTAAACCTATAACCTAATTATAAACATATCGTGTTTCATGTATTTTCACTTATAGATTATTGACAATTGTGATGTAAGTTCTTCCATCAGGTCCCTCGGCACCACGCTGGTGGCCGCCTCCTTCATCTGCATTGTTTACCCCTGATATCTCTATCAGTATAAGGGTAGTGAATGATGTAGGGGTGATTGATGATGTAGTTGTAGGTACGGAAGGTGTTACCTCATTTGCAACTGTAGTAGCTAGAGGGGGAGGAGGAATAAATAAAAAGGATAATGGTTCCTTAGGAAAAAGTTAAATATGGTGCTATTAAATCAACAAAAACTATAGATTTATCCACAAAGAAAAAGCTGCAATTAAAAACCATTACTATTTGATCAATTACATTTTAAAACATATTTAACATCTAAAAGAAGCATTATCTATTCAAATTAACAACTACATGGTGAATGATGTAGGTTTTGAGGAAGTTATCACCAAAGCAGTAAAAAGTAACTTGCAAGCCACCAAACAATACTCTTGCATAAGGAAATTGTAAATAATAAAATTTGGGCTAAAGAAACTCAATGAAAAGGAGGTTATAGATACACAAATAGAGGTAAAGGAAATAAAAAAAAGTTGGGACTAATTCAAAGACATCTCAATAATTCTCTTGGAGATTTAAGACTTTAAGAGTAAGGGAAGCTAGCAATTTCAGATACAATCAAGCAGCTAAGTTTCATCACTCTCTCACCAAGTAAAGATCAAAGAGCCAATAAGTGTAAAGAAGAAACAAGAATACAACTTTCAACTACAAGAATAAAACATCTAGGAAAAATATTAATAGAATTCTTTCTCCTCAATATTAGCGTGGCTCTTAGGTGCATTTATAAGAAGATATTAAATGAGATATTATCATATTCTCCACCAACACTCTAGAGACAATTGCTAATGCACACTTTTCTATTAAATTAAGGAGGAACATCATTATTAATCCAATCACTAAACATAATACACCCCTCTTAGTTGATGTATTTATTCTCTTAGTGCACAAATCATATTTCACCTTATAGCTCTCATACAATATTTAAGATTGAATATATAATGGTTAATTATAAACTCAATAGTTAAGAATAAAGAGAGTACATTTAAGCAACAAATAATTTGATCATGCATTAATAATTAATAATCCATTACAAACCATATCCCTAAACCTAACTAGGATTTTTATCTGCTAAACATAACTAAATCAAAACACAAACAAATTAAAGTTAACATGAGGGAAATAACGAAGAAAAGAATTAGAGAAATTGTTAAGATCTCCTCTAATCTTCCTTCCAATCCTCTTTTGATGCCAAGAAAAAATAAAACCATGAAAACTCCATTAATCTTCAAAAATCAACCTCTGATGCCTTTTACAAAGTTTTTCATCTTGTTAGCTTCTAAATGATTCCTAAATCACCTCTTGATTGGACAACTATGAAAAAAGTTGGGCATAATTTCAAATTTTCTCCTTAAAATCATCACTTATAGGATAATAAACTACATATATGAAAAAATAATATCATCTATATAAAAACATACTATAAAAGATGTCAAATTATAACCAAAATGTCAACTTATCAAATTACATCATGCTTAACTTTATGCTTTTTCTTAAGTAATCAACAATAACAAACCTAGCTACTATCCTAAACTCTACTAAAACAAAAAATACTTCCACTTTTATAGGTATACAGTGACATTTAGCCTACTCCATAAGAATTTAAACCCTTACATGTCTCTAGAGAAAAAATTATAGTCTCCTAAGGGTTTACTTAAATGCTACCAATAAACATAAATCAAAACTGATTATTAACTTTAAAATTAACAATAAAAGATATAAAAATTTAAGTCTATCAAATTACAAAATTAAAACATATAATATTTCTTAAGTAGATCATTATACAAACAAAACAAAGTAAACACTATTCTGCCTCCTTCATTAAGTTTAAACACTATAATTTGACATTTTCTCACAATATAGCACTCATTTGTAAATACTTTCTTACATTGAATATAACAAATTCCCCTTCTTTTCGCTCTTTTATCCACCATTCAAGTCAACAAAAGATAAAAGAAGCAACACCCTTTAACCCTACACTTTATCCAAAGAACTGAAATCATTTTTTCAAAGAACAGACATTCCATCAAACACCTTACATGCATTAGAAATTCATCCCAACATTAGAACCAAAATCACATCTTGTCCCTTCTATCATTAACATTTATACCTTAAAATTGTTTTCCAATCACATAATACACAAATAAATGAAAGTAATGAAATACCTAAATTAACTGTCATCCAATATACGAAAAAGCACATGACAGTGGCTATAAAAATACCTCCACCGAAGCACACGATGATAATGGCTTGAGACATGACATAGAAACAGACGAAGAGGAGAGACAAAGAGAAGAAAATTGTAGATGACGGACAAACGAAGCAGATGAAGCAAAAGACATAGGAGGGGGGAGAGGGGGACCTTCGGGCCAATTTAATGAAAAAGAAAACGACATCTTTTGGTGGTACACCAAATGACATCATTTTCATTTACTTTCAAATGCTCAAGACAAAGCAGACGATGACTTTTACCTTGAAAATTTACTGACGGACAAATTACTATCAATAAACTAAAAAAATTCCTACCTTTTTTACCAACGGGCATTTTATACAGTCGCTAAAGTCCATCGTAAATTTTTCCAGAATGATTTTCATCCACATTTACTAACGGATGTTACTACCGTCACTAAAAGAAATTTTTCCCATCAGTGTTACCTACAAAATTTGATTTTTTGTTGCTAAAGCCTGTCACAAATTTTATCGAAATGATTTCCCTCCATATTTACCGACGAATATTACTATCACTGCTAAACCAAAATTTTCCCATCAATGTTACCGACGAAAATTGATTTTCTGTTGGTAATTTGCTACGGTTTCATTTCCGTCGATAATTTTCCATCGCTACTTTTCTTATAGTGTAAGTATCTATTACTTTATATAATAAGAAGTTAAATTTCATAAAATTGATTCTAGAATTTACCTAGTTTATGAGATTATGGTTTAAGTAAGTTATGAAATTATAGTTAAAATTTCACTCCTTATATAATAAAATTAGGGACGTTAAAATTTAATATAAAGTTTTCACAATTCCATTAAATTGATGATTAGTAAATATAATTATAAGTATAATTAAGGTTTCATAACCTTATTTCATTCAATGTTATTGATCCAAAGTTGTCTTAAAAATATTTTGTTATTGTATTTTGTGGAATTTGGAAATATACAAGTTCCATTGGATTTTTTTACGAATTAAAAAGATGTATATATTGTTTTATAAAATTAGATATTCAACTAAGTTTTTATAGGGTTATATTTACCTTTATGCCTCTTTAAAGCACATAGGGGTGTAGTGTATGGTATGAAATAAAGGTATGTCTATACCCTTATGTCTTATGCATTTGAGTGTATTTGAGTTTTTAGGACCTTAAATTTGATCTAGTGTAATAGATTTATGCATATATTCATAGTGTAAGAATAAACATTATGTCAAATTTAGGGATGTTTCAAATTGTATATCATATTAGTTATTGAATCAAATATATGAATCTACATATCAAGGAAATAAATGGTTCAATTTTATAAATTTCGTACTAGAAATTTCCTATTGTTAGAGAAATGATAGTGCAAGTTTACTATATATAACATTTTTATGAAAGTTGGATTCTTTATAAATGGAAATTAGGGACTTTATGAATTATTATAAACTATTCATAATTATATAAATAATCATCTTATTGAAAATTGAGGACTTTAATAATTTATCTATTTTTTATAAATTTATTGATTTAATTAAGTTATTGCATAACTATAACTTCATAGTTAAAATAAACCTTACGGATTAATTGGTTTTCTTATCCAAGCTATCATTTAATTTAAAGATTCTCTCAAGATAAAAAATATAAATATGTCATTAAATTTTTGAACTTTGATAAAGTTAATGTTTGTTTGATTCAATTGGTTGTTGTCTAATAATTTCAACTTTCAATCTTTTCTATATTAGGTATAAATTTAGTAGAGTTTGACTTTTTTAGTTAATGACTTTTAAATTTTAGTGAATTTTTTAATATAATTAAAATTTGGGGAATTTTTAATAAAATTTAGGGAATCTTCTACTCTTTAGGTTCATAAGTTAGGTGAATGTGTTAAAAGCACTGGAACAAAGGCCTCAGCATGTTAGGGGAAGTCTTATAATATTTGATGGATATAAACTAAAGTTGATTCCTTTGTTGGTTCACTTTCATAATAAATTGTTCGAGTACTAGAACATGTTAGGCTAGAGTTACATGGCCACCTTATAGGGAAAAACCCATTTATATAAATGGAAACATAATAAATTTAAGTCGGACTAGTTATTTAATAATAAGCATAAAATAAGTAGGACTAGATATTTAATAATATGCGTAAAATTAGATATCTCTAAGGAGCTTCCTGACTCTTTTAAGGTCATAAATGCAAATGAGTTTGATCAATTGAAGAAGGAAGATGTGAATGTCACTTACCTATACAAAACCTCTTAAGACAAAAGGAAAACTAGTATCAAAAGCCATTTAAAAAGTCTTCTTTAAGGGAGACTATGAGGGGCTAGTTGGAGGTAATAATATATAAACTTGTAAGGAAAAGGCAGGTACCTCCTAGCTTTTGAATGGAGAGTTCCCAACTAATCCTTCTAGAAAGGAGCTAACCGATGAAGTACTTCTAAATTAAGAGGTTCTTAATCCACCTTCAAACATTGTCTTAAGCTTAGATGCTCTTTAGGCCTTTAATAAGAGTAACCTTTAGGAACAATAAGGCTTGAATATGAAATCTATATATATATAATAAGATAAATTTTTAACTAACCTCCGAAGACACCCTAGAAATGATGAAACTGAATCTTTGGGAACATAAAATGAAAATAGAGATAATGACTTAATGAAAATGAAGAATGCAACCCATTGAAATTCAAATGGAAAATAATGCATCTAATGTAAACAATCCCTCATTAAAGTTAGGGAGGTTAGATGGGAAAGCTAAAACTAGAGTTAAGAGAGCTAGGATGCCCTCTAATACTCCTAAATGATAATTATATCTTGAAATGTTAGGGTTTAAATAACCCCAATAAGAAGAAGGTTCTCTTTGATTACTTGTATATAATAAAGCCTATCATTATAGGCTTTGGAGAGAAAACTGAAGACAAATGTAAGAGGCTTTAGTTTTTCCATAACATATGTTCTCTAATCACCAACCACAGAGCCAATCATAATAGAAGGATGGTAATAACATATGATCTAGAGTTGATCGAGATCACTAATTCAATCATTAATGATTAAGTAATTCATCTCTTTATTAAACTTAGAAAAGGCAAAAGGAAGTTCTACATTGTCTTTATCTATATGGCCAATTTATCATTTCAAAAAGCCACTTGGAGGAACCTAGAATAAATGAGCTTAGTTATAAATTTCCCCTAGTTATTACCTGAGGATTTTAACTGCATCCTCTTGGAAGCTAAAACCTAAGGAAGCCTAGGATCAAATGGTCCATGTAATGATTTCAAAGTTTTGTCTGAATGACATTGGAGTGATGAATCTTACATACAATGTGAACCGATTCAATTGGAATAATAAGTAGTAGGGGTTATGGTTCTTAAGGAGGAAACTTGATATGGTACTAGGGAACAAACTATGGCTACAAGAATTTTATGTAAGTAAAGCAGTTTTTAATAGTATAATATGGTCATCAATCTAAAATAGAGGTTATTAAGTTACAAATGAAGAACGATCACTCCTTTTAGATTCTTTAACTGTATTGCAAATTTATAGAAGTTCCAAAAAAATGTTTTTATAGAAGGTATATAAGTGGAGATTGAAGCGAATCAACAATTCAAATACCTAAGAAAGCTTTAAAGAATAAAAAGCAACCTTAAAGTGCTTCATCAAAATACTGTTAGAAATAATCATCAATGTTAATGAGGCTTATATAGAAGGAACTTTATAAAGACCTCTTAAATAAAGAAAAAATTGAATAGGAGAAGGAAGCCTTAAGAAAATACATCATGCACTAGAGGTCAATAACTCCTTACTTCAATAAAAGTTCAGGGCCAATTGGTTTTATGATGGGGATAAATACTCTGCATACTTCCATAAAATGATATTAACAAGGAGGACCTTTAAAAATATTGTGAAATTATGTATAAAGAATGGGAACTTGATTTGGTGTGCCATATGGTCCACTAACCATAACACTTCTTTAATCCAACCACTAGACATTTTCTTCCCAATAGTCCTTAATAAACATTTAATAGATTAAATTTTTATTCCTATATTTAGTGTGTTTTGTTTATTATTTGAAAATTTTATGTTGAATTTAGTATTATTTTGTTTCTAGTGTGTTTTTAAGTCTCAATTTCCTTTATGGATCAAAAATAGAGACAGTCGAGAGAAATTAAGACAGAAAATGGAAGAATTGGAGCTATTTTAGAGAGATGCTCCTACGTGATAAAGTATATGCTCAAGTACACCACTGTGTAATGGACTGTGTAAGTCACTATGATCGAGTAAAGCTTTAAAAATGTTATTTTGCCCATGTGAAGATAGACATACCAGTGTAAGTAATGTAATGATTATGTCCCATACTTGTGTAAACTCCTGGGAATGTATATATCTGTCATTTTGAAGTGTTTTTAGGGACATAGTCACTCACATGACTATGTGACTAACCATATACATTCTAAAAACCCCAATTTTGTATTATAAAAGGCAATTATCAAGAGGAGACATGAGAGCAATAGCTAGAGTTAGAGTTAGAGGTAAAATTAAAGTTTGAGATACAATGCTAAGGCTAGGAAAATAGAAAACACGAAGATTACTTTAGATATATGATAGATAATAGCTCTCGACTGAAATTTCAAAGGATATATATATATATATATATATATATATATATATATATATGGATTCTTTTATTTTTAATTATTTTTTTGAAATTTTGTTGTTTGTTTTGTTTTTTATATTGATGAACTAAATTTGTTTAGTACCTAGCTATGATGAACCATAAGTTGTGGTAGATATTGTGATTTGATCTTTTATTTAATACAATTTGATTAATTAATTTATTGTAATTCAATTATGTATTCTAATTCTTGAATTAATATATATGGGATATTAGTTTAATATACCATTTTGTATGCTTAAGATTATGAAATCCTTTTATATGAATACATATACCATAATTGGAGGGAGTTACATGCAAACATAAAGATAGGTTAACATAAATCTTGTGGATTATGATCAAACCTAATCCTAAAAGTCAATAATCAAGTAATGTAATCTTAAGGTTTGAAACTAGAAAGAGGTTTCAGTTAATCAATTAAGGATTAACTATTAATAGTCTTGAGAAAGATATTAACATAAGATAGTAATTTTCATGATCCTATGATCTATAACTAATTTGCAATATAAACGGTTAATACTTAAGAAATCTTATGAGGATTCATTACCTAGGTACTAGTTTTTGGATATTGATTAATCATAATTGTATCTATGTTCTAGTTTATTTTTATATTGAATTTTATTTTTTGAAGTCCCTTTTCCATCGACACTTGATATTCACTAACACTCTATTATAGCTCAATAGATGCACTTGCCTGTAAGATCTATAAAGTAGTGATAAGACACATATCAATCCTCAATGATACTAACAAGAAAGAGCTAGAAAGGCCAATAATTAAGGGAGATGTAGAGGAGGCTAGGAGGATTCTAAATCCCAATAAGGCCTTAATGCCTAATGGATTAAATGGTTGCTTCTTTAAGGAACCTAAATAAAGACACAAGTTATTCTAGTTGTAAAAGAATTTTTTAACATTGGTAAATTACGTAAGGAACACAATAAGATTAATTTTTGCTTAGTTCAAAAGGTATCTAATCCTAACTCCGTCAAAGCATATAGGCCTATAGCTTATTGTAATCTTTTTTAACAAAATTATCCTAAAATACTTGCTTCAAGACCAAAAATAGTGATGAGTTCTTTCCTTGGTAATACATAACTGGTGCTTAAGGATAAGAGCATCTACTAGTTTCCTTAGTATACCACTGTTAGTGGGCATTTTGTATTAATTTTTGATACATAAATTGCTAGACTCTTATCCATTTAATATTTAAAATGCACTAATTAAAATTTAATTGTTTTAATTTTAGGTACATATTGGATTTGGAATGTTCAAAAGCATCAAGCAAGAAAAGCTCTACATTAACGTGTGCATGTTTTTGCATTCAAGAATGTGATTTAATGGACAAGCTTGCCATGACAAAATAACAACGTTAAAGTTGGCGGCATGCATAAGAGTGGGACCTTGGAAACACCTAGGGAGCTGAAATAAATATTGAGTGGAGAAGAAACAAAAGAAGAAGTGGCGGCAGGCATGAGAGAGGGACGAAGAAGATGAGTTTGCGTGAGTAAGGGTGGACCAAATACTCTTAGAAACTCATTCAATACATAGAATACAGAAATTAGCGGCTGTGTTGAAAAAAAAGACAACAAGACTGCATAGACAGTAGTGAAAAGTTTGTCGGCATAGAAAGATGAGATGAGAGCTGCGTAATAACAGGGAGTGGCATGAAAAGAAAACAGTGAAGCCAGCAGGAATGGCTTGAAAAGAGGAGAGAAAAGAACAGCTGCGTGACTAACAGAGAGTAGCATGAGTAACGTTGAAAAAAATAACAAAAAGAGAGAGCTGCGTTTATTGAAAAAAGAAAGGAGAAAAATGTGATTGGCAACAGTTGGAAACTCATAACGTGACGGCTTAAGAAGTTGGCAACAAGTGGCGTGAAGAGAGGAAAAACATGAATAGCTGGGAGAGAAGAAGGAATCACGCAAGAAAAACCCACCCAAAAAGAGATTCTGGACACACACAATGTGGCACCTTCATTATACACTCACGCACAAACCTACCAAAAACAGAGGACATACACACATAACGTAACACCAAGAGGAAAACAGCTGTTGAAAAGAGCTGCTGATGGCACTCATAGAAGAATGACACAAGTGGGAATAAAAAATGAAGAAACAAAGGAACAGGAGGTGGCATTAAAAGAGGAGCAGCAGCTGGCGTGAAGAGGAATAGTGTTTACATTCCATTGGAGGAAATTAAAACAAATGTTGGAAAGGAGAGGAAAAGATAGACACTCACACACGGCCTCCATAGAATAAAAAAAAGATAGAAACACGTTAGCTAGTGGAGACCAAAGGAGACGTTGGGGTAGCTTATGTGTAACATCCCGTTTCCAGAGAACGGGTCGGACCAGAAAAACGGGTCCAAGTGTGGCAAATCGACACATCTCATGCTCATGCATTTGTGAATAGTGAGTTTTGCGCATAAAAATTTATTGTACATGCATTCA
>JANQBM010000006.1:24638347-24653853 GCA_025594535.1 Erythroxylum domingense
TAAATGAACAAAGTGTTTTAAAAAAAATTTCATACCGACTTTTGTTTTAGTGAAGTGATGTGACACGCCACCCTCGCGGGGCACGGATTCGGGTATCACGATCGGTATCGGGTTCGGGTTCGGCGGGAGTTGGGGTGTTATCCCTGTTAGATTCCAATAAACTCACAAGACCAAACTTTTTAGATTGACTATGGAATTTGAGAATTGTTCTCAAATTTGAAAAACTAGGATATATCCTAGATGAACCACTTCCTAATCCCCCTGCTATCGATGCATTTGATGAAAATCAGAAAGCTTATAAGAAGCTAATAGATGATAGTAAGTTGGCTAGCTGTATAATGCTAGCCTCTATATCAACAGAACTGCAAAAGCAACATGAGGCTATGGATGTTCATACCATAGTATAACATCAGAGGGAACTATTTGATAAACAAGCTCGGTCTAAAAGGTTCGAGACCTTAAGGTTTCTTTTCCATTCAAAGATGGCTGAGGGATCATCTCCAGTGCAGTATGCACTGAAGATGAATGGATATATTAAGAGGTTAGGTAGTTTGGGCTTCATTATGGATCATGAATTAAGTATAGACTTGATTCTGGTTAGTTTGACCAATAGTTATTCAAAGTTTATACTTAACTATCGAATGAACCAAATATCCATAACGATACCTAAGCTGATTAATCTGCTTAAAACAGCTGAGCAGATTGTCAAGAAAGACAATAAGGCTGTGATGCTGGTGGACTCTACTTCTAGTTCTCGAAAGAATAACCAAAAGAAGAAAAAAAAGTCGAAGAAGTCAGTGGGAGGTGTAGCCAAGAAGAAGGCGAAGGAGACAACACCAAAAGAGATATGCTTCCATTATAACAAGGAAGGACATTGGAAGAGGAACTGCAAAGCTTATCTGAAGTCACTGAAGCAGAAGGAGGCATTAGATGCCCCACCGTCTACTTTAGGTATGATATTTGTCATTGAGGTTAATACTATTTCTGATCATAACATTTAGGTATTGGATACCAGATGTGGCTCACACATATGTGTTGATATGCAGGGTCTCAGGGATAGTAGACCGCTCAAGAAGGGAGAAATGGACCTACATGTAGAAAATGGAGCAAGAGTTGATGCATTAGCTAGAGGGACATATGTTTAGTATCTTCCTAGTGGGCTAGAGTTAGTTCTGGAAAATTGATATTATGTACCTGTTGTGACTAAAAACATTGTATTTGTTTCATGTCTTAACAAAGCGAGATTTCATTTAATTTTTTCAAGAAATGGTTGTTTAATTAAGTTGAATGAAATGTTGTATAGTACTGCTATATTGTTCAATGAAATTTACATATTAGATATGTCCAATTCAGTTTTAAATATCAATGACAATAAAAGACAAAAGCGAGATAACTTAAAATCATATTACTTATGGCATTGTCGACTAGGCCATATAAGTGAGAAATGCACGATTAAGTTATACAAGAATGGTAGCCTAGGGTCATTTGGTTCTAAATCATATGACACATATGAATCTTACTTGTTAGGCAAGATGACTAAATTACCTTTTAAAGAAAAGGGTGAACAAATGAATGGTTTATTAATCCTAATACATTCTAATGTATATGGTCTGATGTCCATTCATGCCAGAGGTAGTTTTGTGTACTTCATTACTTTTATTGGTGATTATTCACAATATAGGTATGTGTATCTAATGAGATACAAGTCTGAAGCGTTTGAAATGTTGAAACAATTTAGACATGAAGTAGAGAAACAACTCGGTAGAAGTATTAAGACACTTCGATCATATCGAGTTGGTGAATACTTAAATGAGGAATTTCTAACTTATCTCGGAGATAATGGGATAGTATCCTAGTAGACTCCACCTTACACACCACAACATAATGGTGTGGCTAAAAGGAGAAATTGAACCTTGTTATACATGGTAAGGTCACTGATGGGCTTAGCAGATCTACCAAAATCCTTTTGGGGTTATGCACCTAAGACTTTTGTTTATATGACAAACAGAGTCCTTTCAAAGGAAGTTGGAGTTACTTCATATGAGATATGGACTAATAAATGGCCTTATCTTTCTCATATGAAAGTTTGGGGTTATTCGGCTTATGTGAAGCAGATTCAATCAGACAAACTTGAAGCGAATTTTGATATATGTCTATTTATTGGATATCCTAAGGAAACAATTGGATATCAGTTCTATAATGCTTTAGAGCAAAAGGTGTTTGTCTCAAAGCATATTTTCTTTTTAGAGAAAGAGTTTCCTCTAAGAGAAGACAGTGGGAGCAAAGTTAAACTTGATGAAGTTTATGATGCTAAAAAAAATGCATATTAATTACCTGTACTCGAAATTGTTATTTACAGAGATTAGATAATAGTTGAACCTTCAAACACACAAAATGTTCATAGGTCAAGTAGGATATGCAATGATCCAGAGAGATATGGATTTCTCATAAGCGAACATAATGACGTATTGCTCATAGAGGACCATGAGCCTACAACCTATGAAGAGGGTCTGAAGAGTTCATAATCTAAAAAATGGCTTCAAGACATGAAGTCTGAAATGGATTCCATGTATGAAAACCAAATATGGACTTTGGTTGATCAACCCAAAGGGTTAAAACCTATAGGGTGCAAATGGATTTTTAAGAAGAAAATTGACATGGAAGGTAATGTGATTACCTATAAAGCGAGACTAGTTGCTAAAGGTTATCATCAAAGACAAGGAGTTAACTATGACAAGACATTTAGCCTCATAGCTATGCTTAAATCCATTAGAATACTCCTAGCCATTACTACTCATTATGATTATGAAATATGGCAGATGGATGTGAAGACTTTTTTAAATGGAAACCTAGTTGAGGATGTATATATGATACAACCTAAGGGCTTCGCATCCACATATGCCAGAAAGTTATGTAAGCTTCAGAAATCCATTTATAGATTAAAGCAAGCATCTAGCAGTTGGAACATCCAATTTGATGAGACAATTAAATAGTTTGGTTTCTCTCAAAATCCTAATGAACCTTATGTGTATAAAAAGGTTAGTAGGAGTACTATCGTATTTCTTATGTTATATGTGGATGACATATTACTAATAGGCAGTGATATCTTAAGTTTGCAATCAGTCAAATTTTGGTTGTCCCAGAATTTTTCCATAAAAGAACTTAGAGAAGTAACTTATATATTAAGAATAAAGATCTATAGAGATAGATCAAGAAAGTTGCTAGGTCTTTCACAGTCAACATATATAGAAAAAGTGCTAAATAGGTTTAGTATAGAGCAATCCAAGAGAGGATTTCTTCCTAAGACTCATGGGATAAAACTCTCAAAATTTATGTATCCCAAGACATAAGATGGGAGGGCTTACGTGAGTATGATCCCATATACTTTGGCAGTAGGATCAGTCATATATGTTATATTATGTACAAGATCAATATATCATATTCTCTAAGTGTTATAAGTAGATATCAATCGGATCCTAGTGAGGGTCACTGGGTGGCTTTCAAGAATATCCTAAAGTACTTGAGAAGGACTAAGGATGTATTCTTAATATACGGAAACGAAAATCTTGTAATAAGCAGGCACACAGATGTCAGTTTTCAGTTTGACTAGGATGACTCCAAATCCCAGTCAGGTTATGTTTTCACACTGAATGGTGGAGCAGTCAATTGGAAAAGTTCCAAATAAGAGATGACTGCAGATTCAAAAACTGAGTAAGAGTACATTGTAGCTGCAGAAGCGACAAAAGAAGTTATTTGGATCAAGAAGTTTGTCATGGAACTTGGAGTGGTGCCTAGCATAGTAGACCCAATATTGTTATACTACGACAACATTGGGGCTATTACTCAAGCTAAGGAACTAAGGTCTCATAAGAGGTCCAAGCACGTACTCAGGAGATATCAACCTATTCAGAGAAATAATTGATAGAGGTGATGTGAAGATTGAGAGAGTGCCCACAAATCAGAACATTGCTGATCTTTTGACTAAGCCACTTTCTCATATGAAATTTGATTTTTTCTACTCACCTAGTATTAGATACAAAGGCAATTAGCTTTAGTGTAAGTGGAAGATTGTTAGAGTATGCTCTAAAGGCAATCACCTTTAGCACTTTTGTACAAACTTTATTTTGATTAATAAAGTGAAAGGCATTTTTTCATTAATTTGATATTCATTTATATATTTATTGATATTGATCTTAAATCAAATTAATGAAGTCCATGATACAAAATATATCATGAAGGAAATCATAATGAGATTCCTATCATGTGCAATTATGTTAGTATCTAAATAATCCCTAATCATAGGATTAATAAGATAGGACATTGTTAATCCAGACAAACTAGTACACGTTATACTCCTTAATTTGATCAAGTAGTGGATCTCATGGACGCTTACTAAGGGTAGTAAGTACATCAGATGATCCGCTATGAGATTATCATATGGATGATCTATTCAATAATTAATCTCATCATAGCAATAGTGCAAATATCCTTAGACTTGAGGTACTCAAGGATATCATGGATACTAATCCTGTGCTTTGACATAATTCCTTGTTACCTCAAGACGGGGTCGTTCTTAGGGTGGTGATTAGGTATAGCTATTGGTATTCAAAGGTAATTGAGTAGCCAATAAAGGATTCAACACTCCTGATAAAAGGAGATGATACCTACGGCATCTTGTCGAGGTCATTACTCGGGAGTCTCTAACCAGAGCAATTATGTGTGATAAAGATAGTCTTCAATGACACATAAGAGTAATGAGATTCTAGGACAAGAACTAACATCACTTGGACTAGATGTGACGTAGTCAGTCTAGTGGGAGCTGGCATGTATCCCATACTCTAAACCAAATTGGTATAGTATAGTGAAAGGATGAATTGTCTATGGAAAGGTTCATAAGTTGGATAATTAACTATCGAAGAGTTCGTGTGTTAATCCACTTATATTCTTGCAAATTGGCATTATGAAATCCTTCATGATTTGATTAAATTAAGAGTTAATTCAAGTGTCCAAAATAACCAAAAACCTAAGGGTCACACGTATAAAAGATTGGATGAAAAACATAGTATGTATGGCTAAATTTAAGCAGGCCACAATCGTGGCCGAAGGTGTTGCATGAATCAAAGTGCATGCAACAAGATTCTTGACCTATCTTCTATCATCTTGAGCATCTACTAGAACTCATGTAGTTTGGTGCTCAAATCACCTTATACATTATTTCTTCATCTTTTTTGCGTGTTTTTAGGTGATTAAGGAAGGGTTTGGTGTTTGTAACAACTCAAACAAGGAGAAGAAATAAGAAAGGAGAAGAAACATAAGGTAAAAAAGTTTTATATTTCATGTTCTTTACATATCCATGCATGCATGTTAGATTATGTAGTTTTCTGGTTGTCATTGTGTTAACTTCCGCTACATACGCATGTATGTGAAGCATCACATTCTATAGATGTTATAAAATTAGGTATTGTTCCTCCAGCCACTACACAACCAGATGAGGCATCACCTTCCTGACTTATAGTCCTTGTACAGTCACCTTTGTACCTACTGCTACACCATCCAGCAGCCCTAGGCAACCTCCAACCTAGAGCTAAGGGAGTTAATGGAAGAACTTACATCACTATTATCAACAGTCTGTGAGTGAAGTTCTAAAAATTTTGTAATTCATACATGATAACACTATAGGTTTATACTTAAGTTATATGTTTTTATTTGGAAATGATCTAAAAATGCTTATATATTAGGTTGGTTCCATCTAGAAAATGCTCTAGAAATATATCATCCAAGTTCAAGGAGAGGATAGATCTTGAGGGTTATACATAGAAGAATGTCTCTCAAGTACCAACGGATTTTTACTATCAGGGGTTTGAGGTACAAAAAATATATTCTTTAATTAATTTATTTTATCTGATTTTATACATTAATTAGATAAATATTGTCGTTTATAAGTATTTATAGTATGTTTTCTTTTTTTAGAAAGAAATTTTTTAAGATTCAAAATTTGATGATGTAATTTATAATATGTGGGAAAGGCGAGCTCATACACGTTATAGAGACTTTCTTAGTTCGATATATAAGAATGGCGTATGACCACCATATATATCAGAAGAAATTTGGAGTCGTTGGCAGTAGTATTGGGCATCACCGAGGCAATGTCCATTTCAAAATGTAATTCTACTAACAGACATGAAGGATCGAATGGAGAGAGTCTACCTGTGCACACTAGAGGATCTTTGACCCACTAAAAGCATGCACTTTAACCTGTAAGTATCAAAACTTTAAACTTATATTCTGATTTTTGTACTCTGATGTATGAAATTTGATTTCAATATAATTTAATGTATGAAATTTATAATGAAAATATATGTGTATTATAGAGAATAATAATGTTATCAATGTCTGGTGTCATTAATGACTATGTTGTTGAGTTGATTTTTTAATCTAATAGGGGGTAAATATCATAAAAATAGAGGGAACTCTGTCAAAATTTTTGTAAATTGTAGTTTACTTATAATAATTTATTCTGACGCAAGAAAAGTCTATAAGCAGGAAGCATACACCACGCCATCTTTTTTTGCATACTCACACTAAGAAGGATGATAGTGTGACCTTTGTCAACAGCCAATGCAGATAACTTCATGTATTTAAAATCTATAGTTTAATATTGATTTTTAAAAATTATCACTTATTAAGACAAAAAATTATAATGATATGACCAAATACAAGAAAATATTAAACTAAAGTCTCATAACTCTAAAACTATTGATGAGAGTCAGGCATATCTTGATGTAGTGGGTGGTAAGGCTACCTTGGAAGGATATTCAGCTTAGTTTTATTTGCAAACACATGCTATTCGCAATCCTCTACATTGGCCCTGGGTCTCAATTTTTATTTTAAGGCGAACAGGCGCCAAAATTGGGGGACTTTTTAAAATAAAAGTATATATATATAATTAACATCAAGATAAATAGAATTAAATTCTTGGTGGAGTAAAAACAAATAAACAAACAAACAAATAAATGAAAAAAATAAGTGCGAATGTCACAGGGGTGACTTTGAAAATGTCACGGTCGTGAGAGTTG
Organism: Erythroxylum domingense; assembly: GCA_025594535.1. Lineage (NCBI taxonomy): Eukaryota > Viridiplantae > Streptophyta > Magnoliopsida > Malpighiales > Erythroxylaceae > Erythroxylum > Erythroxylum domingense. Next base: position 24,645,424 of record JANQBM010000006.1, read on the forward strand.
GAAGCCACGATCGTGCTTATGCACGATCACGAGCTTCCAACAGAAGTTGCATTTGCACGATCGTGCAATTCAATGAACAGTGCAGCTTTTGGATACCCACTTCTAATCTTCATAACTTTCAATCCCAAATTCTAAAAATTTCAAACTTTATGTCATTAGAAGGCTAAGAGAAAGAGCTACAACTTTTATGAAGACAATTTTATCTAATTCTACCTAGATCAATACATTTTATTCATTAAAGATTTAAAATACATTTTCATCCCCTTTTTCTCTCTACTGTCAAAAGAAACTGCTACCAATTTCACAAGACCTGAATCCAACAATCATAGACTATACATACATATCTCCCAAATTAACCATTTGTTTAAGAATATTTATCCAAAATCCATTAAACAATTAATAATTTATTCCCAACACAATTGATACTTAATAGTGAAGAAATTTCTGCACATATACAAAAGAGCAATTCTTCACCTCTTACTGCCATTTCTCAAACAAAACAAAGTTTCATTTCTCAATCAAAGTAACGTTTATACATAACTTCAATTGCATATTAAGAGTCAAAACAGAAGCACAATACAAAAATACAATCATGAATGCTCATGCTTGATATGCTTCTAAAGTATCAAAAGTTTTTGAACTAACTTAGTTACAAAAGACAGAAATTCTTGGAGATTTGCTAAAGTTTTTGCAAGGTTCACTATTGATCTGCTAATTCTTGCACCTGAGAAGTGAAAAATGATGAGGTACATTTACAGCCATCAGTGATGAGCCACACACACATACAACCAAGCATATTTATACACACAAAGTCCAATTCATAGAACACTTAATTTAAATTACAGTCACATAATCCATATCATATGTTTTACAATCATCAAACAAAGCATTCAATTATAAATCATGCTCAGCGAATCATAACAAAGTACACAACAATATGGCTCGAGAGAATCCTATAAAATAGAATGGAAAAACTAAAGTTTACACATTAAACGAAATGACCATTTTTTGGAGCTCATATGCCATAAGCGGGCAACCGAGAGAAGGTTATAGGTCAATATGCACGTGCAGAACAGAATGGTATCTCTCTTGCCTACATAAGAAAATTTTCAATGCTTACATATTTCATATCATAATCATATTTTCATGTTTATTAAATTTTCTATTTTTCATTAACATCAAAGTAGTAGAATTCTTGTAAAGCAAACATGATATTAAATTCACATAACATTTTTCCCACATTCATAATGATTTAAGACAAACATTTATACACACAAAATCAAATAATACATCCCATCATCATAAAAATTATAAACATATTACCCACTTATTTACTTGTAAATCCAAGCTCAAGTTTGTTCTTCCTCTTACTCTTGATTTCAAAGTTTTGGGTTCCTTTCAAACAAACAAATTTTCATTCAAACATCATATTCGAATAGAACTTCCATAAAGCTCTATTATCCAAAAATGAGCTTAGACTTAATCTACTGTTAGTTTATCTAACTAGAAGAACTAAGATCTAGTTAAAAGTTCATAAAAATCTAAGAAATAGAATCTCATTTCTCTTCTTTTTCTCTTCATTTTTTAGCACATAACCTATTTTCTCTACTTGCTTTTTCTACCAAATCAAAAAGAATAAGTAAAGGTTACGTAAAACTCAACTGAATATTCTTCTTCCACTTCTTATCTCCTTTATCTTTCTTTCCTTCTTCTTTTCTAGTTCGGTTTCTACTTCTCTTCTTCTACTTCTTTCTACATTTTTCTTCTCTCTTTCTTTCTTATTTTACATGACTCTCTCTTTTTCCCTAACCTCTCAAACACGTCTCTCCCTTACACGACTCTCTTCCTCTTTCTCAAGTTTCTTTTAAGTTCTTCTTTTCTTTCTTTCTTAACCTCACAAACACATCTCTTTTTTTCTTATTATTATTTTTTTTCAGCACTTCACTCACGTACTCTTCTCTTATTAATCTAAAACAAACTCTAATCTTCCAAACTTACCCTTTCATATTTACTCTAATACCTTCTAACTCCTTAACCTAATTCTAACACTTCCATTTAATCCATACAACCATATGTAATTACAAATATTCATAAATAAACTCCATAAATTTCTAATTCAAACATATTGATTTTTTTACCCATGACTAAACGCCAATAATTTCTTATTTAATAATTCTAACTTTCAAGAAAAGTTCGGGGTCTAACACTCTACATCCTCTACGGCTGGATCTAGTAGGCGGTTTGCATCAAATGAGATAGTCGTAAAGCTTGAGAAAATAGTAAAGAGGCTAATGGAGTGATTAACTTACCTCCATAATGAGGTGGATGAGTTGAAGGGGAGGGACAAGATCTCATCATAGCAGTCAGATCATCTGTCTTCACCACCTGTATAGCTTATGGATAAGTGAATGTATTTGATAATCTGCTACTCTTAAGTTATTATCGTAAGATATTTAGTGGCCCAAGCCACTTATAGATTTGAGTCTGATGGAAAGAGCCCAAGATCATGGTTATTGGGTCTCAACGAGTTGGACTCAAATGGGTACAATACCCTTTCCCTCTCTCCTTTAAACAAACCATAGAAATATATGTAAACTTCGTTCATAGGTTTCTAAAGGTATCATAGCATTTCTGAAATTCTAAAGGATCAGAGCATTGTTTCTTAACCATTGGAGAAACTATCAAAGAATATTAAAGGCAGAGAGGGAATCAATTTGATCAAGAACAGTACGTATAAAACAATAGATTTAGGTTTGTCTTTGTTCATCGATCTATAAAAGTTTATAATTGGTATCAGCGCCATGTTACATGATGTCAATAATTTTTTTAATAATAATTTCGAAATGAAAGATATGGGTGAGGCATCCTATGTGATCGGAATAGAACTATTTCGTGATAGATCACAAGGATTGTTAGGATTGTCTCAAAAAGGTTATATCGAGAAAATATTAAAAAGATTTAAAATAGAAAAGTGCTCCGCAGGGATAGTTCCAATTTAAAAAGGGGACAAATTTAGTCAAATGCAATGTCCACAAAATGATTTGGAACGTAAGGAAATGGAGTCTATTCCTTATGTGTCAGTAGTTGGGAGCTTAATGTATGCTCAAACACGTACTCGGCCAGATATCCATTTTGTTGTTGGAATGCTAGGACGATATCAAAGCAATCCTGGAATGGACCACTGGAAAGCTGCAAAGTTGCAAAGAAAGTCCTTAGATATTTACAAGGCACCAAAGACTATATGCTCATATATAGAAAATCAACCCATCTCAAAGTGATAGGTTAATCGGATTCAGACTGTGCCGGTTGTGTAGACTCAAGAAAATCTACATTCAGTTATATGTTCCTATTAACTAGAGGAGCAATTTCATGGAAAAGTGGAAAGCAATATGTCATTGCTACTTCCACTATAGAGGTTGAATTTGTGGCGTGCTTTGAGGCCACGGTTCATGGATTGTGGTTGTGGAACTTTATCTTAGGTCTTGGTCTTGTCAACAGTATTGCTAGACTGTTAAGAATTTATTGTTATAATTTCACATCTGTTTTCTTCTCTAAGAATGACAAGTATTCAAAGGGTATGAAACACATGGATTTGAAGTACTTGTCTGTAAAAGAAGAAGTGCAAAAACATAAAGTGTCAATTGAGTATATTGGTACAGCTCTAATGATAGCGGATTCGTTAACTAAAGGCTTACCTCCAAAAACATTTATTGGCCATATTGAACTGGTGGGCATTATAGATAAGTCCTTGTTAGCATAGAGTTCTGACATATATATGTATACATATAATTGTTTTGCTCGAATTGTTATGACATTTATGAATTCAATTATAGTCATATTTGTTTTTACTCACTTACTTGCTATCCATATTATGTTGTATACAATAATTGTTTATGTTAGATAACAAATTATAGAATTACCCACTTAACGTTACCTGAGTTGAGTTGATTTTGTGATATATGGAAGGAATCATGTTGTATAACTTATGACCGCCATAATCCAATCATCTTAATTCACTTAAGGATGACTTGATTGATTCAATGTATTGTGTGCACTTAAAGTTTTATTGTTGAATCATCAAGTCATAACATGGGCCAAGTGGGAGATTGTAAGATATTTAGTGGCCCATGTCACTTATATATTTGAGTTTGATGGAAAGAGCCCAAGATCATGGTTATTAGGCCTCAACGAGTTGGACTCAAATGGGTCTAAGACCCTTTCCCTTTCTCCATTAAACAAACCACCGAAACATATATAAACTTCGATTGTATGTTTCTAAAGGTATCATAGCATTTCTGAAAACCTAAAAGATCAGAGCAGTGTTTTCTAACCATCAGAGAAACTATCAAAGAACATCAAAGGCAGAGAGGGAATCAATTTGATCAAGAACAGTACGTATACAACAATGGATTCAGGTTTGTCTTTGTTCATCGATCCATAAAAGTTTATAAATGTATGAATTCTTAATTTACGGTTATTTTCAAGATACTTATTCGAGTACAATATAATATTTTTATTATATTATCAATCAATGAATATAATACTTATTTTTTTGATAATGTTTACTTTATAAATCAATGTTATATTATTTACAAAAATTAAATGTACAAAAATAAAAACATTATCAACAAAAAACTCTAGTATGAAGTGAGAAATGGTGATTGAAATTTATCATAGCTATATTTCCTGATGGAATTACAATTTTCTGTTGGTAAAAATTTAGTGACGGAATGTTATATATTTGTCTGTAAATTTAGCAATGTACTTACAATTTACAAGCGGTAAATTTAGCGAAAAAATATTAGGAATTCATCTCAAATTTAGCTATGGAATATTGTAAGTTTGTCGGTAAATTTTCCTAATTTTACCAACGGAAGTACAAATTCTGCTGCTAAATTTACCAACATATATATAACATTTTATCGCTAAATTTGTCAATGGATTATTTATTTTCGTCACTAAAATTTACCTACGATCATTTCTCTGATGACTCTTTGCATCGGTAATTCCCGTCGCCAAATTTGATTCCCAATTGTAAATCTTTATTCTTCGTCGGCAATTTCTGTCGCAAAAACCTATTTTTCTTGTAATGCAAGTTAAATGGAAGAGACAAATAAGTGCATTTTGGTCTTTGAAAGACTTGTTGTAGGAGGTTTAGTTGACCTATGTTAGGGTTTTAAAGTGATTTATGCATTTTGTACATATACTAGTTGTCACTCACTTTTTAAATATATTTTAAAAAGGATTAAATTAGACGAAAATTTTGATAAAAATAGTTGATTCGTCACTTTACCTTATTTATAGAAAAAATAATAAAAAACTATAATTTAGTTTGGGAATCTATTACAAAATTAGGAAGGTGTTAAACGCCTTACCGCTGCCCTTCTAATTGATTACTTATTCTTTTAAACAATTTTGCAAATTTAAATAGTGTAAATTTAAGTAATTTTTTGTATGAGTTTAAGAAACATGTTAAAGAAGAAAACATATGTTTGAATTCATAAAAGTTTATGATTTTATGTAAGATTTAAAAATAAGAACAAAATGGCTAGAAGGGATCATAGTATTTCAAAATGAAAATAAGATTCCTATAGTTGAGTCTTAGAACTCAAAATAAAGATACAATGTTTATAATTAATTCTTAGGGCTTCCTATATAAGGTAAAATGTCTAGAGTTGAGTGGTTTTCTATTTTTCTTATCCAAGTTGTCATTCTTCAACTTTCATTCTAGATTTTTTATTGTTTTCTTTTTTATACTTTAAATTTTTTCCAAGTCATCGTTTGTCAATTTTTAGCCTAGCAAGCTTTTTCTCTTTCCCTTTTTTTGCATGTTCTAACTTTTGCTTAGGGCATCATCTTAAAATTTTTGACTTAGCAATATTTTTCTCTCTTCCCATTTTTAAAATTTCCATTTAGGCTACCACTTGCAAATTTTTAGCCTTATACTTTTACTTAGGCCATTATTTTTAAAAAATTTTACATTGTGAAATTTTAATTGCTTAATGCTTTTAATTTTGCCTAGGCCATCATTTGTAGCAAGCTCTACTTTATATATGCTTTAATTCTTTCTTTAGGCTACTATTTGTTGATTTTTAGCCTAGTGAGTCTTTTGATACTTTTTTTATTTTCTTAGACGATCAAATTTTCTCTTTTTTCTACATTTTTTTTGCTTTTTTGGCTTCTTCTTTTTCAACCCCCTTTTTTAATTTTTTCTTACTTGACTGGTTAATTAGTTTCCCATTTTTAAAGACTTATGCCTTCAATCTATATCATAATTGATGCTTAATAAAAATATCATTGAAGGTAACATATTTAGCTATTGGATGTTTACTTATATGTTAGTTCAATGATTACTTTACTTAGCACTTCAGGCAAATCAATTGTGACCTATATGAATTTGCAATCCTTGAGGTAGATAATTTGACAAGAGTAATGACATCAGAATTGATTCAATTAGATCTCCTTTAGAGCTAGGGTGGCAACAACTTGCTTAAAGAGTTTTTCAACTAATTTTTATACTCACTAGAGATATTTAGTTTTTAGATTTTTTCCTAAAAAGAAAAGTATGATCTTTCTTTAAGACTTCTATTTTTTGGCTTTCTCCTAATTTATGTCTTAACATCAGTTACACACTTAGGATATTATGAATTTCTGTTAAATTTTCCTTTTGCTAATAAATCCTAAACTAGCTCAAAATTTAAATCATTATTGAAATGGATTTATTCCTTTTTGCCATGGACATTAGACCATCTTTGATTGTTGAGGTGAGAATTGATTTTTATCCAATTCCATAAGCTATTGACTGAAGATATTTCTAGTAAAGGAAAAACTTCCTAATCCTTTGCACAACGATATTGTTTACATATTTAAATGTAAAGGATTACATTTTTTAGATAAAAAGTCAAGCTCAACAAGATAGTTGCAATCGATTCCCAAGGATCCTCTTTGCTTACAATTAATTTAGTTTTATATTTGACTATTATTGATTAAACATTAACACGTATATATCATCAAAAATTGTATAGGTATGTAATAAACAAAGGGGAGAAGGCATTGAAATTCAATTGATATAGGAAAATGATTATTTTCAGTTTTGATTTCAATGGGGTGATAACATTAATTAGTGTAAGATTTGTTTGATTTAAGATTTCAATTTAGGTACCAAAACAAAGGATTTAAGGGATTTCAACCATGATTTCACCATCATTTATCAAGATCTAAGTGTCCATTCAATATATTATTCATGTAATGAAGTGATACCATTCAAGCATTCATGATCAAGGCATTCAAGAAAATAAATGGTCCAAAACATAATTACAACACTCCTGTCTTAGATGGAGCAACAAGTAAGGAAAATAACAACATGAAAGGTTTAAGCTAGTCAAAATATATAAGAAGAAAAGGATAAGGAAACTTAGTTATTAACAATCTCATCTTCGCAACAAACTATATAAAATGATCCCAATCCTTGTCTTTATCAATTTTTGGCATTAAGCTCTCAACAGATTTATTTATCTTTCTCTAAAAAATGTTTCATCCAATAGTGGCGGTAATAATTCTAAATTATTTCGTGTTTGTTTTTCATTTGATTGCCCCTTTTATTCAATGATTTATATTACCAATGATATAATTATTGAGAAAGTGACATATTATATACTTGTGATAATGCTGGGTAGGTTTGTGGTAATGATTATGGATTTAGTGATCAATATTTTATAGATCACTTAGATATAATGGTGAAGAATTCAGTTACAGATTATTTAGACAAAAATTAATGTAAGTAGCTTGAGGTCGTATAAGTGATAAATGCAAGAAAAATATATTTTAGGATACTAAATATTTTAAGAAACTTAATTTGCTCAAACTCTATCTTATTATTAAATAAAGCTAGTCTTTAGTCATGATCATCTATTGCTCAAAAAAATGTAAGGATTTATAAAAATAAAAGATCAAAACATATAAAAATTTATTGATTTCTCTTATTAATGCTCTATGATGGCATTCCTTACAAATACGGATCCTCTAATCTACAAATCTCTTAAAGGATAACTTTTCCATATTGATTTAATGTATAATGATAAATTACCCGTACAAGGAAATTTATGAAGTACAAGATATAACTGTTGGGTCCTGAATTTTTTATTATTTTATTAAGCATGATCTAAATAAATTTTTTGGTCTTATTAGACAAACCATTTTATTTGGAGTTTAATTATTATGTCAAGTTTGGGAGGATTTATTTCATATATTGATGGAATTAAAGTATTAATGTTGTAAGGTGATATAAGGGCATTTTTGGAAGACTACTTAAGTTTAAATAGACATTAGGTATAAATGGAAGGGCATAGTGGAATTTGCTCATTCATTTAGGGTATTAGTGAAAGAAGAAATGGTAGTCTTGCATTTTAGAGAAGCAAAATTGTGAATGAA
>JANQBM010000006.1:24815482-24830754 GCA_025594535.1 Erythroxylum domingense
TTAAGACACTTTTTCTATTTAGCTCAATTAATCACAATTAAAAATCGGGAAAATGTCATGCATGCATGTACAAACATATTATGTGCAAATATTCACTATTTATTATTCATGTGCATATATGAATGCATACTTTCAATAATTCTAACCCATTCAAAATGACCAAAATACCCTTTCTATTAGTGAGGGGATGTTACACGGAATATGTCAATTGAGTGCATATACTATCTTTGCAATGTGTACGAAATCATAATTCATATGTGTATACTAATGATACGCATGTGAATGAAATGCATTTCATCAATGCTAAAATGATATGACTCATATGAAATAATCTAAGGCTCCAAACCTTAGTATGAAAAACGGGCTATTACACGTAATATTGATATCGCAATGACTAGATGGGGGTATTATTTAGGTATAGCATTTAATATTTCCATATCTTATTATTATCAGCCTATGGTGGATGCTATTACCTCTTACGATCCATGATAAAAAGCTCCTTCAATTACTGACTACAGAAGTAAACTTTTGAGTAGCTCTGCTTATGAAATTAAAAGTTAATAAGGAATGCTATTAACTATTACAACAATTATTGCCTATAAGAGGATGCAAGATCTTTAAAGCTCACATATAGAGATTTATAAGGATGCTTTTGGCGATTTTGGGATGTCAGTTGCCATTTGTCAAAGAGACAAACTTAATCCAGGTATATTTTTTTTTTACTTTTGTTACTTGTTGAAAATTAATCATCACTTTATTTTGTTTATAACGTAACTTTTGTTATCTTATGACTCACATTTTCTTGGTGGGATCAATTTAGAAGTGGTGTTTCAAAATTGCAAAGAATTGCAATCTGAATTCTAAGTCAATGTATGAGTGCAATAGGGTGTGGAAGGAATTAAAGCATATTCAAATTCAACCATTCCAAGAAAAGGAATAGATTGAAGCACAAAAGATTGAATACCTTGGTCTTTGTTTGATAATATTTAAAGCATAGGGAAAGGTATGTTACTGTCATTATTAAGTTGAATATAATTTCTTAACAATTTAATTTTATTGCTTACTAGGACTCTTAATAGAATAAGTAGTTACGTAGATCCAATTTGTCTTAATCATATTGATTTTTTGGCAGATTGGATTTCTGAGGAACTGAGTTTAATAGATGAGAGTGATATGGAAGATAATCTTGGATAAGAAAGTATTAGCATGTCACTTAGTGCGATGAATTTAAATGACGGTAATGATGAGAATTCTATACCAAATGAGAATTGAGGTCAATGTAATTTGAGTCAGTATTCAATTTAATAAAATTTCAGGTTTTTTTCTTCTCTTCTTTTAATTTCATTTATGTTTGATGTATATGTTAAATTCTGTATATCCATCACTTCTAGTTGGTTATTTCCTTGGCATAAACTCTTGTTGTAAATTGTAATTATTAGAGAGTCATAAATATTTATTATTCTTTTTATTTGATGCTTTGATTTAATTATTATTTATTATATGATGAAATTGTATCATTTTAAATATTTCGTATTGTCCTTAATTTTAGATTTGTATGGTAATTAAATGATCTTTTTCTTATTAATTATGGTTATTATTTATATGTGAAATGTGTGAAAAGTAATATTAGTAAAAAATAATTAGATTGTTATTATTTTTAAATTATATAGTACAATATATTAAGGAGCTATTTTGTAATTTTAAAAATTCAGGGAATACTTTACAAATTTAAAAATTACGCGATATGGTACTTGGTATTAACTGATATTGGTACAGTACCTTACCATAATCAAATCTAGTACTGGTATAGTATGCATAAGATTGAATGTAACATTACTTGTCCTCTCTCTATTTTTATCACTTTTGGAAGTTAAGGCAGCACTCTCTCGGAAAACCTTAGCTCTCTCTAAGAAAACCTATGTATTTTTCTCTTTTATATACCGAAATAGATTTTTCTGCACCATGTACTATCACATATACACCAGTGTAAGTGACATTGTCTCTTCAGCATCACCTCATTCTCAAATGTATACAGCCACAGAAAGATACACGATCATCATACATGACCGTGCAAGTCATGAGCACAGGCATTAACACAATTGTATATGTCTTCGATCTTCACCTCCTTCTTCACACAGTTCTAGAGAATTATACGATTGATTCATACAGCCGTGTAAGTGAAGACGCGAGCATGTGTCACTCAACACAAGCGTGTCTGCTTTCATGCTTAATATATACAGTCGTGTAAGTTAAGGATATAGGCGTGTAGCCGTAGCACCCTATATGGCCATGTCTCCCTCCAGAAGAGCTTCATTCATCATATCTTTACTTCTTTACTTGTTTATCATCCTCACAAATCACAAAAGACGTTTACGATCACTTACCCTGCGCTTGGTTCATGTCCTCATAGGTAGAGACAGATGACAGGGACACAAAAATCATGTCCCCGATCTGTTTGCTTGATGTTCTCACCTATTTTTGTCCCGACTCCGGATGACAGAGACATAAAAATTTTGTTCCTTCCAAAATTAAGGGACAAAATTTTTTGGCCCCGTCTTCGAAACAAAACACATAAGCAACTTTCAGAAATACCCCTCCTCTCACATAAGCAATTTTTTATTCTTAATTATATTATTAAACTCATCATCATCGTCATCTTCATCATCATCATCATCGTCATCATCATCATCATCATCATTTTTAATTATTGCAATTGCTGTTATTATTAATTATTATTATTATCAATTTTGTACTTATTATTATTATTATACAAAAATAATTTTCTTATTATTATTTTTATTATCATTATTATTTATAATTAATTTTCCTATTATTATTGTGATTATTAAATTTCTTATTGTTATTAATTTTCTTCTTCCTCTTCTTCTATTATTATTATTATACGAAATTAATTGCTAATTGTTATTGTTATTATCATTATTTGTTAACTTTTTTACTAATACAAATCATTAGTTTTAAAATAATTAATGAATTATATATTTCCAATCATATTATACTGCAGGGGTATTTTAGTCATTGACAATATTTTTATGTTCTGTCAACTGCAACTAAACACATATCTGTCCTCGAGACGGAGACAATTTTATCTATTTTGTCCATCACAACCAAACTCCTCACTATCTCCAATTTTTGTTCTATTCTGTCTCTAAATTTTTGTCTCGTTCCGTCTCTGCATATTGGATACAGTACCAAATGCAGCATTTTAAAGTCTTAAAACAAGGTCAGACACTCAATAGTGTTCCCGTTGACTTACCTTCTAAATTTTAATCTGTTGTAGTTTAGATTTTTTAAAGAATTATTAACAACAAATGTTTTTGTTTTTGCTTCGTGATCAGCGGTATTCCGAGAATTATATTAATTCAGACCTATAGAGGGGACAAAGCTCTCTCAATTGCCTCATTCACCGGACAGACCTGGTTTAACATGAATCGAACACCTCGGCCCCGCCGCTTGGAGTGATAGGGTTTGCTTTAGTGACAACAAATGTATTTTGCATGTTACTGTTGAATTGAATTACCCGCGTGACAAAAGACATCTGTCTTTCACGCAGCGTCATGTGCTTCTAAATATATATATATATATATTTATATGTACGTATGTATATGTACATGAGGGGCCTGCCTAGATATAACGAGGCGCACTTCTTTACTTACTTTAGAAGCACATGACGCTGTGTGAAAGACAGATGTATATATATATGTCTTACTGGAATTGGCCACCCTTCTATTCTATTTCTGTATAAGAAGGCATATAAGAGACATCATCATTATATTACTGTTTCTATAGGGAGGCATCTAAGAGACATCACGACCACATTACTCTTCTTACTCTCTTCTCTTCAACATTTATATTGTTCTTCTCAAGTAGAAATAGAAATAGTGGGTAATTACTAAGGAAATGGAAAAGGCAGAACAGAGGGTGTATCTACATTCACCGTTGATTGTGGCACCAACAAGCAGTGAAGGTGCAAGTGAAATTGGTGATGATTTTAGAGAAGTCATGATTCATGAAATGAAGAAGCAGCTGTGGCTAGCGGGGCCTTTGATGGCAGTGGGTCTGTTGCAGTACGGGTTACAGATGATATCTGTGATGTTTGTAGGTCATCTTGGTGAACTAAGCCTTGCTGGGGCTTCCATGGGGACTTCCTTCGCATCTGTCACTGGTTTCAACTTGCTGGTATCATTTCTATCTCCTTTTTTAAGGTTTTCCAATTGTCACAACACTCTAATATTTAATTAAAATAATTATATATTTTATGCTGTTAAATTAAATATAATAATTGTATATCAATTTTGTGATCTAAATTTTACTTGCTGTTAGAATAAAACGAAGAACAGGTAAAGAGGTCGTTTGATTGATCTAAATAGAATTTTTGTGGTCTCTTCTTAATAATAAACTCGAACTAATTATTTATTTGCTTAAGAAATGTCTTGACACTTGCCTATTTCTTCTTGTTTTTGATTGTTTGAATCAAGACAAAAATTCAATATTAAGGTTGTTTATACGAACTTGAACTTTAAGATGTTCGGATCCGGACAATCTCAATACAATGTCGAAAATAAACTTGATTAAAAAAAAAACGAGTGTCGAGACATCAAATGAGTGAATGAGTTAATGTTTTTGTATGAAATCATAAGATGCTGCGTTCTAGTTAGAGTTTCATAGACAGTTTTCTTATATCAAGCGGTGAAAGAAAGAAGCCAACAAAATGATGAATCAAAGGAACAGCTCAGACAGAGGTAGCTCGTCTGATTGGATTGGCTTCAATGTTGCTGATGACTTTCCGGGAAAACTGTTCAGCTTCAAGCCTCAATTTACTAAACAATCTCACCGGTTGCATACAATTCTTTATTTCGTTGCACGTTTGGTCTCCTACTCACTCACTAGCTAAAGCTGACTGCTTCCCGCCTATCCTTTAATTGTTTTTTTTTTAATTATTTATTATGGTTTGGCTTCTTAATTTGTTATTTATTTTTATATTTTTACTTTTGACCTCGTTCTTATAATAGTCAACCGTTTTCTTCGTTCGTATTTAAGCTGGAAATTAAGACCAATATGAAACAATTTTCTTTATCTTGAAAAGAGACCCAGGCACAAATCGGAACATCTATTAAGGCATATTAACTATAAATTAACAAACGGAGCACCATTAAACAAGCAAGTCTGTCTTAGTATGGAGTCGATATATGATTCAAGAATCAAAACATCCGTCACCTCCATAATTTTGCTTTTTAAGAATTATGGGATTTTTTTTACTGTAACCAAAGTGTGAATTGATGTGTCTCTTTGATCGAACAGTTGGGAATGGCAAGTGCTCTTGATACATTTTGTGGTCAATCATATGGAGCAAGGCAATATCATATGCTAGGTATACACACACAGAGAGCCATGTTTGTTCTTTTACTTGTCAGCGTACCTTTAGCCGTCATTTGGGCAAATACAAGATCAATTTTAGTGGCTCTGGGCCAAGACGAAGAGATAGCAATGGAAGCTGGAACATATGCCCGCTTCTTGATTCCATCCATTTTCGCATATGGTCTTCTTCAATGCCTTGTTAAATTCTTACAGGCACAGAACATCGTATTTCCTATGATGGTTAGCTCTGGGATTATAGCTTTACTTCACCTCCCTGTTTGTTGGATTCTGGTATTCAAAGTTGGCCTTGGAATGAGAGGAGCTGCTTTGGCAAATTGCTTTTCTTATTGGATCAACGTATTGTTGTTGGCAATTTACGTCAAGTTCTCTTCTTTGTGCACGAAAACTTGGACAGGCTTCTCCAAGGAATGCTTGAGGGACATTCCCATATTCCTGAGGCTTGCTGTTCCTTCAGCTGTCATGGTTTGGTAATTAAGAGCTTAAATGTTAAAGAAAGAATCGGTTTACCATCACAGAGCTCGTTCTGATTTCTTTTCTCTTGTACGATTCTGAACAGCTTGGAGATGTGGTCATTTGAAATGATGGTTCTTCTATCGGGTCTTCTTCCTAACGCAAAATTAGAAACATCAGTGCTCTCCATTTGGTTAGTTTCCAGTATTGTCAGTTTCAAACCACTTGAGGTTTGGATTTTCTTCTGACTTGTTAAAACTGTTTGCAGTCTTAATACAGCTTCGACAATTTGGATGATTCCTGGTGGATTGAGCAATGCTGTGAGGTGAGTAATTGCAAGTGCTACAAAGAAAAGAAATGAATAGTGGGTTTTAAAAAGGTTATAATAATGTGTTTAAATGCATAGCACTCGGGTCTCCAACGAATTAGGAGCAGGACGTTACAAGCGGGCACAGATGGCCATATATGTGGTAATTGTGATGGCCATTAGCGAGGGGATATTGGTGGGTTCAGTCCTGATAGGAATTCGAAACATCTGGGGCTATGCATATAGCAATGAAATACAAGTCATAAGATATGTTGCAGCCATGCAACCTATTATTGCAGCATCTAATCTCTTGGATGGTATCCAAGGAGTTCTTTCAGGTCTAGTCGGTCCTCTGTTTTTTGTTTTCATATTGTATATATGCCTATTAGGCTAATGAGGTTAAGCTTCCTATTAACTAATTAGGTACTGCTAGAGGGTGTGGCTGGCAGAAGATTGGTGCATATATAAATCTGGGATCCTACTATTTAGTGGGACTTCCGAGTGCAATTCTGTTAGCTTTTGTCCTCCACATTGGCGGAAAGGTAAGGGTTCATGCAAGAAAAAAAAACATGGAATATATTTCGATCCTACTTTTTGTTTTTCTTTAAAATGGTTGTATAGGGACTTTGGCTGGGGGTCATATGTGCACTCACCGTGCAAGTTGTGTCTCTTCTCGTCATCACCATGCGCACCAAATGGGAAAAGGAAGTAGGCTACTGTTTTCATATTACTATTTTTCTTTCTTTCATAAAAAATCAAGAGGCCTTAACATAAATGATAACAAGATTTTAGAATACTCGTTGACATCAGTATATTAAATCCAGCTAAAATCTCTCCGTCTCACGCCCCATCATTATCTATAGTATATGCTCCGTTTTCTCATTCTGTTTCGTACTCTTCGTTTAGGCACAGGATGCTTCTAGGAGAGTTCATGAGGCCACAATTCCTATGATATCATGAAGCTGCTTTGTCTATAAAGAAGATTACTGTAATCTCATGTTATTTTGCCTTTCTTTCATTCTGTCCTTTCTCACCATCCTGACCAACGTCCGTTATACGTTATGCCCATCTCTTTGAATGATAAAAAGTTTTGAGTATGCAATGGCCAATCAAACAAATGTAGCTGACTTTGGGATAAGCATAACATTGTTTGTTTAAACTTTCAACAACTAAAATTGTACCCTAAAAGTCACTAATTCTTTCTGTGAAGACGTGAAAGTGTCACCCACCCACCAACTTAGCGAAGATATTGTAACCATATCGAGAATCTGCGCTTCCATGATGAACACAAAAACAAAACTGCGAGTCAACTTAAATTGCAGTCAGCCCCTTAGCTCCAAAATGGTCAACAATTAGATGATTTACGTGGGCATGAATTAGGCCTAAGTCAAAATTCCAAAAAGAATAATATACTAGTGTTGCAAATTCTTCAACTCTTTACACTTGTATTTTTAACAACAATATAAGCCACATCATCAGATATGCGATAAGAAATTCATCAGCTTCTCTGCAGTCTCGAGAAAAAATTAGCCAAAAGCACTCTTCTATGCCAATTGCAGGATGCTATGGCCAATAATTAAAACAAACTTGACGAAGTCCCTGCATATCTCTTCAATTCGCGTCCAGAAACAATGATATGCCATCCACAGGAGTGCCAAAAATCTGTGTAGGGAGTTATCATTCAGGGTTCTGGAATTCCAGATCTAGTTTCCTCTTCAAATGTGATCTATCAGCACTGTATAAGAGAGAAGAAAATGATTGAACTACAAAAGTGCCATTACAGGGAGAACTAAGAAGGCTAAAAGTGCCATGACTTGAAACACATGTAATCAAATGAAAAAGGTAACACAAAAATCAAAGCTATGCTCCAACCAATTGGCAAAGAAAAAAAAAAAAAGCTGTGGTTTTCAATAATCCACCACCTACACTATTTTTCGAGATTCAACTTATAATTGACTGCAACATTCATTAAATTCATGAATCCATCCACAAGAAAATCAACACTTGTTTTGTTCCATTTTGCAAATATTCAATGAACAAAACTTGCAAAACTTGGTAGGAGCTGCCTGAATAATTACCTGCAATGAACGAATGAATTGGACAAAATAAAAATGATTCCACATATATCACAAAAAATCTAACCCATGGAAACTACTTCCAGTCCCAACTCCCACAAAACTGTAACATTTAGACAAAGGAAAGAGGAAGGAGTGAAATATCAATGTCTTTCAAATATCTTGCATTTAAGCCCATCTCATAAAGACGCAAAATTAAATTTGAAAAAAGCATACTCTCGTATCTGTTGTAATGCATGCATCTTCAGCCACTAAAGGAGTCACAATTGGCTTTTCCAATGTATTTAAGGTCGGGTGAGAAGGCAAATGTTCAAAATTAACGCACATTTGATGTTAACACTATAGTATGCAATCTGAATCATGTATAAATTTACTTAAAGAAATAAGGTATAATATCAAAAGCAATAAAAATGATCACCTTTAGAAATAGAGTAGCATTGTATTATTATTCAACAAATACTGTAAGACATATTAATTTCAAACAATTCTAGACTAATAGAACAAAAGAGACACTTGATCTTAAAATGCAAAACAAGTCTTGCTCAAAAACCCTCAAAGAACTTAAAATGAGCAGAATTCCATTTTACATTATACTTCATCTCCAAGAATTTAACTCTTCCAAGGGAAGGACGCAATTCAACAATTCCATGCAAAGGGAAGCCTCAAACTACAAGAAACGCAACACATAACAAGTGACAGCTGATTGCCAAAAAAACAAAAAATTCTAAAAGGAACTTATTGGACCAATTTTGAGTTACAACATAGGGGCTAATCCTATTTCTAAATCCCAGACTCATCCCACCTAGGTAATAATTTGACCCAAGACGAACACTTAGGTAAGGGTTCAACTAAATTGACTTTCTCCAACACCCATTCTAAATTTGAATTTCTAATCTCAAGATGAAACAGAATTCATAGAGTATAGTTAAAATGGAAGGAACTTTAACATGAACTTTGACCAGATGCTAATTCAATCATCAAGTATGAGTCAAGCCCCACAAAGTTGATGACACCAATTACACACACCGTCACCTAGTTAGATTCAGACAATTTAAATTCAACCTAGTATTGAAAGTAAACCTTAAATCCAATCCATAATAGGTATTCTCAACTATTCTTCCGTTACAACCAAATTAGCACCAAGTTTGTGACTTTTCAACAATTTACCTGTTAATTGTTGGCCTGCTCATTGGTCTACTTCCAAATACAGAAAAGTCTACAGACATCGGAAACTGATCACTGTTTCCAGTGTAATGCCCAGCAGCCTGTCTCATTTCACCACCATGAACATTCTTATCAACTGGGATTGCAGTTCCTTCAAAACCATCACGGTCCAGCATCACTCTTCTTGTCTTTCTAGGGGGTGACAAAACGGTGGGACCTTCCAGACGATTCAAGTCCGAAGCCCTCAAACTCTGAGATCCTCGCTTGGGAACTGGTCTAGGAAGCTTGGCTGGCTCGGTAGGCAGAGGAGCAGAAGAGAAGTACCTAGGCAAGAATGAAAATCAGGGGAAGAAAGTTGCAAGATGTAGACTTCAAAACCAAGACAGTTGTATATACCTATGCTCTAATGCCTGTTGTGCAGAAATTCTTGCCTTTGGATCATAGGTGAACATCTTTGATAACAGATCTATGGCATCATCACTAGCTGTTGGAAACAATGTACGCCAAGGCTGTGAAGGAGCAGGTTGATACTCCACATAATCAGGAAGATATTCCAAATCTGGCCACTGTGAGGGTGATGGAGTCCCAAAAGCCTGGAAAATCTTCCCTAGTTGGTCAATGTCACTTGCACCCTGCCCAAGACAGAATGATCACAGGAGAGAATAGTAGGTACAAAGCAATGAAAATGATAGAGAATAAGCATCTTTAACGGCAGAAAAATGATATGTGGATAGAAAATTGACTAAAAAGACTCACAGGCAAAAATGGTCGACGAGTAAGAAGTTCAGCAAATATACATGCTGCAGCCCAAACATCAACTGCAGCACCGTACTGCTTGGTGCCAAATAGTAGCTCAGGTGATCTATACCAACGAGCAAATACCTGTTAAGAAGTGTCATGAACTTGTAACTTTAAGTGGCTTGAATATCTTAGTGCATAGAAGAGTTGTGATAAGAGTTGAATATCTTAGTGCATAGAAGAGTTGTGATAAGAGCACTAAGGCAACACAACAAGAAAGAAAACAGGAAGAACTGTTGTCTACTTTCACAGTCATCATCAGGTAACAGCTGGTCGTACACAAAAACATCAAGATAATACTGCAAGCTTCCATGCATGCACCAAATGACAAATTCTCACAGCTCCAAACATGGTTTTGGAAAGGGAAACATTACCTTAAGAAATAATCTGTATATCTATTTTCAAAAGTATATTTTAGTGATTCAGTTAAAGCAAGATTGAAAATAAATAAACTTAAGATGCATACTTGGTGAGTGAACTTGCGATCTGGACTTCCAAATATACGTGCTAAACCAAAATCTGCAAGTTTAAGTTGACCATCAGGTCCTATCAACAAATTATTTGGCTTCATGTCCCTGTAAACCATGAGTGCTGCAAATCTCAGTAAAAAGCTGTAATTCATCAATCTAAAAGAGATGATTCCCATTACAAATCAAGTACCTATGCAAAACCCATTTCTTGTGGCAATAAGCCAGTCCTTTCAATGTCATCTGAAAATATGATTTTATGTCAGCTGGTGAAAGGAAAATATTTCGATCACGAATGACTGCTTCAAGGTCCGTCTCCATAAACTCAAAGACAAGATGCAAGTTGCCCTTGTGAGGAAAAGCATCAATCAACTCGATTATATTAGGATCTTTGAGCTCCTTAAGAAGTTTAATCTCTCTGAGTGCGGTAAAGTTTACTCCTTCCTTCTGCTTTCCAATCCGAATTTTCTTGATTGCAACTGTATTTCCAGTCTACCAATATCCAAAGCTATGCATAAGAAGAGTTAAGAGGCCAATATCATTCTAATGGAAATGCGAGTTGCAAAACAAAAAAAACAAATAACGCACAAGAGACCAATATACTTGAGCTGTTGTGAATATTGACAGAGATGAGAACTGCAGAAGACATTAGGTTAATCTCATAAAAAAGTGACTAACATTGTGATCAAAGCTATGCAGCTAAAATCATGCTACAATCCAAGTTCTATTTTCTCTTTCTCTATTTGAATCCCACCCCACTTTCACACAACCCAACTGAAATTGGAGTACGGAAAACGTCAAAATTTTGGTTCCATTTCTTGCAATTTCTCCAATGCCTTGAGAAAGGAAATTTAAAAAGAGGAAAAGAGAAAGAGAAACAGGGTTACCTTAATATCAATGGCCTTGTAAACGACACCGTAAGTACCTTCACCGAGCACTTCTCGCTTTAGATACCGATCGGCGATTTTCTTCTCCGACATCATCGTTGTTGTTTCAATTAAGAGAGCGAGAGCTCAATGTAATTAAAAGTCCACCACTACAATAACTGCTCTGCTTAGGTTTTAGGCATTTTAGCATGGGGAAATGACAACAGTCGACAGTTGTAGGGAGTGGGTAATTTAGGATTTACATCTCACGAGTACGGAAACGCCTTCGTTTTTAAGGAATCTTTTTATTTTGCTATCATATGTGAAATAAATAACCATAAAATTTATAGACTCCTGATCAAAGTTGCGAAAATTGTACCATAACTCTTATTCATTTTAGTATTGGTACTGTACATTATCTATGTTAATATTAAATATTATTTTGAGTAATTCTTTATATAAATTTATATAATTGTTAATAAGGTAAAGGAAATTCAACCCAAAGGGAGGAGCCATCTTCTCACGAAAAGGACTAGAGCGCCTGGCGAAAATGGACAAATCGAAAAAGAATAATCAAAGAATGTGGAGGTTGAATGTGTCGGAAGTGAATAACCAACACAATGGAGAAGCATGGCTAAGTGGGATAGAAGCTAGAAAATTACAAGGAAATGCTTAAGGTTGAAGCTAAGGATAGTGACAAGTAATTAGTTAAAATGTGGGAAGGGAGAAAAAATGTGTGAAGTTAGAGAAGCCTATATAGTGTCTTTAGTTTAAACCTTATTTCAACACTTTTAGAATCTTGGTAGCTTAAAATTTCACTTTCTGAGTTTTTTTAAGCCTACCTATATCATCATATCATCGATCGTATAAAATTTTAAGAGAATTTCTCCCTAGCAGACCCGAATTCTAAGTTGATCATTTAAGTGACCAATAATTTGACACTCTCATTAGGACATAGTATTGCGAACAATAAATAGAAAACAAATTAATATGCCATTAGCTCTAAAGGAAGAAGTCTCTACTATAATAGGGAATGAAGGTTTTGTATCTCAAATGGTTGAGAATCTTGAGAAGGCAGCGTCACCATCAGTTAACTCTCCTGCTAGTGAAAATCCACAGACACCGCAACAAAATAGTGTGGTTTATAAAAATAAAATTTCATAATTGAATTCCAACTTTGCCTCTACAATTGAGACAATCAAGATTCGAACAAACAAGATTAATAAATTTTCTGTCGCTCCTGCATAGATTATTAGGCAGAATTCTCTTACTTTAGCAAAGCAGATCACTAAAGGACTCAGGAGGCATCATACTCGCAATGAAATGGAAGTTGAAGAGTGCATTTGCCTTCTAATTACTTCGTTTGTAAACAAAAGATATGTCCTTTCTTATAAGAGAGAGGATGTTTTTATAGTATCTCTGTGCATTAATCTTATAAATGGCCAACAAGTGGTCAAGCCCCAAGCTCTTAGTAGGCAACAATTTGGTGTGGAAATTGAAGCTAATGGACCATAATATGGTTTAAGGGATAACATTGTAATTATAATCCACAATCATATTATTGTCCCTCTATAGATAAGACTAAAAGTCAATATGGAAGTTGTCAAGCTGTTTAGGAATTGTTCGGGCTTGATTTGAGATAACTTGGCTACCCATAGTTTTATAAGCCTTATCTATTGTATATTGACCACAAGAATCCTTATCCCTGTGGCTATAGAATTTCCAAATTCAATTGTTTTAGTGAAAATGGCCAATCGACCATTTAACACATTGTTATATTTACCATTTAATATAGAGAATTGACCAATTATGAAAACTTCAATAATTTCAAGCTTAAGTTATTACCAAATCCTTCTCCTGGTATGTTCTGTTGCCTATGAATCATATCCTTTATTATGATGAAATGAAAAGATTATTTCATACTCAAATTTTCCAGACTAAGTTCATTACAGTTAGGTTAGAACACATTCTTTTTGTTATCTTCTTTGTCTTGTTTAAAGGATGTAGGCACAAGCTAAGAAGGTTTTAAGACCACCTTGAACGGTTGATGTGAGATTCAATATAAATGATTAAGTCTACAGGAGGATCCATTTGGTCATATTTATTCTCTCTCCTCATCTTTTATAACCATCAAGCTTATGAGAGCAAGTAATTGACATGGTTTTATTGATATCCATCCCTAAAATATCCACAGTAAATTGTTAGTTTGAAGATATTACTTAGAATCATTTTAGTAATTATTAAGAGAAAAAACTATAGGCATGTCGATTTGTTGCACCAATATCCAACCACTACAAGAAAATCACTTAATAGCGTCGGAATATTTCCGACGGAAACCATTATGTCGCTATTTACCGACGGAAAATTATATTTCATCGGACAATATGGTGTATTTAGCGACGGAAAATACATCCGTCGACAATACTGGAGGGAAGAATTTCGTGCAAAATCTCCGACGGCATTTAGCGACGCCAAAACTTACAGAATCGGGAAAAAATGTGGGAACCGTTCCCGCAATTTAATTGCTTCAGACGTCTACTGACGAACAAGTTACCGTCGGTATATATACCGACGGATCGGTAATAAATGCGGGAATTACTCCCACGATTAGTTTGCTTCGTCGCTTTACCGACGGTACGTTAACCGTCGATAAAAAGCATTCATTTATCGACGGAAGACTTATTCCGTCGCAATATCTAGTAGTTTAGGTACCAACGGATCAAGCCTTTTGTCGGTAAATTGTTAACAAACGTCGTCGTTTGTTAAAGACGAGACGATAAGCATTAATCACTGACGGATTCAAGTTTCCGTCGGTATTTGAGTTTCCACTGTATAAATAGCCGCTCTTTTACCGACGGAATGTTGTGTATCTGTCGGTAACTGTCGGTAGGGAAACTTAGATTACCGACGAAATTTGTGTTCCGTCAGTATTTGAGTTTTCACCGTATTAAATTGCCGCTCTTTTACCGACGAAATGTTGTGTGTCTGTCGGTAATTGTTGGCAGGGAAACCTAGATTGCCGACGGGATTTGTGTTCCGTCGGTATTTGAGTTTCCACTGTATTAAATTTTCGCTCTTTTACTGACGGAATGTGTGTGTCCATCGGTAACTATCGGCGGTTGCGTCGTGGGAAAACTTAGATTACCGATGGAATGTTATGTTCCGTCGATAATCTAGCGCCTATAAGTCGGGCGCCGACTCCCCTCCCCCTCGCACGTTCATTTCTCTTCTCTCCTCACAAACCGTTCAATCTTCTGTTTTTTGACTCTTTCTCTCGCGTTTTTCGGTAGTTTTTCGATTGTTGTCTTACTCATCGTACGTTGTTTGAGGTAAACTCTCTTATGAGTGTATTATTTCTACTAAAAACAATGTTTGGTTAGATTGAGATTATATATATTGCCTATGAAGTGTTCGATAAAATGCCTTTTATGATGTTTGAAATGTTTTTTGTAATTGTTGTGTCAATTTGAGAATTTGAATATGTAATTTTGATAAAATGTTTAATGTGAAGTTTTAATTTATCAAATTTAAAATTTAATTGTGAATTTATTGTATATATGAATATTGTCTTTAATTATTAATAAATATTATTAATAATAAGTATCAATATAATTAGTAATATTATTAGTAAGTATTAATTATGAATAATAAGTATTAATATAATTAATTTAATTGATCTTATGAAATTGATTAATATTATTAGTTTAATATTAATTATCTACTTATTAATAATTTGATTATTATTAAA
>JANQBM010000006.1:24847856-24859445 GCA_025594535.1 Erythroxylum domingense
GATTTTTGGGATGACCTAGCTAGGTTTTGATGTATTTCTGCCTCTTTCATATAGCATCTGTACTAGGGCTTTTGTATGTATGCAGTTTAATGATGTACAGACTTTTGATTTTGATCAATGAAAAGAGGATGAATTTGGTTTTAAAAATATTGTGTTTTACAATTAATGTTTGATTATTCAAATTGATATGATGCCATGTGGAGTAATTATAGTAATTGCATGTAGCGCTCCCTTATCATAGGATATGTACCGGAATGACCTACGGGCGTCCCGGTGCGTACCCTGCGGTAATGGGGTGTTACAAAAAGAGCATCCAATAGGCTCAAATTTCTCCTATGCATAGTTCTATTTGATGATATAAACGAATGGGTAGAACTCGAATCAATCAAAAAAATTACGTCATCATCAGATAATTTAACCGTACCAGTGACGACCTCCAGAGCTGTCTCTGCATCCTCCCTCGTCATAGCAAACACTCTAGCTGATGCTTGTCCCTTCGGTCTCCCTAAAGAGTTCACTTTCCTGGCCACATAATAACTTCTACTACCCACTTCTGTTATTGTCCTGTATCCCACTGTCTCGACCCTCTTTGAAGCTTGCATCTGACTTCTCTCATGTCTTGGATTCTGAGGGAATTCTCTTGCCATGTGTCCTTTCTGCCCGCCATTGAAACACGCTCAAGTCAATCGGTAACATTCCCCTCTATGAAACCTTCCACAGTGTTCACATTTGGGAATGGGTGGCTTATCCCCATCTCCCCTCCTGCTGCCTCCAATTGCTGAGGCTTGATGTGAAATAGTAGAAGTCCTCATAGGTCTAAGTCTACTTGCACCACTGCTCCTCTCCTCAGACTGTGCAAGGAAAGTCCTGGTACTCCTCTCGGGCATAGAAGTACAACCTCCACTCTTGGACTATTCTCTCCCTTTCTCTTCTTGTTCATTGCATTCTTGATATTATCCACATTTTCCACTCTCAATGCTGCTTCAACCAGTTGTTGGAAACTGCAGAAATTATATGCCACCACTTTCTCTCTAATGACCAAGTGCAGTCTCGCTTCAAATTTTCGGCTCCTAGTTACTTCGCTCATCATTTCAGCTGCATATCGGGTCAATTATGTAAATCGGCACTGATACTCGTTCACCGTCATCTCCCTCTTGGTGAGGCTTAAAAACTCTCTCTGCTTCTACTGGATGTACACTTCAGACAAATACTTCTTTTTGTACATTACTAAGAAATCTTTCCATACAAGCATTAACGGTCTCATCTGACTCCTCGGCATACTCTCCCACCAATGCAGAGCATCTCCCTGAAGCAAACTAGTAGCATACACAACCTTCTCATCATCCTCACAATCCATTTGATCCAATATCCTCTCGGTCTTTCTCATCCAAATCTCGGCTTCTTCTGGATCCGTGGTCCCATAGAAATCCACTACCCCATACTTCCTCAGCTTGTCGAACTGCTTCCCCTTCTTAACTAGGGCCAAAGCAGAAGCCTACAGCATCTGACTCATAGCCTAGACAAAGGCTTAAGTAAATGCCTAAAACAATCTCGGATCCAAGGGAGGCACTTGTTCTGGAGGAACAGGCGACTCTTGTGTTTGTGATCGAATGGGCTCTCTACCCTGTCCTACAGAAGCCTCAACATTTCCTGGAGCTACTGACTCATTGATACTCTCCTCCCTCGGTAGAGAGTCAGGTGTAATTGATCCTTGCAATATTTCTCGTGTCCTCCTACAAGGTGGCATCTCACTCCTTCAATAGAAACACTAACGATTAGCTTACATTTTATTTCAATCCTATTTCTTACATGTATGCATGTCATTTAATGCAATCAATCAATTTAACAATGCAAACAATTAATTACATAGCATAACAATTCATCCTACCATGCATTCTAAGCCTAGGAAAAACCTAAACTCTGATACCAAGCAATGTTGGACCCAGTTTTCGGAGCCTAACATTCGGAGTCATAAAAATGTGGGCAAACTCATTTCTTCAATTTCAAGATAGATTTTCGGAAACATTAAATTGGAATTTCAATTTGGCTTCTTGAGAACATTTGTTCCCCATTGTCTTAAGTTTCTAATGACACCAAAATCATTCCATTTGGTTCAGAAATCTAAAATTTATAGCCTAAACATTTTTGGACTATTGTTATACTGAAGTAGTACCCTATACTCAACTTCCATCCAGAAATTGAAAGTCTTAAAAACCGAATTAAAAATTGATTCCTTTAGATAATTTGTGGCTTTACGTCCCTAGTTTATTTAGAGATAAACATCATCGCAATTGGAGCTCTAAAAATTAAGATATTATGAAAATACTGAAGCATGTTCAGAAAAAATATCCAATTCACACTCTTCCAACCGATCCCCTCATTTTGATTCAATCAAACTTTTTCAAATTAACACCAAAAGCTATAAAGTTTTGTGGAGAGATAGAGGAATGTGTCAGAAATCCAATTCTTTAAAAATTAGGTCATTTTGAGGTCGGACGACAAAGTTACGGTCAAAGGAGTGAAAAATGTTCAGGCTAGGGGAATACACCATCGTGACCTGGCGCGCGCGCCCGCATTGTCGTGACTGTCGCGATCGCAAGTTTCCTCTTCTCTCTTTTCTTCCTCCGACCTGTCTTGATAAAAAGGGCATAACTTTCACTATAAGTATCAGATTAAGGTTGTTCAAAGACCATGTTGAAGAGGACTTCTACACCTACAACTTCCATAAAGACATAAAAAATAATTTTTACCTCTATAAGGGTTAAAAGTTCAAACTAATGCAGCTGTCCTGAAGATCCATCCTATGCAGCATCACAAACTTCTAATATCCATAACTCTCATCTCCGATATCCAAATATTTCATACTATATAGAATTGAAAAGCTAGAAAGATAATCTACAACTTCTAAGAAGACAACTTTGTCTAATTCTAACTATATCGATCAAAACACAATTTCTACACCTATGGAAGACTTGAAATAAGAAATGTACAACTAAAAGATGACTAAGCACATACACATTTGAAACTTCTTCAATTCTTCATTCATTTCCAAATCAAAATGAAGTTCATACAGAGCTTTAATTACAATTCAACATTTAATCAAAGTCTTAACAAAAGATACAAAAATACATTGGATGCTCAATGTTCAATGTGCTTGTAAAGCTATCTAAAAGTCTAACCACTAACTTAGTACAAAAACTATCTATCTTGGAATTTGTCCAAATGCCTTGTAAGGATTCATTGATCTTCTTGATCTACACCTGAGGAGTGGGAAAAATATTAGGTTGAGCTACACAGCTCAGTGGCTAATATATTTATAGCCATTGGCGATGAGCCACACAATCAAACATACATGCATCTAATCATATAAGCATTACTCATCTTATCTTGACCCAACAATGTAAGTTCAACATTCATAGCTCATAACTTAATACATCATCACATGAAACATATTGGATGTGATTTAAAATTAAAGCATAATACTCAAATTCAACAAAACTTAACACATCAAAATGCAAATGCACAAACAAATGGCTCGAGGGTTCCGTGGAACAAAACAGAGAAACTGAAGTTTACTCCGTGAATGAAACGAATCCACTTTTCGGATCTCGTGTGCTCGAGGGTTCCGGGAGAAGGCCTTATGTCGACGTGCACGTGACTATGAAATGGTTCCTCTCTCGCCCAAACAAAATCAAATCTCATGCTCAATTCAATCAATCACAAGTTCATATTTTCATACTTTTTCTTCTTTCCATTTAATCAAAATGCCATAATACAATTCCAAGGCATAGCATAATTATACTCACAATTCAATTTTTATCACATGTCATACATCATAATGCAATTTTCACATCACAATATTTCAAAGTAAATCATTTTAACACACAACACACACACAAGGCAATTTGCTCATTACACAATAACTATAAATAAATTACCCACCTTATAACTCTTAAAAATCCAAACTCAATTTGGCCCTTCCCTTTACTCTTGGGTAGGATTTTCTTGATTTCCTAAAATAAACCAATTTTCGATTAAATTCCAATTCAATAAAACCCTTAAAACTTCCATAATCACAACAATTGAAATCCACACAATTTAAGCTCAAAACTAACCTACCCATATTCCTTCTAGGTTAGAAAACCCAAACCCTACCTTAGGAACCCAAAATCAAATGGGTCTCTCATTCATCTTCTTTCAACACAACCCATTCTCTACTTCTTTCTCTACCTAAGCAAGAAAGAAAGATAAAATTACCTTAAACAAGCTTGATTCCTTCTCTTTCCACGTTTTCTTCTTCTTCCCTAGCTTCTCTCACGACTCTCTTCTCTTCTTTCTTTCTTCTTCTCACGATTTCTTCTTTTCTTCTTTCTAATGGACGACTTCTCTCTTTCTTCTCTCTTATTTTCGTTTTTTCACTCTTCTCTCCCTTATTCACGTTTTTCTCCTTCTATTATGCAAGACAACACCTTGTTCTTCCAATTTTACCCTTAATGAATGTAAAAAGTCATTTTTGCCCTTCCTTTTATACTTTATGACTTTTAAACATAGTAACATGCCAAAATTGCCCTCATACACTCTTAAAACATTAATTTCACTAACTAGTGAAATTAAATCCTACTAACATTAAAATAAATAATTAATGTCAAATAAATAATTCTATTATGACCTCATAATTCATTCTAAGGCAAAAATTCAAATTCCATGCTTATTCCATAAACTATCATGCTTAAATCAACGAAAAAAATTTTCTAGGGCCAACATTGATCAAGGATAAATTCTTAGTATTTATTCTTTCATTATTTTGTTCCTTTAACTCTAATTTATCCAATTATATGTCAATCCTAGATTTCGTAAAGGATTGATTGCTCTCTCTCAATACCTAACCAATTAACCCTAATTGATTAACCAAAAATTCTAGATTTGCAACCTCTCAGTTCACAAAATCTTCCTAATATTTTCAGCTAAAGCAAAATTTATATATTGCATAATCAAGTTCTCATATAAGATCTCTCTTTAAATGATAATTGATTTGATAATCGCTTGACTTATTAAACTATCAATTCTTGTTGTACAATTTAATCAGATTATTTTTTACTCACTCTCTTGATTTATTATCAAAGTATGAACATGCACAATTAACACAACACTAAAATTTTGTATTGAATCAACAAAGATCAAAGTCACAAAATAACCACAAAATAAACCCTAATAAGGAAATTAGAACATCATGAATGTAATAAACATCTGAAAATTCAGTTTACACATTAAGTATGATGAAAATAACAAAGTAAAAAGAAAGAAAAACTCTATTAGGAGCTTGATGTGGAAATCTAGACGTTTTTCTCGATCTTCCTTGTTTGATCCACTTTTAGAAGATGACCATCACCTTTATGGAGTGTTTTGGGGTGTAATTAGGGTTTTTACCCTTTAGGAAGCCTCTTTCACAATTGTGCATATGGAGTCATGATTGTGACTCTGTGAAATTACTCTCTGTCACAACCGTGCATATGAAGTCATGATAATGATTGGGTATTTTTCTTCTGTCATGACTGTGACATGGGAGTTATGATCGTGACCTTGCTCATGGAGCTCCATGTGTATCGAAATCTCTTGCACTTCACCTATCTGATTTCCAACACTAATAAACACATCAAACACCTTAATGAATTTGTAATTACAAATGAAAACATTCTCTAAACCACTCAAACACTTAAAATATAGATAAACACTCACATTAACATAATTCTATGCCTATATATGCAACAATCATCTAAAAACCATCCATAAACACACTAAAACACCTATCAAAACATAGTCTAAACTACACCTATCAACATTCCCACACTTAAACTTTTTCTTGTCCTCAAGTAAAAATGAAACAAACACTTAATGACGTAAACATAAACACATGTAATCATGTAACATACAATAATGAGACAATTGTATGTAACTTTATGAAATCAATTTAATCATAAACACCAATCATTTAAGTTATGCCAACATACTAACCTATGTATATTATGGATAAGAACTTTAGATTTGTATACATATTAGTCAAGACATTAATATCATATTCATCAGCCTATAACACTTATACACATATATTTATAATTAGTAATCCATCAAAATTGCAACTATCACTAAGTATTCCTTCATGAAATTTTTGGTATTTTTAAAAATGAATAGGATTTATTTATCGAAGCACCAATTTTTAATTTTCTTTAACATTAACTTAGTTTTTTTGATGCGAAGGCAAAGACCTTGTAAAAAATGTCCCCTAGTTACTCAATTGGGCCACATAATTTTATTAATTAGCTTAGTTGGAATATTATTATAGCCTTTTGACATAAAGACAACCATTTTGTTGTGAATGCCCCCCTGTTACTCAGATATATCACATTCTCAATTGGTTACCATCTCTATTCATAACCCAATATTTTTTTCAAAAGGGCCAGTAGAGTAGTTATTTATTTAACACACATTTTTTTATTCACATAGCCTACATCATTTCTTTTTAGTTAATCATCCTCATGAAAGGTTACTAGTGATGCTAACTCATTCAATTGGCTTATAATTATAAATGTATATAACAAATTTCCTAAAGTGAATAAAATGAATGTCTTACCCTAATTAACATACATATTCAACCAAAGGTACTTAAAACATAAAATTCATAAGTCAATATGCCTTTACGTATTAAATGACCATGTTCAAAGCTAAAATAATTCCATCAAATTATTACCATTGACACATCCACAAAATTTACAAATATACAACATAAAAGAAATAACAAAAAGAAAATGGGTAAGAGTACAAAACACATTAAGGAGATCAAGGTAGTGATGGTATGGATGATGAAATTTGGAGGCCTTCTATGCCATAAAATTCCAGCAGTTCACTTCCTACAAAATAAACATAAAAAATAAAAGTAACAAAGTGCCAACAAACTAATTCTAAAGTAAAAAATAAAACAAAAAAACAAAAAAATCTTAATTCTTGGGTTGCCTCCCAAGTAGTGCTTAGTTAATGTCATTAGCTTGACGTGCTCTTCCTTCTATGCTCAACCTGGGTCTATTATGAGTGGCTTGCTTCCACCCATATTGTCCAACTTTAGTTTAGTAGTGCATAACAAAGCTATATATTTAGAGATAATAAGATATATATTTAGAGATAATAAAAAATGGAAATCATCAATCAAATTAGAAAATCTAAGCAATAACAAACAACCAAAAAAATCGAGAATAATGAAATCCCTTGAATCTTCAATGAACTCAAACAATTTGTGTGGTAGGATGGTGAATTGCTCACCTTCTTCTACAATCACCTTTGTCCACTCTTCCGCTTTAGCTTCTTAAACAAGGTCTCTTTGTATATTATTCATAATTAGTCTTTTGACACCTATTCCTCATTTCTTACTTCTTTAAAGCATCCCTTCTCTTGCTCTTTGATATACTCATTCCTTATATCAAATTTCATATAAGTGCTACTTTCTTTCAGATGTTTCGAGACTTAATTCATCTTGAACCCCACATGTTCATCACCAATATGAAGAAGCAATTTGCCATCATAAATGTCTATTAGCACTTTTCCTATGTTCATGAATGGTCGTCCAAGAATTAGTGGACAATTCTTATCCTTTTCAAAATCTTCTAATGTATGCTTGATTGCTGATAAATTTAATCCATGATGCTCTTTCCCTTAACTAGATATTTGCGTTTCTATTCTAATATCTTGCTCTGAGCAGCTCTGGTTGCCTTAAAATGTTTAAGATATTCACTTTAGTTCACATCTGGTTTTAGGTACAATTTAAAAGCATAATAGTTAAAATGAGTTGAAAGTACACTCTTTGAGCCCTCTTCTTAAGATTCACATTCAATTGTCTTTATAGAACAAGAAGGAGAAGGATTAGAGCAAAGAGGAGACAAGAAAATGCCATAAAATGAAGACCATGTGATGCAGTGGAGAAGTCATGGCTGTGCATCAACATTCACGATGGTGAATTAAGAGTCACGGTCATGCATTATCATTCACTAGTGTGACTCAAGATTCACGGCTGGGAACTTTCACGTTCTAGGCCATAAACCTAATTTCTAGTATAAATAGGACATTTTGACGACAAAAGGAGGACGAATCATTACAGGAGCAAAATGAGGGACAGAGCATGCAATTTTTAAAGACCCATGGAGGGTTAAGCTTCCCCAACCTAGTTAGGAGGTGAAATCGATGCTGAAGAACACATTTAGGAGTATCTACAATGTGATTGTTGTTCTTTGTCTCTTTTGGAACTATCTATATTATTTTATGCTTATTAAGTTGTGTATTGTGTAAGAATGATCTGAATGTGTTCATTGAATTGTTTTCATGTAAACCCGTTGCTAGAATCTTCAATACAATACGTAATCATTGTATTTTAGGGTTGTTAGTAGCTACTAATGATGTCAAATCATTAGGGATAATGTAACCTTTTAATGACCTGAGCTTATATGGTTGTTTCCTTGATTTTATTTTCGTAACTCTTAAGGTGACTGTCTGAGAGCTCATTCTAGGTTGTTCGATAGCTAGGTTTACTTAGAGAGCTTGTTTTAACTAAAAATGACAAACAAAAAACTAGGGTTTACATAGCTTATTATTAACCTATGATTAATAATTGCTAGGAGAGGTATGATAATAACAATTCAATAAAGTATGTTTAATTATGTGTAGGTCGAGATTGAACCGATAACTGGATCCCTAATGCATTAATCACTTTTCTCATTTTTATATTGTTTGATTTAATTTGCTTTTGTTAGTTTTGTTTCAATTTATTTTCTTATTTGAAATTAAACTAAACCCCTTATAACCTAAACACCAATTCTTTTCATTTCAAAAGCTTTACGCAAACTCACTGTGGGATCGACCCAAACTTATCACTACCTATAGTTTTAAGTCTAGTTATTATGTATAGTGTTATAATGCGTTATCAAATTTTGGCGTCGTTGCTGGGGGCTATGGTGCTCTAGTTTTTGTCTTGATTTTAATTGATGTTTTGTATATACTTATTTTTAATTACTTTTTACATTTTTTTCTTTATCTTTTCACATTTATTTATGTTTGTATATAAAAAGGACACAATGAAGGGAGAATCTCATTGTTGGATATTATCAATGCTATTGATGGAAAATTTTCCTATAACTTATAATCTCAATCCCATAACTAAGTTTGGAATGATCATACGAGCTTTAGTTATGGATGAGATAGCCAACAAGACTACTTCTTAAATGGGCTGGAAGATGCACAACAATTATCGCATAGACCAGAAGCCTTTGATTCTAACTCAGGTACATCTTTAGAAAATTTAATTATGTCTCTTGCTACTAATACTCTACAATTTCAGCAAGATATAAGTTCTGGATTCAACTAATGGTAGCTATCAACCACCTAGCATCACAAAGCAAAGAGAAGAAATTATTTCAACCCAAGGCATACCTAAGGAACGTTAGTGCAGAAACCTTATGGAGTGGAAAGGAGCTTGAGAATCCTGAGAAGATTACTCAAGGGATTGTTAGTGTAAAAGAAACAGAGAAGGAGTTTAAAGGAAACATGGATATGTCATTTAGTTCGAAGGTAAGTATTAAGTCCCTAATTATTGGTAAGACTAACCCTTTATCTTTACTTACTAGATTGGAGAAATTAAATAAGGAGGAAAAGGGTGAAGAGATATTCCAAGAGTGTTGGGATTCAACACAGACTGAGAGTTTAGAGATAAGGAAATCGTTGAATATGAGTGTTCATCAACTTAGGCCTTATTAGAAAGAACCTCAACTTACTGCCTCCATCATCCGTTCAGATCTAGTTTCCATCGTATTTTCAATTTTATTAATGTATAGAATTGGAATAGCTATTGATGATAGGATTGTGTGAATGTTGAGGTTGTCTAAACTCACCTTCGGATTGTTTTATCTTTGATTTAATGAAATTTGATTATTTGCATTTTTACTGGATTTATTGTGATTTAATTTTTGCAATTGCATAATTTGGTGATAAAATGAGAGGGTGAATTGAGTGAAAAATAATTACGTTGTGCTAACGAGAGTTAGGTAATTTAATAGAGCGAGAATTAAATCAAATCGGTAAATTGTGCGAAGAGAGATCTTGCATAGGTTCCTATAGTTTTTGGAGATCTTCAGATCTAATTAGGGTTTTGGATAGAATGATAATCGAGAGATTGCAATTCCTATAATCTGATTAAGGTTTATAAATAAGGGTTAATGGTTATAACTCAAGAGATAATAATCAACACTAGCACCGTTTAAAACCAATAATCTAGTAAATTCATAATTGATTAGGTTAACATTAAAGATAGATAAAATTCTCTTTTCTCTCAATTGATAGTTTCTTTAGGTCGATTCTTGAATGTGTACGTTGCAACTGCTACTTTGTTAATATTTTCGCAATTGATTCTTGGAATTGAGTTGCATAATTGAATTAAATTCTTTCCTTAGTTTGTTACATTATGAATATTGCGCATTATTTGGCCTTAGATTTTAGGATTAGATTAACACTCCTCGTGGGATCGACACCTTAGGTACTACGTGAATGACCCGTATGCTTACAAATTATTGAGTTTAAATATTAAAACTTATACGTTACCAAAAACTACAATCAAGTTTTTGGTGTCGTTGCTAGGAAGACGATTAATTTAATTATATAGTTTAAGACGTTTAGTTAGTTTTTTTAATTTTTAATTTTTAATTTTCGTTCTTTCTTTTCAAATTCTGAAATTATGCTCTCGCATAAACACAAGAGTCACAAGAGGTTCGAGTTGCGTAGCTGAAACCTTAGATTTATACATAACTCGACTAAAACGAACCATTAGGACATAACTTGACTAAAACGAACCATTAGGAAGGCTCGGCTTGAAGAAAAAGAAGAAATCGTGAAATCAATAATGGTAGAGGAATTTCAGCAAAATTTAGACCATGGAGCAAACCAAGGATGTCAACAATGGACCCTTATGGACTTCATGAGACCAAGGTTTAATGCGGCAAACTAAAGAGTAGCTAGGCCACCCATACAAGTAGCATCATTTGAAATCAAACTAGCCCTCTTAAACATGCTTCAATAAAATGTACAGATTCATGGACTAACAAACGAAGATCCCAATGCATATATAGTGAACTTCCTTGAAATCTGTGATACATTTTGGTACCATCAGATGTTGTAAGATGCAGTAAGAATTAGGCTTTTCCCCTTAGCAAAGGTTTGGTATCATTCCCTTAACCCAGCCAATGTCATAACGTGGGATAAGTTAGTTTGTGTCTTTTTAGGTAAGTATTTCCCCTTGATAAAGACTAGTAAGATCATCAAGGAAATTATCAATTTTTAGCAAAGTAACGGGGAATCGATCTATG
The DNA here is from genome assembly GCA_025594535.1 of Erythroxylum domingense. NCBI lineage: Eukaryota > Viridiplantae > Streptophyta > Magnoliopsida > Malpighiales > Erythroxylaceae > Erythroxylum > Erythroxylum domingense. Next base: position 24,859,250 of record JANQBM010000006.1, read on the forward strand.
AAGCGTAGGAACGATATAAGGATTTGCAACGAAAGTGCCCACACCATAACTTATTCAAGGAATTCTTATTGCAAACATTTTATAATGGAGTAACCCCACCTACGAGAGACACGATTGATGTTGTAACATCCCGTTTCCAGAGAACGGGTCGGACCAGAGAAACGGGTCCAAGTGTGTTAATCAGAGGAATTAGAAT
>JANQBM010000006.1:24867214-24883435 GCA_025594535.1 Erythroxylum domingense
CATACAGTATATTGTATTAGGCTTTTGGGATTTTTGTACAGATATTACAGTATGACTGATATACAGACTTTTGTTTTTGATCAATGAAATGAGGAAGAGTTTGGTTTTAAAAATATTGTGATTTACAATTACTGCTTTAATTATTCAAATTGATATGATGCCATGTGGAGTAATTATAGTAATCGCACGTAGCGTTCCTTCATCATAGGATATGTACCGGAATGACCCATGGGCGTCCTGGTGCGTACCCTACGATGAGGGGGTGTTACAACTTCACCTTTCATCCATGTTATTACATATATGAGAACTACAACTAGTATCTAATACCCAAGAATATGGAACAGAAGTAGAAAGATTGATCTCAATCATAAACATACTTGAAGAGACAACTTTCTTAAGCTTCTTATTTTTTAAGGTAACAAGATAAGCTGGGTAGTTCCTCTTCCAATGTCCATTGACTCCATAGTAAAAGTACGTGCCCTTTTCATTGTTCTTCTTCTTGACACCACCTTTTAGATTTACTACTTTAGCATAAGCATTCTATTTCTTGTTATTATTCTTCTTAGAGCCCCTTTTCTTACTCTTGGTAGAAACCACAATAAGAACATAACTAGGTTCTTCTTAAGGCATACCTTTGCAATCTTGAGCATATTTAGCAGTTCAGGCAAAGATATATCCTTTTGATTAATTTAGAAATCACATAAACTGTGAAAAGCTCAAATTGAGAGACTACAACACTATATCAATGCTTAACTTACGGTCCATGATAAAACCTAATTGGGCTAATTTTTCAATATCCCAATCATCTTCAGCATGTGTACGTTCACTAAAGATACTTCTGTCATCTTGCATTGAAATAATGCCTTGGAGAATTGATACATCTCCACCTTATTTTGTGCACCAAATAGCTTTTTGAGATGCATAATTATAGTAGGAGCATCCATGTTCTCATGCTACCTTTGCAGTTCTAGAGATTCTCAGCTAACATCACACATGTAGCTTGCTTAATGTCATTAATATAATGTGATATCTCTCTGAAGCCTCATCAATCACATCTGAACTAGGAGTGTTGAAAACATATAACTTCTTTTCTTACCAGAGAACAATTCTCAAGTTGCAATACCAATATGAGAAGATAAGTCTAGTCAGTTTGTGAGTATCCACGAAGATCCTCAATGTCAAATTGGTACTCAGCTTCTGATTCAATAACCAAAAGACATAAAAGAGCAAGTATTAGTTTATACTCAAAAATCAAATAAAAAATTACTTTAATAAATATTTGATTACTCCCACTATTTTATTCAAAATAATGGCCCTCACTATTAAATAGAGTAATTATCAAATAATTTCTTAGTTGGTTAAGATCCTATTAAAAAATAATTGCTCTTGAGTTTGCTCAATAAACCAACTAAATTTAAATCAGGTAGATAAAAACTTTATCTATCACATCTTATGTGACTCCTACATCTATTAAGTGACAACTCTTTGTCAAAATATATTATAGATATTATTCCTAACTATGCCTCTCAATCCAGATGATCATGAGTTTGCTCATCCAAATCATACAAATTTAGTTAAGTATGACCCACTAATTTAAGATAAAACATATGCGAGTTAATGTGGCCTTAAGTTTGCTCAACAATTCATACAATAAACATAACTATGATTTTATTCTTAAATATGGAAGGCAACTATCACATTCTTAACGTGTATTTAATATTTAACCAAGGGATTTAAATTTTAAAAAAATGGTCTCATAAAAAATAATACAATATCATTATATTTATAATTTCTAACATAATCTAATTACGAAAGAAATCATTTTAAAAATTTATTGATTCTAATTGTTGATTTGATAACTAATTTAATTTAATAAATTAACTTCTTAAAATTAAACTAAATCTCAAAATCTTCCTATTAAAAATTACCCTTTAAAAATAATTTTCAAACATTAAAAAAACTTTTTCAATTTTATTAAGAATATAAACCATTTTAATCTCCATTCTAATCGAAATTAAGGCTTTAAAAACATAAAAAATATCAAATAAAAACAAGTGGGAATAGTGTAAGGTGCATGCACTCACTGATTAAGGCATATACAGTTGCACGCGCCTTAATCCATGAGGAACATTAATTGGTGCATGAACTGAATGCATTAGCAACATCTTCTCGAGATGCACTCCCAAATTGTTGGGCCCGTCATCTTACAGGATCAAATCTCCATTTCCAGTTATGGTGTTCTTATCATGTTCTATTAAATCTCATCCACACATTTACATGGACCTCACATAAATGTATGGATGAGATATAATGGAATAGGTTGGAACAGAGTAAGTGGAACAGAGGATTTGATGTGGTCATCTTACATGCGCCCATCATTTTTACATTGCCACCTCCCTTCTGTTGCTTGACTTTGCTTGCTTACGACTTCCTTCATCGCCCTATGTTGGATATTTATTATTGTTTTTCATAGTTTCTTTTATGGGCTATAATTCCCCTCTTCACTAGTGGCGACATTACTAGTACTTGGCTTCACTAGTGGCGATTCGTCACTAGTTTCAAGCTATCACTAGAGGTGGTTTGCTGCTAGTAGGTGACTCACTAGTGACATTTTGCCACTGGTTTAGTCTCTCACTAACGACGGGGCAAGCTACTGGTGATTTTATTCAGAAACCCAGTAAATTAATAAGAAAAAATCAAATCTAGGGCATGAATTCTAAAACAAAATAACTAGAAAATTTTCATCATAGACACATAAATGAATTTCCAGAACAAATAAAAACACATAATCTGATTTTCTTCAAAGAATTAATGGTTCAAAAAAAAACAAAAAAATTGTAATGTAGAATCAGAAAAGGGAGCGGAATAAAATATTTTCATAATAGTTTCAAGTTTAATGAAAATATAAAACCTCAATTTTTGTCAAAGCCATAACAATCAATTTTTTAATTAAATTTAAACAATTAAAGTAGGCTCAGATATCACTATTAGATACCAACTGTGATCGAATGACGAGTGCAGCAAAAAAATAAAAATTTTACAGTTTCTGATCAGGTTTCAATAATTGAATAACTTGAATAATTAAATCGAATAATAAAATATAAAATTGTATTGATTCAATTTTTTATTGAAATGCTTTCGAAAGTGTTTCAATGTGTCAACCATGAACTGTTCATGTGCTCAGCCATCTAACAGTATCCATAAAGTAGTTTCTCTAACTCTTGAAAAGAAAAAACAAGAGTGTTAGCTCCCTTATACTAATTTCCTATTTATAGGAAAAGCGTCGGGGTTTCTTAATTTTTTAAATTAAATACCTTAATTATAATTAAATTCTAACTCTAGTTATAATTATTTTAATTTTAATAAAATTAAATATCTCATATTTGATCCCTAAAATTTGTCAAAGTTTATAATTAAGTCTAACTTAATTGAAATTGATTTTTCCTTTTTAAACTGCTCAATATGTGGGACCCATTTGGTTCCTAATATATTGGAAATAATTAAAAATAGTAATTCTAAGTCATAATTAGAATCAAATAAATTTAAAATCTTTTAATTTATCTTTAATTCTCTAATCAAACAATTTATAATATTAGATCAAGATTAAAGCCTAGCAATATGTTATGACCATCCAAATATTAGGAATGTTAAAGTGGTTTGACTTAATCTGTATAGTTGTGATGCATAATTTAATCATTTCGTCATCCAGTTTTCTAATTGGGTAGACTATGGATATAGTGTCAGCTCTTTAGTATGCAATCATGTTTGTTCTTGCTAATTAGTAATTGATTTATAATTGATACTTGAAAACACATTTTTAAATGTCAATTCACTATGACCAAAGAATTCCATAAATCACTACTAATCAAGAACAATATAACATTCTCTCTTATTACTTTAGAGTGATGAATCCTTTATTGACTTACTCAACTATCTCTATATGGTTCATATTGCATCTAAGTACTAATAACTAAATTATCCTAGGACAATTCATAAGTAGTACCAAAATACAGTAACTCCCATATGAGATACCTTAGTAATCTAGTGTTTAAGGATCAATTATTTAACCACCATTATGAGGAGATCCATAGACACATAAGTAATATTCCATTTTGGATCCTCATAGTTAAGCCAGTTTATTGAATTTATTCTCTAATAAGCACCCACGCATTAGTTTAAGTATTTCTATAATAATTTATGACATCAATTCATTTCTTTATAAGAAATAAACATAATGTGTGCTAATTTTACTGCTTCATTAATATCCTGTCCATATGAAACTATAACTAGGAATATTTAGGAATAATACATAAATGATATTTGCTTACTTGGTTATGAATTTTTACCATATCACTTAATGTTTAATGATATAAAATTCTTAAGAAGTTCACTTTAGTTTATATTTGATTTTAGGTAAAATTTTGGAAGCAAAAGAGCTAAAGTAAGTTGAATGGCAATATTTGAGTTGTCTTCTTGAGATTCACACTCAACTGTCTTCATAGAGTAAGAAGAAGAATGGTTAGAAGAAGAGGAGATAAGAAAATGCCTGAAGATGATGAATATATGTTAAAAACACAAAAAGGAGGAATGCAGGAAATAACTCACAGCCAGCATCAAATTTTCATAGCCGTGAGAGGCAATTGTGTCATGGGTGTAAGACAACTCTCATGCCTATGACACAAACCCTAATTTTAAAGTATAAAAACATCTTATCACTGCAAAAAAGAAATATGTTTCATTTGGGGTATTCATTTTAAGGGTGTGAACTCTCAGTTTTAAAGAAGAGAAGGTGCAAAGCTCCATTCCTTTGGAGACCTATGAAGGGCTACCTTCCCAACACCGGCTCAAAGGTGAAATCGAGGCCCAGAAAAATATTTGAGCGTATCGTCATTGTGTATCATTTTCTTTCCCTCTTTCTAGATTGTTTACGTTAACTTGTGTTTATTGATTAGGGATTGTGTAAGAATGATCTTAATGCTCTATTAGATTGTTTTTCATGAAAACCCATTATTAGAACTTGAATATGATACATAATAGTCGTGTTTGAGGTAGTATGTGGAAAGTAACCATATTGAATTGTCAGGGATAATGTAACTTATGTTTGATAATCTGAGCTTGTGTGATTATTACATAGATTGGTCTATTTTTCTCATTCGTAATGCGACTATTCAATTAAACTTAGAGAGCTTATTCTAGGTTATCCGATAGTTAAGGTTTAATTAAAGAGCTTATTTTAATTAACCACGATCTAAGGAAAATTGAGATTAACAAAGCCTATTGTTAATTCATGACCAATAGTTTGGAAAGATGTGTGAGGGCGAAAATGCAATGATTTATGTTAAAATGTGCATAGGCTGAGATTAAACTAAAGAACCGAGTTTACACACATTTATCACTCTTGTCATTTTTAGATATTTTTGTTAAATTGCTTGCATTCATTTAATTTTGTTTTATTATCTAAATTGCATGAACCCAAAACCCCCCTTTTTATTTATTTTACATCTATTATTTTCATTACAATAATTAACCGAACATTCCCTATGGATATGATCCCGACTCACCATCGCTATAAATTTTTAGTGTGCAGGGTTAGGTAAATTTTGTAGTGCACCTAACACGCCCTATTAAATTTTGGAGCTATAACTAGGAAATGTCGTGTTTAATTTTATTTTTTCATTTTAATTGGTGTTTTGTATATATTTGTTCATAATTAGTTTTTACATTTGTTTCTCGATCTTTTCACTTTTTGTTTAGTATTTATGTCTTAAAAAAATTAAAACTACATAGATGGAAGTAAAATTTTTTATAAAACATATTCCCAATCTTATAACCATGTTTAGAGTGATTATACAAACTTTAGTTATAGATAGGATAATCAACAGAATTACTTATTTGATGGTATGTAGGACACACAACAATTCTCGCATAGACCAGAATCTTCTTATCACGACTTAGGTACATCTTAAGAAGACTTGCTTAATTATGACTGCTAATAATATTCAACTTCAAAAAGGTATTCAACATAATATGCAATAGATTCAATAGAGTGTAAAATAGTTCCAACAGTAAATGATGCAAGTCTACCAAGATACAATGTCTAGACTTCAGAACGTAGCAAGCCAAATGGGTCAGATGATGGAAATTATCAACTGCCTAGAATCATAAAGTGGTTAAATGTAAAAATCTCAACTCGTGGTGTACCTAAGGGACGTTAATGTAGAGGCCTTACAAAGTAAAAAGGAGCTTGAGAATACTACTCAAGGAATTGCTCATATGGAAGAAGTGGAGAAGAAGCTCAAATCAAAAAGGGATACATCTTTTAGCTCAAAGGTAAATACTAAGTTCCTAATTGTTGTTAAGATTGATGCTTTACCTTTACCTAGCAGGTTAGAGAAGTTGAACGAAGAAGAAAAATGTTAAAAGACATTCAAGATCTTTCTAGAGTGCATAGACTTAGTAAAGATTGAGATTTTAAAGATAGGGAAAAAGCTGGAGGTGGATGATCATCAACTTAGGCCCTATTATGAAGAACCTCAAGTGGAGGAAGTGCATGTGACACCTAAAAATCATAATTTTGTCACATGAGGAGAAAACAAGGAGTCGAGCCAATGACACTAAAAATAGGCACCTCTTATGAGGTAACCCAAGAAAAGTTCATTTCTTTTCTTTACATTTTTGTATTTATTTCTTATATGCATATGTGTTTTTAAGTTTGTTTGTTCTTACTTGTTTTTAAATTTTCAACAAAATGACAAAGAGAATAAAATAAACAAACAAAAATTTTCTCTTTTTCTATTGCTTTTAAGATTATATAGTCATGATTAAAGTGTGAATTGACTAGAAAAATCCATGGCAACTTTAGTATGCACTTCTACTCTTATGATTGGTCAATGTGCATTATCTTTGGAAGAGTAGTGACTATTGTAGACACAAGCGAGTGAGATTTGAGTCTTATTAGACTGACACATCCATATCAGTCTCATTATCTTTTGTTTATATTTAACCTTTATGATATGTACATCTTAACTTTAGTTTGATTTTCTATTCAAGACCACATTTTTATCATATGCATTAATATGAAAATGATTAGGCATTCTTTGTTTTTATAAACTACATTAGCCAAATAGCCTACCCCTTGATGTGAATTTTCCTTTCTTAAGCCCCCTTGAGCTTTATTAACCTTTCCTTTTGTGTTAACTACATTACATACTTTAAACCTAACCAAATGTCCTACCCAAGCCTTAAAGCTAATGGAGCATTTATTGATTGTTTATGTTTGTGGATGTACAAGAGCATAAGTGTGGGGGTGTGCATATGTGTGGGATATGGCATTTTATGTCTTATCAATGAAATTCCCATATTGATGTAGCTTCTTTAAGTGTTTATATATGAAAAAGGAAAAAGAAAAAGAGAAAAGGAAAGGAAAAGGAATATATATATATATATATATTTGTGTGTGTGTGTGTGTGTGTGTGTGTGTGTTTAAATTAAAGTATCTAGGAGGAAGTGCATATTTTGGAACAATTGTTTATGATTAATGTCTCCTCCCAAAGTTGTATCGAACGGGTGATTAAAGTATGTTTCAAATGAGGCAGATGTTGTTTTAGAAGGATCACTTCTTATAGTTTCAATGTATTGATATCATCAATTTTTATGAGTGATTCCTTCTAATTAGTTATGCTTTATGTGGTTTACGTTGTGCGAGTTTGAATTTAAGCTATGAAATATAATTGTTGCATTCATTATAGCTGATGATTCCTAGTTGTGAGTGAATGTTAGCATGTGTGCTTGATGTTTCGTTGAATGTTACTTTTTTTTCATTAGCTTTGATAGCTTTTATGCTACTTTGCCCAAATACATCTCACCTTACCCTTGCCTATAATACAAACTTAAAAGTCCTTTGATTCATGACTATACATGTGAACCTTAGTGATGGAGAAATGAAATGATTAGCAAAGTTGCGGAATGTCATAAACATGAGTGGTATTTGAGTGTACCTATGGATCTATCTTACTTAAACACATTTTTCAAGTCTATCTCTAGGTTGCTCATTTTCTAAAGGTAATGAATGTTGATTGATCATGAGTAGAAGCATTAAATGTTAAGATATTGCTATGGTTGAAGGTAATGAATGTTGATTGATCATGAGTAGAAGCATTGAATGTTGAGATCTTGCTATAGTTTTGAAAGTTATTTCTCTTTACTTATAACTATATATATTTTTTAGAAATATTGGAAATGAGTAAATGTTTTTAATCTGTTATTTTGATTTTGATGTTTTTCCCAAGGATGAACAAAAGCTAAGTGTGGAGGAAATTGATATGTGCTTAATTGATTATGAATTTATTTCATAACACTTAGTGTTTAATGATATGAGATACTCACTTTAGTTCATATTTAATTTTAGGTACAATTCGGAAGCAAAAGAGTTAATGTGAGTTGAAAGTGCAATATTGGAGTCGTCTTTTTGAGATTTACACTCACTTGTCTATGGAGCAAGAAGAAGAATGATTAAACCAAGATGAGAGAAGAAAATGCATAAAGATGATGAATATATATTGAAAACACAAAGAGGAAGAATGTAGGAAGTGACTCACGACCATCATCAATTTGTCATGGTCGTGAGATACCTCTCACGACCGTAACAATTGTGTCATGGGTGTGAGACAACTCTCACACACATGACAAAACTTGCATGGGCGTGACATGAAGTGTTACACCCATGTAAGGTGTCTCATGGTTGTGAGACTCACACTCATGGTCGTGAGAAGTGACTAACTCATTAAACCTTAATTTTTAAATATAAAAACATCTTGTCGCCGTCAAAAATAGGCATGTTTCATTTGGGGTTTTCAATTTAAGGGTATGAGCTCTCATTTTTAAAGAAGATAAGGGGAAAAGCTCGATTCCATTGGAGACCCATAGAGGGCTACCTTCTTAACACCGACTCAGAGGTGAAATCGAGGCCAAGAAACACATTTGAACATATTATCGTTATGTATCATTTTCTTTTCCACTTTCATATTGTTTACGTTATCTTGTGTTTATTTATTAGGGATTGTGTAAGAATGATCTTAATTCTCTATTAGATTGTTTTGCACGAAATCCCATTGCTAGAACTTGAATACGATACATAATAGTCATGTTTGAAATAGTATATGGAAACCAACCGTATTGAATCGTTAGCGATAATGTAACCTATGTTAAACAATCTGAGCTTGTGTAATTATTGCATAGATTGGTCTAGTTTTCTCATTCTTAATGCAACTGTTCAATTAAACTTAGAGAGCATGTTCTAGGTTATCATATAGTTAGGGTTAATTAAAGAGCTTGTTTTACTTAATTATGACCTAAGAAAAAATTGGGATTAACAGAGCTTGTTGTTAATTCACAACCAATAACAACCAATAGTTTGGAAAGAGGTGTGAGGGCAAAAATGCAATGATTTACGTTAAAATTTGTGTAGGTTGAGATTAAATCAAAGAACTGGGTTTTACACGTATTTATCACTCTTATCATTTTTAACTGTTTTTTATAAATTGCTTGAGTTAGTTTTGTTTTATTTTGTTATCTCAATTGCATCAACCCAAACCCCCTATTTTATTTCTCTTACATCAATTATTTTCATTGCGAGAATTAATCGAACATTCCTTGTAGATGTGATCCTGACTCACCACATCTACAAATTTCTAGTGTGCACAGTAAGGTAAATTTTGCAGTACACTCGACACATGTTGTCAATAAATGTTAATTGAATCTAATAATTATGTTTTCATCATAATTTTAATTACACAATAATTATTCCAAAGATTTTACCTTTAGAATTAAATCATTAAACGTAATTAACTTAATACATAAAGATAAAAAATGTCTTTAATTAATTGAACAATAATGTCATACATCAAATTACAACCAACTGATTAACTACAAGGGCACAAACTAACAATAGGTTGCTTTTTCTTCATTAATGAGAAGGATAAGATGTTATAAAGATTATGTTTCTTGAGGGTTCACAAAGGTGGGTAGCTATGGCCATGTGTTGGGCGATGGTTGATTAAAATTTAGGTGGTAATTTCTATAATGTGGCTTTGGCCATGCTTTAGTCCACGATCTTCATGTTTGATAAAAATTTTTATAAGAAAGACAATCTTTGAGATAAATGGATCTTTGAAGACTTTAATATACCTCTTATGTTTTTTTTATTCCATTCAACACATTAGGTTACAGTTGATAGGTCCAACTAGTGTAATGTAATAAAGTTATCATTTTGGCTAAGGTTATAAATAGGTCATAAAATAAAGTTAAATTAATTTGATTTTGTTTAACAAATTTTCAAAATACATTATATGAAAAAGTGCAATTATAAAAAATTTAGGGACTATTTTTTAATTTTTAAAATTGATCTAAAACAGTACCTATTATTTGTTGGTACTAGTATTGTACTATACCAAAACTAAATTTGATAATAGTACTTATATGATATTCGTAATATTAGTTGGAAGGATTGTTGTGAACAAAAATTATTACTTTAGGAATGTTAATTTAATACCTAAACATGTTCGAACACTAAAGAATACCATCAGCATAGGTTGATGATAGACTTTAGGGGCTAATGATACACATGATCCATATGGTCACACAATTGAGTGCTAGAACGTTTTGGGATTATAGGCCTAGATCGTAATTGAAACTATAAAATTCTGGTTAAAGTTGTTACGAGTAATGAGGCTCTATAATCATATCCATATTCTTATGTGAGAAAGTGATAAGTCTATCATCAAACTCTTAAAACCCATATTATAGCACATAGGCTTATAAATAGGGTTGATGGCTCAAAAACAAAGGTAAGTGCATATGAATCCACATTTAATGACAGTAAATTTCTAACCTTGTAAAAAAAACCTCATTTCTTAATTAAGTTTTAAAGTATAATTGTCAAGTCAAGTCTCTAATACTTTCTATATATTTATCACATCCATTTCAACATAATATTGTGGATAATATATCAATTTTGGTACTTAATTTGATTATGGTATCGTAAGTTACCGATACAGATTAACATTGGGTACTGTTTTGAGTAAATTTTTTAAAATTACAAAACAATCTTTGAAATTTTTAAAAATTACAAATAATCTCTCAATACATCTATATAACTTTTAATTTTACATCAAGTTTGTCTAGAAAAATCATAATAATATAAAATTGAAAGAACAACTATCTCTGTATTTTTATTAAAATTACTTTTCGCATACTTCACATATAAACAATAACCAAGATTAATATAAGGAAAATAGTTTAATTATCATACAAATATAAAACTAAGAATAATGTGAAGTATTTAAAATGTTACAATTTACATCATATAATAAAGACTTATAACATCAAAATATCATATAGTAAGAATAATATAGCTCTATGACTCAATAAGCATTACAATAAAGGATCATGCTGAGGAACATAACTAAGTAGAAGTGAAACCTTAAACAAAAATGCTTACATTTAAAGTTTTATATTTATATTGCATGCATAGAATTTAACTTATACATCAAATACAAGTGAAATTAAAATAAAAGAGGAGATATGAAAAACCTGAAAATTCATTAAATGGAATATCTACTCAAATTTTAATAAGTCTAATTTTCATTTAGTACAAAATCCTCATCATTGAGAGGAGTTTCATTATCATCATTATTCAAATTCATTCTACCAAATGACATAACAATACTTTCCTATCTAAGATTGTCTTCTAAGACACTCTCATATATCAAACTTGGTTCCTAGCTCCTTAAAAATCTAATCAGCTAAAAGATCGATATGGTTAAGGCAAATTGAATTTATAGAACTACTTGTTCTATTAAAATTCATGGTAAAAAATAAAATAAAATAATTAATAAATTATATTTAATTAATAATGATAATAACATACCTTTTTTTAAGCTTTAAGTTGTATCAAATAAAGACCAAAAGGTTTAACTTTTGTGTTCCAATCTATTTTTCTTAAAATAGATGAATTCAAATGTACTCCAATTCCTCTCACACGTTATTGCACTCATACATTTCTTCAAATTTTGGATTGCAAACTTTTGCAATTCTAGAAGACTAATTTTTAATTAATCCAAATAAGTAATTATAAGACAACAAAAGTAACAATAAAATCAAAATAAAATGATGATTAATTTTCAATAAGTAACAAAAGTGAAGAAATATATTCATAGATGTGTGTGTGTGTGTGTGTGTGTGTGTGTGTGTGTGTGTGTGATAAGTTTGTCTTTTTGACGAATTGTGATGGTCATCCCAAAATCACATACACATCCTTATATATCTCCATTTGTTAGATAAGGAAATTATCTCATGTGCAATAATTGTTGCGATAGTTTATAGCATTCCCCTGTTAACTTCAGACTTTTTTTGTAAAACTTACTTTGTAACAAACGCTAAAATTCAAAGTTGCCCTAGCCACATACAAAGGAGAGTAAGGTTGCCTTACCCATCTTTTATTGATGACTACAAAATAAAAAATATATAAAAAGAATGCTTGTTTTTTATATTTGCCTTGATTACTTCCTTTTCCCTCTCTGTGGCATCATAAAAATAACCCATTATTTCCTTCTCATCACTATCAGCCAAATGAAGTACTCTCATAAAGGTTTAAAAACTTAGATGAAAAATTAAAATTTAGACCAAAATTTATAATTTTCAAGTATAATTCTAGAAACCCCCATTCTAGCATGAAACTTGATATACTGAGATGCAACAAGCTTATCACTTGTAAATATTTTCTTAGCTCCCTAATTCATTAGAACAAAACACTAAAGTGATAAAAGATTAGTTACATCTTATAATAGGAGCACAATATAAAGAATTGATGCTTGAGCACTAGGAGTTGTTCATGGTGTAAAAACATTTAGATATATGTCTTTTTCTCTTCCTCACATCAGCTGCGATAATCCTTTCTTGTTAAGTAGGAATATCACCTTCAACGTCCCTACTATCATCATCTTAATCACCATAAAAGGAGCTTCTACTAATATTTTTGTAGCTCAACCTTTGTCTTCTATCTTTCTCATGCTAATACTTTTTAAGCAAAGTCTTCATTTGTCACCTTTGATCCCATCTAGATGCTTCTTTAGTCTAGTGATTTCCCCACCTTTTAAATCTTTTTGACAATATAAACAAACAGTATGGCTCTTCATTCTAGGAACCACTCTGGCATAATCTCGAACTAGATCATCAAATCTTCCTAAACCTATAGAGGCTAAATTATCAAGAGTACTTGAACTTTCTTCCATTTATCTATAAAATAAATAAATACATATGTCAAAATTAAATTAATAATTTCATATAAAAAATAAAAATTATTTCATGTGAAAGTACATTTACTCAAGATATTGACCATAGTTAATAAATATGAATCTTCTCATTGACATGTTTATTAACTTGTAACAAGTCGACTACACCTATTAAATAAAGGAACATTATCTTATTTTAGAGGGATAATTACTAAAAAAAACTCAAACTTTTTTCAAAATTTCAATTATAGCCCAAACTTTAAAAAGTAGCAATAAAATGCCTAAACTTTCAATTTTTTCAATTCTAACCGAAACTTCAAAAAGTAGCAATAAAATTCTTAAACTTTTAATTTTTTACAATTCTAGCTCGACGTTAGTGTTTCTGTTAAGTTTGCTGACATGACTTGTCATGTGTTTCAAAAACCTTAATTATAAATACACGTCAACTAAAATTAATACAAGAAATAAAGATTAATGAAACAATGTCATTTAATCACATAACTAAAACGATGTTGTTGTTTAAAAATGGCCTAAATCAGATTACCCAGCCTCGACAACCTTACGCTTTAATTTTAGTTTTTCACTTCATTTTTAGTTTATTCTCTTGATGCCCTTACCCTTTAATTTTCAAATTACGCAGCCCCAACGCCCTCACACTAAGGACATCAGGAGAACGAACTAAAAACGAAGAGCTTACTGGTGTAGTATGCTGTAATGCGAGAGTAGTTTGGAATGTCAGAAGAACAAACAGAAAACAAATGGCTGAGGGCATTAAGAAGACAACATATAAAGTCGGATTAGAATTGAAGAAATTTGAAATTTTAACATTTATTGTCACTTTTTAAAGTTTGGGCTAGAATTGAAAAAAATTGAAGAAAATTGAAAGTTTAAGCATTTTATTGCTATTTTGTAAAGTTCAACCTATAATTGAAAAATGAAGAAAGTTTAGGCTTTTTTTAGTAATTAACCCTATTTTAGAACCTTATGATATATGTTAAGCAACCCATTTAATCTTGCTTATTGGTTTGGAAAAAAATATAAAATATCGATCTAACTTGTATATTTCCTCTTTCACATTCCTAACCAACAGATTATACATATTGTATATAAAAGCTAAAAATCACCAAAATTGTATACTTACTCACAACTATTTTCCAAATTTTAAACAATTAAATATAGTAGGCGAAGTATTTTATAAATTTATAAATATTATATATATGAGACTCATTATATAATATTAGGCAATTAGTTTGTAAATAACTTTTTAATCTATATGGCATTCCAAAAGAGCCAAAATGATTAATATTTTTATAACATAGATTTCAATATGAGTGAATTTCAAAGTTCAAAATTCCATTAATAATCAAATGCAATGTAAATAATAAGGTCTTTTATATCTAACAGGATTCAATTTCATAAAAACAACAAATAATTAATATAATTATACAAACAAACATTATATATAACCCTCTCTAAGTCATTAGTCACTATATAAACAAAATAATAAATATTGTATAACCTTAATCATTAATTCTCTGTATAGAAAATTACTAAATAAGTAATAACCCAGGTGGAGCAGGAGTTGGCGACATTGCGATGGGGTTTGGAGTTGGCAATGGCAAAGTTGGAGCATGTGGCAGTCTGGTGGGTACTGCCGACGACGATAAAGTTGAAGGCGATAGACAAATGATAACCGATTATAAGAGAGAGTAAGACTAAGAGTTGGAGATAGTGGGAGTAGATAGCGGAGTGGGGGATCATTGTTCTAAGAACTAAGACTGAAAGAGGTTGAGGCTGAGAGCTGAGAGCGAAAGGGAAAGGGAGTGACCAACTACTGTTGTGTTATTACCTATAGTTAGTAGACTTAGGTTTTTGTTTTTATCAATTTGGTCCTATAATTTTTTATATTTGTAAGTCCATTTAATACAATACTGATATTTTGAATACCACCTAACACCAACCGAAAAGGTTAGTACTAGCTGATGTCATGAATTGAGACAACAGTTTAAGTTGCTGTACTATTTTTGGCTTATATGGTATTGTAATCTATTCCCTAGTTCAATAGCTTAACAGTTAAAGGTCCATACTTGATACTATATTTAATAATGTTATCATTATATTTAGATAATCTTATTTTCATAGACGTTCTTAAAATTATCGACATATATATAACAAAATTTGATGTAGAACAAAAATGTAACTCTTTTACATATTAGAAGAATAAACATCTAATGAAGAATCTAAGTATATCCCAATTTCTAATCATACAAAAACTAACTTGTGATTTAATATAAGACATTATTTATAGTCACAAATAAGTGTTAAGTCAAGGGGACTTTACGATGACTAATTTTGATGACAATCAAATAACAATAACTTTAGAAACAAAAGAATGTCTTTGACAAGTGTGTTAAGTGCGCAGACGCAAAGATAGATGCGGACATAGACACAAAGACTATACAGACACAGACGCAAAGACTATGCAAACACAGACACAGACGCAAAGGCAAAATAGAAGCAGAGAAGACATAGATGATACCACAAAGATACACTAGCATGTTAGACAGTTATTTAGTCAGAGTTAGTTATAGAACTCAACTAAATGACGGTTACCAAGAAGCAATTATCAAGAATCAAGAAGCCGTTATCAAGAACAAAGAAGCCGTTAGAGACGAAGACTATAAATATTAGTCGCAGTCAAAGAAATAAAGAGAATAATGATCAAAGACAGATAAAAACTGAGACAAGTTAGAAAGACTAAATAATCTGAGAGAAAAGTCTTACTGTGCTTAGAATAGAGCTAACATTACTGTAATGAAAGCTCACAATCTTTTTCTAGTGAGAGAAAGAAAAGACTGATAGCCTGGAGAGGCTAAGATAGTAAAAGAATACTTTGTAAGAGACCTGAAGAGGCTCTGGAAGGGAAGAAAGA
>JANQBM010000006.1:24883535-24917208 GCA_025594535.1 Erythroxylum domingense
CGGGATAATTGTCATGAACGAATGTACACTAAGTTCTTATATGCACAACACTCACTATTTACAACTGCATGAGCATGCGATGTGGTAAATTACCACACCTGGACCCGTTTCTTTGGTCCGACCCGTTCTCTGGAAACGGGATGTTACATAATTTGTTAATTGAGAGATTGCAAATTATATAATCTAATTAAAGGTTTACAATTTAGGGTCTAATGGTTATAACTCGAGAATGAGTGATCAGCCTTAGGATAGTCTAGAACCGACACTCCATTGACACATAATCGACTAGTTTAGCATTAATGATAACTAAAATCCCTTTTCTTATAACTTGGTTAACTCTTTGGTTGATTTCCATTGTGCGTGCTTATTGCTTAATTTTTAATTCCTTCATGTTTAATTTTTGATTTTAAGTGGTGGAATTCAATTCTAATGATTACTTTCTTTTGCATTGTTTATTTTAAGTTTTATATATTGTTGGCTTTAGATTTTAGGATTAGATTAGTCCCCGTCCTCGTGAGATCAAAACCTTCTATACTACAATTGTGACCTGTGCGCTTGCGGTATTTGAGGGCTTATAACTTTTAAAAGCTCTAACGACACAATTAGTAAGAACCATAACCCCCAATATGCATATACTTTATAGTAAGCATTCAAACTAAAGTTAGCTAATGTGGATAGGATTGGTAAATATTTGCAAATCCTATTGGTGCTCCTTGTGCAAAGCTCAAGATGAATCTCATAACCACTTGTTCTTCTTTTACCCCTATTCAAATAAAATATGGAAATCTTTAATGGAACATTATGGTATAATAGATCCTCCAATTGTTTGGATGATATCACAGTATGGAGCACTCAAATCAAGAATTTGCATGAAGGAAATAGATGGTTAGTTTTTATGGCTATTGCATACACAGTTGCTGGTATTTGGAATAAAAGGAATATCAAAGCTTTCAAATCTGTTACCATTCTCCATAGGACCTTTTAGGAACACTATCAACAAACATCATAATGCACTTTCAGTTATATAAAGACAAACACAAATTTAACAACAAAATTCTCATGGAATGGAAAATCTCCTGAACTCTTCTTATGACAATTTGAGCATGACAATTCATTTTCTATCTGATACCATTTGGTCAATCTTGGCCTTGTAATGGCTAATCCCAATGGTGTTTGACCTGGAGTTCATCTCTTAGCTGCTTTATGTTTCCCTTCTGATCTAATTTGTATTTCAATTTTTTTCATTTGATGAATTACTTTTATTCAATAACAATATAACCCAACTATCAAACACCATCCTTATTCAAGTTAGGAAATCGTAACTTCACAAAACATGAAACCATAGCATCTCAAATTTTAGGGAAAAAAAACTTTAGCCCCCTTTTTTTCATCTATTGCCTCCTTCAACTTTAGCTAGTTTCACCTATCTTTAACTTTAGTAGCTTCACTAACAAGAGAAGGTGGTGAGATATGGCAATCGTTGCTTTCTTCAAGTTGTAGCCACCTGCCCCCTTTCATGATATCTTCATGATGCCAACAATAAATGCCTTTTGCCAATCATTTTGTCCAGCTTATCCACCTCCTATCATTATGCCTCAAAGCAATCTTTGTCACTAGTAGCTTCTTCCTTCTCCGACTAACTCCTATAGTTGCCAGTCTTGCTTAGTCACAATTGTCTTCTTTATGCATCTGCTACTTCAATAGCCATCATAAAAGACAACTTCATTCATGCCTCTTATAGTCGGTAACTCCATCACCAACATTATTTTCTATCTCAACAAACTAGAAGCATAAAAATCAGGCAACAACGCAACATCTCGCCATACAATTACCACCATGATCATATAGCTTCAATAATATCCCATTATCGCAAGCTCCCATTCACAACCTCAGGCCCTTAAGCATGCTAAAACAAGTGTTGTAGGGGTTTCATGGTTTTAAGACACAAGCATGATTGGTAGTTTTAGGGATAGTGACGGGGCTGGTTTACCAAAGAAAGCGAATCACATCTAATTTTTTCCTACAAAATTATCGTTTGTAGAAGTGATGTTTAAAATTTCCATATTTCATGAACATATTTAAATTATTCTTAATGAATTTTTAAAGAGTTTCACTACCCATATTATTCTAAATTTTTAAGAAATTAATCCAATTTTTAAACTTATAAAATTTTGATTTCTTAAATTTTAAATATAATTCAATTTTGTAATTGCAATAATTTTATATTGAATTACAAAGTCCATATCGTAATAATCAAATAGCTTTAATCAAGTTATAGATTAAAAGATATTTATGATAACATTGTTGAGAAATCGAGGCCAAACCTTAACAACTAATGAAAAGACAGATCATAACTTAAATAAATGTTACAGGTATTGAACAATGACAAAGATTTATAGGTTTTTAATTAATTTTGAGGATTGGGATAACTATTATTATTTATTGCTATTTTTGTTAGGATGATACAAAAGCAAGAATGGAGAGGATAAGATCAAAGGCTTCAAGGAATACATATATAGAGTCTTAAGTTTTTGCTTACAAAGATAGGAGTTTTTTGGGAACTTTCTACTTTAAACAAATTGATAGGTATCAATCATTCTTGGCCAATGATTCTAGGTATCATATACACATATATAAATAGAACATGCTTTTCTAAATATTACAACTATTAAATAGCTAAGCATGGGTTGGGGTGGGGCATAATATAAAATGTAAAATTGTATATGTATATCATCATGTCATTTTAGCATACATCATGTCATTTTAGTATACATCATAATTACACATATTTCAAATAAATTCACATACTCAAATCTCTTATATAGGGCCATGAACGTACATAATTGTATAAGAGAAAGTTAATTTAATGAGATTGATTTATCATTAAGAAACCTTAAACATAGACAAAACTATGGATAACATATGAAAAGAGTCTTTATGGATAACATATGAAAAGTCTCACCTTTGTCTTTAATTTCACCATTCCTTATACACATATATCCATAATAACAACACTAACAATACAATACTCATAGTTTTTATTTTCAATTCAACATTTATTTTCTTCTAAGTTATTTATATTCTTCAATAGACTATGAATGATGCCTAAAGCTATTTCTCATATTAAAGGATCAATCCACTCAAAAAACTGACAACTTTGATGCTGAAATTAAACAAGTAATGAAAAAAGCTAAGAAAATTATCAAGATTAAAAAAACTAGAGAACTCACAAAACCATAAAACCACCCTACATCACACACAAGAAATAAAGCATCTTCCAAGATTTCTCTCTATCCATAAAGTCTACATGATAACCATTAACCCACACCAATAGAAAATTTTTAATTCAACATAGTCAACAAACTTACATTTATTCTTTGACTTGTAATGCACAAGCTATAATAATTAAAAAAAAAAGATAAAGCTTAAACCTAACAAAAGAAAATTTCTAGTGTTTTTCATAACATAGTGTAAGAAGTTAAGTAGTGATAAATGTCAAAAATCTAAAGTTTTACATGATTTTATATAACCAAGTGCAACTAATTGTTAGAAAATGACTTTTACATTATTTGCAAATTACACAAGACGATGGAGTGATATAATATGATCATTTAGCTAATGCTCCACATCATATGGCTAGAGATTTTGAATGGATATTAATATCAAGTAAAGATAACTCACCCAAAAAATATACAGGCCAAGTTACATAAGAGAAAATCAATATGTAATGTGATTAATCACAAATGGAATGAACAGAAAAAATACCAATCCAAACTCTATTGAAACCCTCAATTCAAGAAGCTTTGATGGAGATTATCATGTAAAAGGAGTAGGCATAATTTGTGGTATAAATTTGGTGCTCAGAAAAATTTTGTAACAACTGGTATTAGAGTCACACTTCCATATGGTAGGAGGCAGCAAATTGATATAGCATGTCAACAGAGTGGATGCACTCATAGGGTCAATTCCTTAAGGTGAGGAAGAGGTCATTTCCTACAATACTTAGTTCAAGATGTTGGAGGAGCATAACCAATAGTTGCAACATCAATAACAAATTTGATGAGGGAACTAGAGGAGAATAGGTTTAAGATGACGATCCTAAGGCGTTTTATTGTAACACAAGATGTTTAACATGTTGAGAGCATCTTGGTGAAGGTGCGTGAACCCAAGGTTTTCGAGAGTCTGCGAAACACGAAGGAGCACGTGAACTTTCTATAGGATATGAAGCAATATTTTATGGCTACTAAGGTACCTGATGCTGAAAAGGTCAATGTGATGACTATGTACTTGGATGGAGATGTCAAGCTTTGGTGGAGAATGAGGACCTCTACAGAAACCAGTATAGGTAAAGCTCCCATTGATATGTGGGATAAGATAAAGAAGGAGTTAAAGGATCAATTATATTCAATGAATACTTCTTGGTTGTGAAGGATTCCTTGAAGAATCTAAAATAATATTGATCAGTAAGAAACTAAATTAAAAATTTTAGCTCTCTATTGTTGGATATTGATAATATGTTATATGAGGAAAAACTCTTCAACCTTTTTTCCGATGACAACTATGGGCACAAATGTAGTTGTGGAGGCCAAATGTGAAGGATGTGGTTGGCGCAATCACAACTATTGATGCCTTAGTAAATTTTTGAGTGTCAAAGGAAACTAAGGCAAGCTACTCTACTTCTTCCAAAGGCAAAGGCCAATCCCAACAGGAGAAAAACAAGGGGAAAAAGAAGAAAGACTCTAATAAAGGAGATTTTAAGGAGAAACGCAAGAAAAATGGTGGCTTCAAGAGTGGGGAGATGTCAAAAAAGGTAAACTTGCTTGTTACCTATGCAGTGGTCCACATTTTGCAGGAGAATGTCCAATGAAAGAGAAGATAAACACCTTGATTACTGAAGAAGAGGAAGAAGATTCGAAAGTCACAACAAATCTAATTAAATTTTTGAATGCGGTTAAAGGTGAATCCAATCCTTTTGATAAGAAAATGTACAATATAATACAAGTCAATAGGAATAAGGTAACCACAATTTTGGATATGGGTGTGACACACTCTTCTGTTGTGGAAAAGATGGTGCGCAAGTTAGGGTTTAAGGTGTCGAAAATTAAAAAAAAAATAAAACCATCACATATGTTGGCCATGAGCATCGAGAAAGGGTTAAAGAAAGGTATGGAGACCTATCTCGGTACCATATAAGAGATTGATAAAGACTATATGATGGAAATCTCTGGTGCGGTTCCAAGTTTATCAAGGGAGTTTCAAGATGTGATGTCAAAAATTTTGCCTATTACTCTTCCCCCTAGTCGAGAGATTGATCACAGGATGAAGTTGGCTCCTAAAGCAGTCCCACCTGCACATACCCCATACAGGATGTCCCTATTGGAGTTGAGGGAACTTCGAAAATAACTTGGTGAATTATTAGAGGCAGGGTTAGTCTAAGCTTTCAAATCCCCATACGGTGACCCAATGTTGTTCTAGAAGTAGTAAGATAGAACACTTTAGATGTGCGTAAACTATCGAGCCTTGAATAAGGTAACAATAAAAAACAAGTATCATGTTCACTTAGTTCAAGATTTAATAGATAGATTGTCAAGGCCTAAGGTTTCAATGAAGCTTGATCTTTAGAGTGGGTATTGGTAAGTACAAATAGTCGAGGGGGATGAGCAAAACAAAATATGTGTGACTCAGTATGGATCATACAAATTCTTAGTCATGCCATTTGGATTAACTAATGCTCCTATAACATTTTGAAACCTAATGAACAAGTAGTTGTATGACTTCCTTGACGAGTTCATTGTGGTGTATCCCAATGACGTCATCATGTACAGCACTGATATGGAACATTTTAGGAAAGTGTTCGAGTGATTGAGGCAATACAAGCTCTATGTAAAGATGGAGAATTATGAGTTTGCATAGTCGGAGATCGGATTCTTGGGGCACTTGATGAGCAAGGATTAGGTCAGGATGGATCTGAAGAAAGTGAAGGAAATAATTAAGTGGTAGATTCCTATAACAGTACAAAAGTTGCAGAGTTTTCTCAGGCTGTCAAACTACTATAGGCGGTTTATAGTGGGATACTCAAAGAAAGGAGTTCCATTGATGGAATTGCTAAAGAAAAAGTGAGAATATTGTTGGTCGAATGTATTTGAAGAGGCATTTGAGGTACTTAAAGCTGCTATCTCAACCGAACCTGTGTTGAAGCTGCATAGGTTTTGATCTTCCATTTGAGGTACATATAGATGCATCAAATAAAGTCATTGGTGGAGTCCTAGTATAGGAGGGTCATCCTGTAGCATTTGAGAGTCTAAAGTTTGACAGTGTGAAGCAGCAGTACTCAACACATGAGAAGGAGATGCTTGCAATAGTTCATTGCCTTAAGAAATGGCTAGTATATTTGTTCAGGACGAGGTTCACCGTTCGTACTGACAATTTCGCCAACACATTTCTGAAGACCCAAAAGAAGTTGCCCGCAAATCAAGCTCGATGGCAAGAGTTTTTTTACTAGATATGACTTTATGTGAGAGCATGAACCAGGAAGACATAATAACGTCGCTGATGGCTTAAGTCGGAAGGAGGTTTTCATGGCTCTATATTTCATTACTAGGGTGGAGTCTAACATATTAGAGCAAATAAAAGTTATAGCTCCATTGGACAATTCGTATTATAAGCTAATCTCACAAGTCAAGGAAGGTATTGAGCGCAGGTTTTGGCTCGATGATTATGGGCTATTGGTGACAAAAAGTATTTCAATATACCTGTTGAGTTTTGATGGCTTGCAAAAATAGCTATTGAACGAGATGCATGACTCAAAGTGGGTTGGTCACCCTGAAGTTTAAAGGATAATGGCACTCCTAACTCGTTCCTACTATTGGCCAAAAATGGAGAATGACATTCAGTTGTATATCAAGACGTACCTTGTGTGTCAGTTGGATAAACCCAAGAGGAAGAAGGAAGCTAGTTTGCTACAACCCCTATCCATTTTTAAAAGATCGTAGACGTCAATTTCGATGGATTTCATTGGTGGGTTTCCAAAGGTGGACAACATAGCTACAATCATGGTGATTGTAGATCGATTCTCTAAACTGCAATCTTTGTGACAGCATCAGTAACGTGTCCCTCGGATGTTGCAACAAAGTTGCTCTATAAGAACATGTTGAAATACATCAGAGTCCCTGTGGATATTGAGAGTGACCGAGATGCTAGGTTTACAGGCCAATTCTAAACGTCCCTTTTTAATATGATGGGATGTGATTTGAAATTTTTAATGGTAAATCACCAACAAACAGATGGCCAAACAAAGAGAAGTATTTAAGGCATTATGTAAATGTAAATCAACGTAACTAATTAAGTTTACTTGATGTTGCACAATTTTGTTATAACTTGCACAGATCTTCTACTACAGAGAAGAGTCTCTTTGAGATAGTCTTGGGACAACAACCTCTCACTCTACTCAAGATTGCACAATAAAAGATAGGTAACAAGTGTCCTGTGATGTACAAGTTCGCAATAGAGAAACAAGACTTATTGGATAAGATGAGGGATAGTTTTCAAAAAGCTTCTCGATAGATGAAGAAGCAAATGGACTTACAGAGGAGACCATTAGAGTTCAATATGGGAGTTAAGGCATTGTTGAAACTTACCCCATAGATTTGGAAAAAGATATTAAGTAAGCAAGTACATTATGGATTGGTGTCGAAGTGCAGACCATTTGAAGTGCTAAGTAAAGTGGGGAATGTTACATATAGGTTGAAGTTGTCCGAGAGATTAAATGTACACCATACTTTTCACAATAGTTTTTTCAAACCTTACTTTGAGGACGCATCAAATATGAATAGGAGTCAAATGAAGCGAGGTCTACTAGTTGTGAGAAAACAGTTCAAAGATCAAGTGAAGAAGATCTTGGATCATCAAACAATAGGGCAATATAAAAAGAATCGAAGGATCAAATTCTTAATCCAGTAGAAAGAAAAGTCAATCACAAAAGCTACATGGGAGAAATATACTACCTTGTGGCAATTCGAGGATCGAGTGAACTTCTACCTTCAGACTAGATCGAAAGAGCGTCGAATTCATTTAGTGAGGGTGATTTGTTAGCCCCTTAGCACATGAAAGCATTCTATAGCTAGCTAAAAATAGGCCTTAGGTTGAAGGTTAGCTGGCTCACACATCTGACACTAGCATGTAAAAGCCTGAGGTAACTTAGCAGGTTAAATCAAACATGGTGCAAGTTTTCTTAAAGTTTCAAACCCTGTACGAACCTACTTGGCTAAGGCTAGGTTCTTAATATATGCTCAAATGAATATATCATGACTAATGGATTTAACATGAATAAGCATTTAACCAAACCAGTATGTGATGAAAGGCTTTGGGCCTAAATAACTCATCGTCAACGGATAAAAATTGTGGGAAGATCTTCGATGGTGTAGCGAACAAAATCGCAGCTAATAAACATCAGCTCTAAAAGATAAAAACCATATGAAAGGATCATCTGAAAATAGTGAAAATCTTCATTAATATGAATATATCAATCCTAGACAAATATAATCTCTTATCTTGCCAATTGTAATGTAAATAAAATCTATCAAATAAAATCCCATTTAAATGAGGATATCATCTTACCCGACAATGTAGTATAATCTTATTAGAATAAAATGTGATCTAACTAGTCAAGTTTCTTCACGGCAAATTTTTTTATTAGTTTAATACTTTCTCATTAACTTCAAGAATGTGAGAATTAAATTCGAAAACAAGTTAATTTATCAACAACCACTAAATCTTAGTTAAAACGAATCTAATTGAAATTGTTGTGCAAAAGAGTAAGTACAACTTGCCGTATAAATTTAGTACTTAAAAAGCCTTTGTACAAATTACTACGGTATGCTGAGTAGCATCAAACCAAGTACAAAATTTAGCCACCTAGAAAAATCTCCAAAAGAAAATGACCGTTTCAATATAAAAGGCCATCATTGCAGCAAAAAGTTATATAGAAGCGAAGGTCATACTGTATGATGTAAATATTTCTATTTGCCAGGGAATAAAAAATTATTTTTTTTTACTTTTAGGTGAGAAGCACACGACTAAAGAAGATATTCATTAAAATTCGAAACGATGGTGAAACAGGGCCATTCTCTGCATTCAGACATCTAAGCATGAAAAGCCGGATTTGCAAACGCGGAACTTTTAACCCTGCCTTCTCAACATTTAAAGGCACTACACAAGGGCTCCATGCCTTCGAAAGACTTTGGGGGGCATTGCCACTCGATTTGCCTCACACCTACATGAATTAAATGTCATCAGAACCCGCAAAACAATAAAAAGGGAAAAATAATTTCATTTCCACCGGAAAAAAAAATCCCACACCCAAGGGTACGAAGATCCACTTGACAATGAAATGAAAGTTCGATTACGCAAAGATAGGCCAAAAAATTAGGTATTTCAACAAATCCTAGTTCAACAATTTATGAGAAACTGGCAAATCCACAAGTACGATAAGAAAAGATCGGTAACTCGGTGATCCTGCCAAACCTATTTATGCATTCACAATAGCGACATTTTTCAAAACAAGTCCAACGAACTTCACCATATCTCTTTGTCTGTTATTCGAAAACACTTATCAGTTGTAAGTCCAAAGGCCATTTCAATGTTTAGTTTTCCACGATTAATTTTCAAAGCTGAAACCATGCAGTCTACAATAGTAACATCTTTAATCAAATATTTCAATTGGAAAAGAACAAACAGTTCTAGCTTGCAAATTGATCATATATTACATTTACCTCTACAAACTGATACTATTCATCAAGATATGTTAGAATGTTAATTTTCCATGCATACTTAAAAATCATTTTAACCAAGTAACAATAGAGCTTAAAAAGAGAAATTACAAATCGAAATAAGTGTGCTCTAATCTATATTTAAGGTTGAGTACAATATACGCTCCAAACACCCTCTATTACAGACAGAACGCCTTCCAGCCGTAAAAACAGCATAGGCACTTGATATATCAGGGTAGGAAAACATTGTTAGCAGCACCTAAGAAGAAAGGCAGGTCATAAGAAAAGAAAAAAAACCTAGTATAAGAAAAGAAAAAAAAACTAGTAAAGACATACCCCCAATGGAAAAAATGTTAGTAACTTGATCCTGACAAAGGTAGCTCGGTGACTTTGCCCACAGCAACTGTTTTACCTGTAATAGGCAGTGTTATGGTACAAGCAACAACATGAATAAAACATGCATCACAATAAAACAGCATCCATCTGCTCACCTTCAGTGCGAAGAGTGAACCTTCCAAGTTGAGGAAAATCTTGGAACTTCTCAATGCATATTAAGCTATTTACCTGGTAGCACGTAATAAAAAGCATAGCAATATAAACAACTAAGTTCAAGTCGAATCTTGTGAAATGGAAACCTGATTTGATAAATACGGAACCATCTTTCAGGGAAATTGACTTGGGACAAACTAAATTCTCAAATTCTTAAGCATCAAAATGTGAAGTTTGCCTCAGTACCTGAATGCGACAGACAACAACAGCGCCATTTTTCACAAAAAGAACCTTCTTTTTCATAGGTTTCTTCATCTTTAGATCAATTTGCTGTAGCAGCTCAAGAATTTCACATTCCTCAACTACAGAATGAAGGTGCAAGACAGCCTTGTAGCCAGCAGTAAAAATTGCCTGAAGTGGAACCAAAGATGATACGTACTTGAGACAGATCATATGTTAAACCAAACCATACGCGAGAAAAGCATGCTATAAAAAGTCTGAAAGTAGGCCAAAATATTGACACAAGCATACATTATCTAGAAGCTCGAGTATCTGTAACTGCGCAACAAACTCAGTAACTGCGGCTATTGGCTTTGCTACACAAAACAAGAAATAAGGTAAATTAATCTTGTGAAAGGAAAAGACATAAAGGTCCCCACAAAATGACCTTCAGAAAAGTTAAGAATATCTAGTTGAAGCAAAAATCTTGCAATTCAACCAATCAAATATAAATTTGTAAATCATCAAGGACTTCAAAGACGACTTTCAACTCACCGAAACTTGACATGGCAATTCAACCAATCAAACATAAATTTGTAAATCAAGGACTTCAAAGACAAGACTTTCAACTCACCAACACTTGACAAAACAAAACCAGCCAATATATCCTCATCATCGATCCCAGATAATTTAATTCGTAAATTCTCTCCAGGTCCTGCACGTCTAACCTTGTTTTCATCTACATAGACAGCAATAACTTTAACCTGAGTCTGCAAATGATAATATCACATTTAGAACCTGGTAACCAGAAAATGAAAAGGAAGAGTAGAAGTGCAGTGGGTTGGCGAGAAATGTGCAGATAGTTACAATCAGATCTCACTCACCTTATTTGGCATGACCAGCAATGAATCACCCTCGGTCACACTCCCAGATTCTACTTTGCCCATAACAACTGTTCCCATATCTTTAAATTTGTCAATGATAGGCATCCTACAATTTTTAACAATATAGCTCAACAATAAGTCATGGAAGCTAAAACCAGTCAAGAATAATCAGTCAAGCTAGAGATCAAAACATGGTATCAGATTTTATGTACAAAATTAAGTTTCCACTCCATGCTCCTTCTGAAGAGATACTATAATATGTTAGCTTAAAATCTCTAGAGCTCACAACTTCAGGGATAGCATAAGCTCATCAAAACCTCAAAACATCAGATTCATAAATATGGTCTAGACAAATATAATCATCTTTCTCTATAACATTCATTTAAGAATCTGCTTAAAGGTCATTTGTGCAATTCCCTCCCCTACCCTAATGTTTGTCCTCAATAAGAAAATAAAAGATAAAATCAACTGTCTACTGAGAAATGACAGAATTGATGTAACTTTTCTGATACCAGAGGAAAAAGCTGATGCTAAGAGTACTGGAATGGATGACAAAGTTTGTCGATTGTTTTATGAATCATGGTCATTGAACAAATACCAGAGCCAACCCACACCAACTTTAAATAAAACTTAATAGGAAGGAAAATATAAATATTGATTGTCCCAATAACATAAACATTTACCTAAAAGGTCCCTTTGGATCTCGCGGGGGAACTTCAATTGCATCAAGAGCTTCAAAAAGGCAAGGGCCGTCCCACCATGTACATACACTTTTATCCACTCTGGACTTAATGTTGGAACCAAGAAGACCAGATATTGGTAGGAAGATGACATCTGCAAATAGAAAAAGATTGCAGATAAGGCGGAAGAAATTTTTAACACAAATATGTGAAATATCTTGAAATCCAATAATTCATAGAAAGTTTTACATTTAACTATGCAAACTATTTTGGGCAGTTTCAACTTGCAATAGATACTAAAATCAGAATAGCAATCAAATTAAATCATAAGTTAACTTCAAAGATGTCTTTATGCTCAAATAGCTAATAATGATAGTATCTGTTAAGTGACCGTTTCACCACAAAAGCTTATGCTATTGTGTGACGCCAACTTAATTAGTTTTATATATTCACTAACAGTATCAATTCATGTGTATATTTGTAAAAATACATGTTCCAAGTCCATTTAAACTAAGAATACCACTCTTTATGGAAATTGTTTCAAATTTTCATTTGCAATTAGAAAAAAAAAAGGATGAAATACAACTATTCAGACTTTCTAATAGTCCACACCTTTTACTTAATAATTACTTATCATAAACAGCCTATTGACCAATAAAGCAAAAGGTTCAAGTGCAGCAAAAAAAAAAAAAAAATAACAATCAAGTTGAATTTACCATTTAGGTTTCAATACTATGCACAAATAGTAAAGAGAATAAAAGGAAAAGAACCAGCAAATACGTAACCCAGTAATGAAATGTCAACATATTCAGTTCCACTCATCAAATCTACAACCTAATTAACCTACAAATAGACATTTGGTAAATTCACTTTGCAGCAGCTTCTAAAATACAGAAAATATCAATGTTAAAACATTTTCCAGATTTCCTAGTAACTAATAATCTAGCCCTGAAGCAGTTTCCAATAGGAAAGTTAGATCACGTCTCTAGTCTCCATGGTCAAATAAAATGTTAGAACTGAATTCAGCAAAGAATGGAACAACAAACTGAAGTTTAACAATACTAAAACAGACCACAAGATACTAGTTGTAAGTACCTTTTTTAACATTGTAGCCTGATGACCTTAGGAATGGAATCAACTTTGATTGAATTTCATCATACCTAAAAGAGACCTTGATGTTAGGAGATATCAAAGTTGAGTGCACCTGGTTCATGCATCACAAAAGAGAAGCAGCCACCACAAATGTCTTGCATTAAGTAACAAAAACAACAGGTGCATGAAAAATCAGAATCAGCACCTCTGTTTTGACCAGTTCACAGTTGGTTCATCCATCTTATTCACAACAACGAGCAGTTTAGTTACACCCAACGTTTTCGCAAGCTGCACATGTTCACGAGTTTGCCCACCTCTCTCATAACCAGTTTCAAACTCTCCTTTTCGAGCAGAAATTACCTTATTGGAAGAGGAGACAATTCAGTAAAAACTCCAGAAGCAACCTAAGATTAAAACGAAACAAGCAGTTTTTACAGCCTTACAAGTACGCCAATATCTGCCTGAGATGCTCCACTGATCATGTTTGGAACATAGCTCTTGTGACCCTGAGCATCCAAGCAAAGAACAAGATGCCATACATCATGAACCACAAAACTAAAAAGCTGACTAATCAAATTACCTATTCTGACTTGACAATTAATATTGTATCTAGAAGGGAACATCACTATGGTTTGTTCAAACTAAAAGACAGTCTAGAAGCAATTAACAAAAATAATGATAAAAAAAGTGTTTACTCAGAATAGTCATTGATGAACACTCAAACTCATTCAGATAACTAATAAACTAAACACAAAACAATCTTTTAAACTAGATCACTTCAAGTTCAGCTCAAGAACCGTTCAAAACTCAACTTGACTCAATGACAGGAAACCAACTCACTGCTGAACATTCTATAATAAAAATCTGAGAACACCGTCAAGGAAAAAGGTGTACATAACATCATGAAAAATCTTAATCCAGAACACACACATACATCGCAGCAAAATGCTCAGCAAAACATTACAAGTGTCCCAAAACTCGAGTTCTACATCTAAAAATGCATGTCATTGAAATGAGAAAAATTTTATGCCTTACCGGTGCATCTAAAATTGTGAATCTAGATGTCTCAGTTTCAAAACGTGCTCTCCCAACTTCTACTGTTTTGCCCTATGAACAACAGCAAGAATCCAACGTACCAATTATAAGCTTAAAATAACTTGTCAAAATGGCTAAAAGTAATATCATCATAACTCTTATCAAAAAAATAAGTTACGTTTCTCCAGCCTCACAAATAACCAATTCACATAGCAAATCAGGTACTACCTTAACCCTCTCCTCTTCATTAGTGTCCATAATATATGCCATGTACCTAGAACAGAAAAGCAGTCAAGCATAGCAATCAGACAAAGATGAAACATGTCCTAATAAATACAGTATAATATACTTCCCCAACTAATAAGGTAATGCCTTTACCCAGGAATATTAGCTCACGTCTCTTTTTACAACTGCATCAGGACAATTGAAATTTTGATAACAAAGGCTCATCAACTCCCCAAACAGAGTAGCAGAAAGAAGTCCATTAAAAATTTCACCAGATAGGCACTCAAAAGTAATAATTCCCACAAAACCAGAATTCTAGAGCATTAAAGATGACAATACAGAAAATAAAAAATAATTCTAAACATACTTGTTAAATCTCATATCAATTAGGAGATAAGAGTGATTTATATACAAGAACGAGCCTGGAACTTAAAGCCTTAAAAGTTTTGAATTGAATATGGAGTTTCACCTTGTATATGAACCCAAATATGAAAATTATGTAAGTTACAAAAAGTTACAAAAACTTAACACAATATCAAAGCCACTCTTAAGGGGTGAAGCTGAAAATAGCAACCATATGAACTAAACCTTAAGACTTTTACTCTCAAATCAACTAGCAGGAAGAATCAAGATTGCTTTATATACAAGAACAGATCCACAACCTGATGCCTTAAGGCTTTGAGTTAAAGATGAAGTCTTACATCAACTAAGGAAGTGCACTAAGTGCGTAAATTTCTCACATCAACTAGGAACAAGAAATAAGTGGTTTACAAAAAAGAATGGCCCCCTAACCCAATACCTTAAGGTTTAGATTGAGACATTGATTCCCATCTTGTATACAAACTGCCACTCTTCTAAAATAGGAAAATTACGAAATTTAATATGGTATTAGAGCTAGTACCGATTTGATGATGGGCCTTCCACAAATATCTAACCCTATAGGCACACATCGACACCCGTCTTACAAAGTGCATGTACCAAATGTTAGTTCTTACACGTGAAAGCAATGTGTTAAGTTGTTAAATTCTCATATCAACTACGAATAACAATTAAAAGTAGTTTATATACAATAATTCACTCATAACCTAATGTTTCAAGGTTTTGGGTAAAGGTATAGGCTTTCATTGCATTGTATGTGAACCACTTCTCGCCAAAATATCGAATGACAAACCTAATAATACTAAAACTTCGAGAGAACTAAACATAGAAGAATCTCTTACAATCAATGGGCCCCATCACAAAATTCAAGGCTATACCATACTAGGTTTTGAGAATGGCATCCATTCTATTTATGCTACCATCTTTTAACAGTAGATGATTTGACCCACTGATTATAAGAGATCATGTTGTACAATAAATCTAACAAAAGTCTGATTTTTAACTTCTTCAGAATAAGAACTCTAAAATAGGAGGCAGGTTATTAGTTATTTAACATACTAACATTATAGGGGATAATAAAAGGATTACAGAAAGAGAGACTGCTTAGTATAAAATCATTCGCCTAGCTTCCACTACAACAAATTGGTTTGTACAATCTAGATTATAAAATACTGAATTGTTTCAAAGGCAATATTAATTTTGATTTACAAACGCGTTTAGGATGGCTACTAAGAGCATTTTCCTTTTTGTTTCTGCCAGATTTATGTCTCAAACTTGGCAAGTTATAGAAAAACAATATTGTATTATAGATTTTGACAAATTCCAAATGAGATGCAATATAGTGCTAGCCTAGTAATCTTGCTATACCAGTGTTGTGCACAAAGAATCAATGTCAGGCTACCAAATGCATAAAACAACCAACCCTTGCCATTCTTACAAGGCTAGCTATAGACAGGGAAACAGACTTAAATTTAGCTATGAATAAATATAATAGTGCCATTTTTATCTCAGTTTTATAAGAATAAACTGCCACTTAGATCAGCTAAAACATATCTCCAAGTGTGTCTGCACTGGATTCCTCACCAGCTTTCTCTACTTTTTTCCTTAGCTTCTTTCTCATATTTTTGGATTGTACGTTCATCAACTTGCCCACTAAGGAAAAGTATCTGCCCTCCAGCAGTGGATTTGCCAGCATCTGTGACCAGAAAGGCGAATCATAGATCATGAAGCAATGATAGCAAACAAATTGAAGCCACAATAATAATATACACAATCTTACAAATCACAAACAAAAGTATTCTTGATCAAATAAAATATCACAAAAATAAAATCAGTATAATGATTTTGATAAAGACTAGACATTATCAGGGGTAATAAATTGAGATGTTGCACCCGAGAGTAATTTAAAATCAAACTGTAAGCAACAAAGTGTCAGTGACTAACAAAGAATCCCACAATTTTGCCTGAGACAGAGAAAAAACCTTAAAGATTGATGCAGTGGTATCCAGGATCCTCATTAATTTATTATGTTTTCCCATTTAGTTTAGGTTGCTTTCATTGAATCTTATAACAGTGTACAAACAAGATTCAAGGAGGTAGTTTTCAAAAAGTACTTAGGAATGGGTTTCCTTAGTTTAAAATGAATTTCTGTAAGACTAGTATAAACTGGGATTTCTGCTTCGCAATACAACAAATTTGTTGTTGCAAGTTCTATTCAACAAGGTTTGCCATAAAATTAAGTATATTTCTACTTTTCTAACTACAATCAAGCTTCTTCCAACTCATTTTGTTGAAAATGTAGTTGCACTAAATCTTTCTCTACATTTGATATCCTTCCAAAAAAATTTTCATATGGAAGTAGCCTAGCTCCATATTGAACTTCTTGAAAATAGAAAAAAAAAAAAAAGAGAAACAAGATTTAAAATCATTGACCCCCTAAACACTTCTAATTTTCATAAATGTTGGGATGTCAAGTGTGAGTAGGAATCCCACATTGGAAAGAGATGGAACTAGTGAAGGACATATAAGTAGAAAAGACCCATAAACTTTAATGCCTTGAAGGTTTTGGGTTGAAGTGTGGTGTCAAAGCCCACGAGTATGTTTCATCACTAGGCCCATGATGTAGATCTCCTATGAAAATGGATTTCCTAGATCCAACAAGTGGTATCAGAGCTAATGGCTCGACAAGTGACGAGTATGAAGATGGTAGTTGAATCCTATGGTTGCTTCCCCACGAAGAAGAGCAAGGAGACTCCTGGTGAGCCTAGACCAGCAGAGTAGAAGGGCTCTTGGTGACGCCATATACTCGAGTTGCTAAGCAAAAAGGCTTTCGCTCAAGGAGGAGTCCAAGCCTAATGTGGAAGTTCACACTTGAGGAGGGGATTGTTAGGATGTCAAGTGTGAGTAGGAATCTCACATTAGAAAGAGATAGAACTAGTGAAGAACATATAAGTGGAAAGAACCCATAAACCTAATACCTTAAAGTTTTGGGTTGAAGTGTGGTGTCAAAGCCCACGAGTATGTTTCATCACTAGACCTATGATGTAGATCTCCCATGAAAGTGAGTTTCTCAGATCCAACAAGTTTTACATGATATCAGAACACGTTTAGTCTAGATTATTAATTTCTCGATTGTCCGTCTGAATGTCAAGTCCCAGCGGTCCGATCCAGTTACCACTGCCTTTATTTCAAGTGACAATTGGATATCCAGTCCTAGTTGCACTTGAGGGGGAGTGTTAGAGTATCTCATATTAACTAAACATTAAAATATTAAAAGGTTTATAAGTGGTAAGGATCAATTATCCAAATGACTAGTTCTAGTCAGTTTGGTAATGGTTGACCCAAGTCCAATTCTTGTAAATGGGCTCTACACTCTACCAATATTAAAAATTCTAATAACAAACAACCAACAAATTCAAGAACTTGCCTAAATTTTCAAAAAAAAATTTCAAAAACTTGCCTAGATTAGGAAGTGCTATTCTTCAAGTGCAGCTGTCAAGCAACTCTAAGGATGTCGAAAAGCTTATGTTAGCAAAGTAAGTGCACCTATATGTAAGACCAATGTTTTTAATGTAATTTTGGAAGCATTTCAAAGAATGTTTTGCAAACTATTGACCTTTCTCATGAGGTTAAGCAAAAAAAAACACAAAGAATTACCCAATTATTTGGAACACTACAGTAAGACAAGACAACACAAAAATCAAAAGGGCACAAGCTAACTTCGGCTAAACCATAAAGTATGCTCAACCTACCAACATGCCCAATAAACACCACATTCAAGTGCCTCTTCTTCCGATCTTCCAGATCATCTAGATCTTCAACCTCTTCTGGAGTGAAAACTTTCATGTCTTTCTCTACTATTAGCAGCCAATTGATAGAGTGAGCAGTAGTAAAAACAAAAGCAATTAAATCCCTAGCTTACAAAGCTGAAGACTATATTCTTATCAAAAACATTTCAAATTAGAATGGAATATTTCCAGATACCTTTTGAATCAACCTGCTCTTCCTGAGATTTCAAAGAAGAATCGTTTTTTGTCTCTGAAAATTTTCCATGAAAAATTGATGCATTGATATATAAGTAAATGACCCAGCTTATAAGGCTGAAAACTGGGGTGGTAACACAAAGATTACAAATTAGAAACGAATATGTTCAGAGTACCTCTAGAATCAAACTCCCCTTCCCGAGATTGCAAAGCAGGTTCGTCTTTTGGCTCTGAAAAAAGCCCATGAAAAGCATATGAAATGAAGCACTCAAGATAGAAGTTTAACAGATATAGAAGTTTAACAGTCTTCATGTGCTCAAATTGGCATAATACACAACAATAACAAACTTCTAGAACATGAAGAAAATATTAATGACTTTGCTTTGCAATTTTTGCTGCCAAAAAGGCTCAGAAAATTCCCCACTTTGCAAAAAAAGGGAGTAAAGACAATAAAAATATATTTAGGCATAACATAAAACCAACCACAATTTGAAACTTAGAAGTCATGAAAATAATTACAGGTTTATCCATACAAAAGTAAAATAAAACAAAGTAGGTAATGATTCATAAATCAAAATAAACAATGGCTCATGTTCACTTCAAGAGGAAAGCAAGAATGCAAGGATCAACACGTCAAACAATTAAGAAAACCAAAAGATTAATGAAAAGGTCTGCACTTCTGTCCAGTATTTAGTCACACAGTGGTTAAAGGTAATAAGAGACCTTTAATTAACTCAATCAGGATACCAGATGGAACTACGGTGGTCACAATCCACCATATGTTAGAATGCCAAAAGAGCAAATATAGATGTCATGCATAATTAAATTACATTTTATTGAAGGATCAAATAAATTTTAATTCTGTTCAAGAGAGATATTTAATTGATTCTATAGCATCCACTCGAATTTTGATTTTTACTTCATGCATAAACAAATTGGATGGCACTCAAATCTTTTATTTCAGTATGCTACTTGAAATTAAGAATGTTATTAGAAATGATAATTTGAACAAGAATTAAAACATGTAAACAAAATCCATGTAAACTTTCACACAAATTAAAACATGCCAGGTAACAAGTGAAACACGAAGTATACTAGACTACAAACCTTCCTCCATTCTATCCCAATTCTCCCCTTCGTCAGGCCTGGCAACTTCTGACCTAACCACCACATAATTCTCTTCTGCTAAGATTTAGTTTAAGCATTCAACAAAACAGTGTTGAAAGAAAACATAATGGCAACCAAAAAAATTGAAGGAAAAGGGAAGAAAAAGGAGCAGAGAAAACAGCGAAATATAATCAATTTTTCACAGGCAGTTGAGTCGAACGGTTATAACTTACCACCTGCTGAATCAAGCTGTAATGAGCGAATCTCCTCCTCGATATCTACAATCAGTAAGAACGTTTAAACGAGTCAAGCTCGTCAATCAGAATATTCACATATAGCTACTAGCTAAGGCAAGTTAGAAGCTAACAGTAACATTGGGTAAATGTAGCCACGCATCACAGAAAGCAACTTCGAAATCTTAATAAAGCGTTCACATTCACCGCCTAAACCTGTACATACTCAATCCACACAGTACTTATCCAGTTATACAGTCCTAGGAACTATCGTTAGAATTCAAATCTAATAAACCATCAGAAGCTAATGAGGTGAGAATATCCATATCACCACCTAAACCGGTAGATAAATCCCAGTCAACGAAACAAACTGAGAAAGAAGAAGAAATGAAATCACCGCAAAAGAAAAAAAAAACTAAATTATGGAGAGTGATAAAGGTTATAGAACAGAAGTCCCACAATCAAATAAAAAAGAGCTTCAGATGAACATATTACAATCAATCTAAGTAGAAGAGAACGAAATTAGAAAAGAAAATAAGGGAAATTAGGGACGTACCCATGGCAAGGGGTTTGTAGAATAAGGAAGCTAGGGTTTTTCAGAGGTAGGGAATTTGTATTTTAATTTATTAACTACTTTAATTGCTGATACTATTTATTAAAACGGCAACTGTTTAGTCTTGAGTAGCCCATCCGAACGAATGTTGTGATTATTTGCATGTGGACTGCCTACAAGTAGAGTTAGCATTTGGTCCGGACCCAGTCCAACCTGCCTGACCCGTTGACTGATTAGTCTTCAGTAGCCTATCTATACGGATGTAGTGAATATTTGAAGGTTGGCATTTGGGCTCGGCCCAGTCAAACATGTTGATTGGTTAGTCTTGAGTAGCCCATCCGTGAGATGTCGTGATTATTTGCACGCGGATGCTCACAGTTAGCATTTGGGCCTAACAAATATAAGTAAAATAATATCATTTTGATATTAAAAAATTAGCTTGACTTGGACCGAGATGGGCTTGGGTTCTGGCTCGGACCTGCTGCCTCGCAAGTCACAACATTATACGAGTTATGTTATGATTCTCTGAATACGTGGGGTCTATTTTCAAAGCCTCATGTTTTTTAGGATCTATTTATTTTTACTTTTTTATTTTCTATATTTATTTTTAAATTTAATAAAAAACTATGTGTTTAAAGTTTTTAGTTTCTGTTTTTATTTTTATTTTGGTTTCTTTTAGTTTTAAAATTTTATTAAAACCATAAAAAGTAAAATTTTTCACAATATCAACTAAATATATACTATTTAATTATTTAATATATTAATTATTAATAAAAATTATAAATAATTTAATTTAATATTATAATTGATTAATTGATTTAAATTTATTTAATAATTTATTTATGTTTTGTAATTAAAATAAAATAAAATAAAATAATAATTATAGTATATTTAAATATCTTCAAAATATATAAATTCAAATTTTGATTTAAGAATTAAAATATATTTAAAATAAATATTTATTATAATAAAATAAAATAATTTATATGGATAATTTGTTGGTAAATATCATATAAGAGATTAAAATAAATTTAATTAATTAAAAAGAATTTATCTTTAAGTTTTATCTAATATTTAATTATCATTAGTAATAAAAATATAATTATATTATCATTAACAATTAAATAAATTTTTATTTTTACTTAAAAGAAAAACATAAACTAAAACTAAAATTAAAATCTAAATAGAAAAATTAAAGTAGAACTAAATAACCCCTTAGTTTTTTAACTATGATCTGTTTTCCTTTTTTTTCTTTTTGGTGTGCCTCAATGGAAAGTTGAAAAATAGAATATCAATTTTGCATGGGAACGAGATAACAGTAAATATCAATACAAACTACTGACCATTTAATTTTTACTAATTGTATAATTGCCTTTTATGATCTTATTTTTATCACAAGTTCTCTTATCATTTTTTACATTTTAAATTAAATTAATATTCATGTATACAGATTTGGTAATTTTATTGCTTTAATTATTTTGTTCATTTAATATATTTCACTTTTTTATACTTTACTATTTATCTTTGATGTGAATTGGTACTTTTTAATTATAAATATTTTTAATTTTTCCAAATAAATTCTCCTTTTCAAAATTTCACATTAATCAAATTTTAAGATTAATAGTTAAAATAATTTGTAATTTATTATTCAAGTAAATATCGTACCTTTTTTAAGTGGTGAGGGTTAGTGTCTTAAAATATTTCATTAATTGTGATAAAAAGAGAGAAAATAAAATATAAAGTGGATAGATAATAAAATAGAAGATAATATAACTAAATGGAGGAATAATGTGATTTTTTGAAAGCTATATTTGAGAGTTCAATTGTATGCTCTCAAATATAGATAATAAGAGACATTACCTATATTATAATATATTATTAAACATTAACTAAAATATTTTATCAATGCATTTATATATGTAAATATTTATTATTTTATACAAATGGATTGGAGAGAAGCTCATAATTACGTCTAAAAAATTTTTAATCATTGAAATAAAAAATGAGATTGATTGAATTTTAAAAAAGAGTGACTAATGTATGGGAAGTGATTCTTAGATAGTTGCAATTACAATTAATTTTTTATTCATTAAATTTTAAATATTTTAAATATTGGCAACTGTAATTACCTTTTGATAAACATTATTTATAATTTGACTTTGAAGATGATTATTCTTAAACTTCTAATCAATTGGAAGATTTCTCGTCCTTTTTATCTCCTTCACTTGTTTTAATAATTTAATCTTTATTGGGTATCTTGGTGATCATTCTTATTTTCTTTAAGGACTAATTTCTCAAAATCCTTATATAGACCTATATCAACATCTTCAAGACTATTTTGGAGGCAAGATGGGTATTAAAATCATCACAAATAACACACATCGATTTTTCAATAACAATAGTCTCCTTATTAAATACTCTATATGCTTTGTTAGTTAAGGAGTAACCTATAAATATTCCTTTTCTTATAGACCTATAGAATAATTAATGTGTTTTGGGTACCTAAATGAGTGTGAGTCTTTAATTGTCGGTCTCCTTCTTCTTTCTAGCCTATAATTTCAAGGGTTTACTTGTTATTCTTTTTTTAGAACAAAAAACTATTAATATGTCCATATTTACCACAAAAATATCATATCATGTTATATGAATGATATAAGTTGGTTTCGCAATGATGTTGATGCATACATGCATTGCTTTGTGTATTATGTGTATATTCATGATGGAGATCTCTCCTTTGGATATCGATTGTTCCTTTTAGGTAGTATGAAAGCCTTAAAAAAATTATGTATGTGATACTTGTTATTCATAAAAATTTGATATTTGCTAATAAATTGATGTTGTAGTCTAAAGGAATGTGAGTGAGATCGCATGTCATCATATGACTTTTTGTAGAAAGTATGCTTATTCTTGCCTTAAGAATATTAAGCTCTACCTAGGTTTATATATATATAGGATTTGCTTTTATGGCAAGGTCTAGAAGATATAGCATATGCATATTATATATGTGTTTGCATAGAATTAGATGTACAATGTCTTTGCCATCTTAGGCAAGGGTTCTTCATTATACAGATGATTTTCCTTAACATATGCTCTTCACCTCAGATCGGATGAAGCATAAATCATGGGTTTAGAATCCAAGGATCATTCTATATGAATCAAGATTGAATTAACGACTCAAGAAGGTATTTTCATAACACCCACAGAATTATAAAGGAATTAGGGTTATAAGGAATGGGCTTTTGTTCTTCACAAGCCCTTGTTTTAATGAAAATCAGGTCTTTAAAGAACACCAAAAAGGATTTCCCTAAAGGAATGCAAGGAACATTCAATATGTGTATTGAGTCTAATTACAAATGAGTTTAGAGTGTTTATATACTAAAACTAATGCCTTAAGTCAAATCCCACAAGGATAGGATATGCATTTCGACCTAAATAATAAACTTCTAACAACAAGCTTAAATTAGGTTGTTTGGGCCCAAAACAAACCAAATGGCTAAGTAGGTTTATCTAAGGCTAGAACCACTTATTTGTCTTAAATAACTTAATTAAGATGTCCAAAACATAATTTAAGTCTGTCTAAACATATTAATGTCCAAAGCATAATCTAAGTCGGTCTAAACATATTACATCATATGGCTCAAAGATGCTTAAAATAGCCTTATTGTAAAAAAAAAGTTGTTTCTAGTTGCACAACATAGTAGCCTTCTTCATCAAGTCCATCTCGTTACTTCAAGCCTTAAATCATCATTATGAACTTAGTTGACGTGTCCTCAAGTGTTTTAGCTTCTTCCTTTGCATATAGATCGATCATCAGATTATTGAGAGTCTCTTGAGCATGTTTAGACGTAATCATACCATTAGTCCTCCAAGATTCTCCAATGGATCTTTTGCCTTAATAACACTTTGTTGAACTTGTTTAAATGTTTTTCCTTGTTGTCCAAGCTTTCTAACACGTTCCATTCCTCTCGTGTTGTCTAAAGCCAGTTGGGATGCTTGATCCTCATCCTTCACACTCTCCTCAAATCGACTTCTTCGTCTATAAAATCAAAAGGAGATAAATCAACAATGTTGAAAGTAGCATGAACATTGTATTCATCTAGAAAATCATCATTTATGTGTTCTCATTGATTCTTTCCACCATTTGAAACAATCCATCACCATGTAGTTGTAACTTACATTTTTGTTTGCCTAGAAATCCTTCCTTTCTAAAGTTTACCCAAACCCAATCACTAGGTTTGAATATCACTTGCTTTCAACCCTTGTTAGCATACTTCTTGTATTGTTATGTCTTTTTCTATATATTCTGCCTTGCCTTCTTATAAAGCTTCTTTACCAATTCGGCTTTCTTCTTTCAATTCAAGATGTATCTTTCACCTAATGACAAAAGCAAAAGATCTAAAGGAGATAGCAGGTTAAATCCATAAACAATTTCAAATGGTGAAAAACCAATACCACTATGTATGGTTAGGTTATGTGCAAATTCAATAAAGGTAATGACTTTTCTCATGTTTGAAGTTTTTACTAACAACAACATGCAATAAAGATCATATTGTTCAATTAACCACTTCAATTTGACCGTCCATTTGTGGATGATAAGTTTTAGAAAACATACTCTTAGTTCCTAACTTTCCCCTACAAAGTTTTCCAAAAATATTTCAAGAATTTAAGGACATGGTCAGAAACAATCGTTTTAGTAACTCCATGTAACTGAACAATTTCAGCAAAGAACAATTCAACAATATAATTAAGATGAATCATTAGTTTTGTGATATGCAATGAAGTGTACCATCTTAGAAAACCTATCAATGACTATAAATTTTGAATTGTGCTCCCTCATAAACCTAGGTAAACCTAAAAAAGTCCATAGAGCTGTCTACCTATGGTTCATTAGGTATAAGCAACAGTCTATACAATCTATAAGGTTGTACAATTGACTTAGCTCGCTTACACTCCCCACATCTCCCACATATTCTTTCTACATCTTTCTGCATGTATGGCCAGAAGAAATGTCCTTTCAAAACATAAATAGTCTTTTTAACACCAAGGTGTCTCATTAAACCTCCCAATGCAATTCTTTTTTTACAAGTCTCTCAAGGAACTTTGGGGTATACAAAGCCTATTATCTCGAAACAAAATCCCTTGTGCCTAAAAAGCTTCTTAAAGGTAGATTTCTCAAATGCCTTAAACACATTGCCAAAATCATGATAATCATTGTGCAGCTCCTTAATGTGTTCGAAACCTAGTAATCTAGCATTGAAAGTGCTTATAAAGCATGTCTCTTAGACAATGCGTCCACATCTACACTTACCTTTCTTTGTTTATAATTGACCACAAAAGGACATGTTTCTATAAAATCCACCCACTTGGCATGCCTTTTAATAAGTCTGTTTTGTCCCTTATATGCTTCAGTGACTTATGGTCAGTATGGATTATAAACCTTTCAGGCTAAAAATAATGATGCCAAGTCTTTAATGCCCTAACCAATGCATATATCTCCTTAGGTAGTGTAAGGTTGCCCCATTAAGTTTTTCACTAAAGTTTGTAATCAATTTCTTATCTTGTGTCAAGATAGCCCCTATTCCAATCCCACTCACATCGCATCCTATCAGCAAACTTAGGTAAAGCTAAGATAGGTGTTATACTAAGTTTCTCTTTCAACAAGTTAAATGCCCTCTCTTACTCAACCCGATTTAAATCCTGCTGATAAGTGTATATTATAGTATGTTTTCTAGAGGTTTAAGTTTGTTTTTAAGTTTTTTCTTAGATGATAATCATGTGTTTAGAACTTAGAATTGTGTTATTATTGGTGTTTTTATGTGTTTTACTTGTTTGATTGTTTTGGAGGAAGGATTTGATCTTAATTTTATGTTTTAAGGGTTGTTTGATGTGTTTATTAGTGAGTCGAAATAGGAAAAATTAAAGAAAAGATGAAGAAGAACTGGAAGATGCATTGCAACTGTATATGGGATGTGCCTCTGTCACGATCGTGCATCATGGACATTTGATTATGCACAACTTTTCTAGCATGCGAAAATTTTGTATTCTTGATGCTTTAGGGCTATTTTTGGAACCAAAACAAATAAGGAAACCCTAGAAAGAACCATTGAAGCCTTAAGAAGTATTAAAGGCAAAAAAAAACACACAAAAAGAGGCTACACATTATAAACAAGGAGATTAAAGTGGAGAAATCAAGTTCAACTCGAGTTTTCTAGAATTTCCAGATCAAGACATAAAATTATTATCTTTCTTTTCTCTACTTATATTTCATTATCTTAGATGTTAATTTTAATTATTGAGATGTTAAACATGATTACAGATTTCTAAATCCATATTAGGACTATTTTGTTTATTTTTATTATTGTTGAATTCAATATATATTAATGATTTGTGGTATTTTTTATGCTTATATTGATAATAAATTGAGAGATTGAATCAAGTTATATATGTTAAGGTGTGCAATGAGAGTTGGTAACTTAATAGACTTGCAAATATCAAATTGATAAACAATTGAAGAGGGATCTTAATTGAGACTTAATTATCATTAGGAATTCTTCAAACCCAATTGAATAGTTAGGAGTAATTTTGTGGATCTAGAGGCTACAATTCTATTGTTATCTATTTCAATTAGGATTACTTGATTAGTTCTCAAGAGAGGGTAACCAAAACCTTAGGGTATCTAAGATCAAGCAAAATTAGATTAACAAGATAAAGGGAAGACAAAATAAGGATAAAATAACCTATAAGTTTCCATTATTGATTAACTTCATTCTTATTGCTAGCTTCACTTATTCAATTGTTTAGTTTTGTTAGCTTATTTCAATTCCAGCTAATTTATTTTAATTCAATCTTTTATTACCTAAGATTAGGTGTATTCAAGTTGTTATATGTCTAATTAATCCTCGTGGGAATGATATCTTTAATACTACAAGTTACAATTTGTATACTTGTAGTACAAAAGTTTTTTGCATCGTTGCTGGGGTTTAAATCAACATCTTATTTAATTTGAATTCTTTGATTTAAGGACGTTAATACTTTTCTTGAGTGATTGTAGTTACATTAACACAAGAATCACAAGGAGCAAA
This sequence comes from Erythroxylum domingense, assembly GCA_025594535.1. NCBI lineage: Eukaryota > Viridiplantae > Streptophyta > Magnoliopsida > Malpighiales > Erythroxylaceae > Erythroxylum > Erythroxylum domingense. The sequence continues at coordinate 24,911,263 of JANQBM010000006.1, forward strand.
TGAGCAAATTGTAAATCTTTTCCTCCAACCTAATGAATGAATTATAGAATGAATAGGAGTTTACTAAAACTCATATAATCTTTGGTGGAAGAATTACCCAAATTATTTTTGGAATAACAATGCAGGGAACAATATGGGAGTAGAAGGTCCACAAAGATTCCAATAGGACAGGCTTGAATCTTTGCAGTCCAAGTTAGACAAGTTAATTGATGTGCTATTAATAGCCTATCGCTAACTACCAAATAATAAAATTCCTAACTACCAAACTATGCAGTAAATGGTGAGATAAGGTTGAACCACAGAGAGCTAGGATGTAAATGTTATTTTAAATGTTGTAACAAAAGAAAACAAAAACACCCTGAAATGATGAAGATGAGACATCTAATATGCAATGAATGTAACCAAAAAGACAAGCACAAAGCAAATTTAGAAAAGTCTAATAATAATGATAAAGAAGTAGGCTGGAGATATCTTTGGGATTCTGAGATGTTCATTGATCCTTGAATCTAAACAAAAGGGTACTCTCATCATGGTGTTAGCCTATGGACTCGATTAAGCTCTCAAACCCTTAATCTCTTTAAAATAAGCAAAACTAATAAGCTCTAAAAATGCCCCAATCTCCAATATAACCTAGAATAGGCTCTTTAAGTTCAATAGTGAAAATGCATTAGGTACTATGAAACAACTAACTTAGGCACCTACTCATAAGCTCGAAAGGTGTAACCTAAAGGTATAGGATCCTAGATTGGTTGATTAAGTATCTTGACAAATTCAACTAACCTATTGCTACTTTCGGGAATCACTATGGACTATTACATATCACAAGCTCAACCCAAGCCTTTAGATTAGAAAGTTACTTAAAGGGTGATCAAACCTATAAGCAATTCCTAATTCATGACATTTATCCTAAATCCTAAACCAACCTAGACCTACAAGCACCAATTTAAGACAAATTCAACTTCATTCTCACAATTTCCATCTTTTCATCCTTATAATATCTCCAAACCCCTAAGTAGTCTGGCCACACATGTTCATATTAAGCATAATTGATATTAAATAAAAAAACCCATACTCAATTAAATAAAACCAAGGCTGGAAATTATAAACGACTTCGTTTAAACACTAACTTAATGGAAATGAAAACTCTTTATGCTAACAAATGACTAATCATACCCCAAATTACAAACTCTAAACTAATTGCATCAAAATGAAAATTCCAACACACACAACTTGCATAAAAACCCAAATTAATTGATCATGAATATAAGAATGTACATAAGTCCTAACTATTAAGGACAAATTAATCAAGAGCATCATAAATAAGCAAGAACCCATAATATAAACCATTAAACATTCAAATGCCCATCAAATATAGATCTGAAAAAGCACATAAATAAACTCAAACAACCAAGATTAAAGCTAGAAAATTGAAGGAATAAACATTCATTAATATAACATAAAGGTCTCTCATAAAATTCATAAAGATCAACTACAAAATCCATCAAACATTCTTTCAAAATATTTTAGAACATGTAAAAACATGATTAACACTAAGAAAGCTTTAAACTAATTGAATAATATGAAAATAAAGCATTGAAACTGAAAGAGAATAGCTAAGCTTATGGAAAATAACAAAACCTTCTCTGCTGGTTCCTCCTCTCTTCTTGGAGCTTTCCAAAAATTGCAGATTTTGAGAGCCCTTCTTTCTTCTTGGAGTTTTTTTTCCAAAAGTGGCAGATTGGAGACTCTTCTTTAGGCCCTTTTCTCTTTCTTTTTGTAATATCTCCCATTTAGGTTAAAACCTAGGATTTTCCTGTACCTCAAAAGTCTAAAAAGCTCCTCAAAAATTTAAGTTTGGAAGGCCGTCAGAGTTTGTCTGCGCATAGGCCACAATCGTGGCCTTTAGTGCACAATTGTGGCTAGTTTATCTGCTCTCTGTCACAATCGTGGTTGACTCTCTATGATCGTGGCCCTGTGCTCAAGCTTCTATCACGATCGTGACATATTTGCCACAATTATGCCCCGGGTTATTTTCTGGGTCTTCTCCGATTGTCCTCTAAATGCCCTTGATGGTTTCTCCACTATGGATGGCTCTCTAAACTTTGTCAAACTTCTTTCTTTTAGCATATATTTGTGTTCACTCCTTTAATCTATATGTAAACATAAGATGAACACAAATTGAGTATTTAAACACAAAAATAGGATTGAAAAGACATTGAAATGCATAAGAAAATATACGATGATTTAATCCTATCAGCTAAACTCTAAGTTTGATAGCCAAGATGAAGTCAAAAGAGGATGGAAGCAAAATTTGATCAAATAATGAAGAACCACTCCTCTTCCATTCATAACTTAGAGGTTCAAGTTGAGTAACTTTCCAACGCATTATTAACAAAGAATGTGGGAAGTCTTCTAAGTAACACAGATGCATAACTGATATCCTTGTTGTGATGTGACATTTATGGGAGTAACCATTCCAATCATAAATGTCAAGCACTATATTATATTTGGAAGAAACCATATTACGTCCAAAACTAGCCTCAGAATACACTATATGAGCATAATAATACTGAGTCAGATACAACATGTTATTGGAACCTATTAATGCCTTACAACGAAGAGTAGACCAAGGTCGATGACATGAATGAAGTTGTTGTTCAAAAAGAGAAAGAAGAATAGAGGACAAAGGAAATTGATGTTGAAGAAGAGAAGGAAGTCTCTTTTACAAAAGAGGAAGTAGAAGAGTGGGCAAAGGTGGTTATGGAAGAAAAAGAGTAGTTCACCTTCCCACAAGACAAATTGTTGGAGTTAACTAAAGATTCAGGGAGTTTCATTATTCCTTATTTCATTGATAGTTTGTTATGGAAAAGGGCATTAATAGCATCACTTGGATTTCTTAATTTGATCAATTATATCCTTATTATCTTACAACATGTAGCTTATTCATAGGCTATTAAACTGCTATGGGGAGAAGCAAATCGAAGCAAGCCACTAATTATATACCCAGGTTGACGATAGATGTGAAGGGTACATCAATCTAGCAATGTTAAACAAGCACTACTTGGGAGGCAACCTAGGTTTTATATTTATATTTTTATTTCATTTATTAGCATATTTTGTTACTTAGGATTTTCATAATTTCTTACATGTATGTTTATTATTTTATTATTTTTAGAGTGATTTTGATTAATGAATATCATTTTTGTAAAGGTTTTACAAGTTAGGGAACAAATTCTAGAGGATGCTCGAGGAAAATTGTAACATCCTATTATCCGTGTTGAGACTAGAATAGTAAATATGAGAGATTAGTCAGAAATTCGAAAATAACATTTCATGCTCATGCATTATATGATATGCTCATATTCAGGAATATTGAATTTTTGCACATAAAAATAATTGTATATGCATTCATAGACATTCTAGGTATAATTGATTTATAATTGAATTATGAATGTGATTTTGTGGAGAATTGTGGTTTTTATATGTTGAAAATTGATTTGGAGAGTATGTTTAGTAATTTAGAATTTTTGGAGAATTTTAGAAAAATTTGGGTAATTTTGGACGAGGAAAAATGCCAAGTGGCAAAACAATTGACAAATAGCAGTAGAATTAAGAGTTAAACGGCAGTGAAATTTTTTACTTATGACTTTGGGGTTTAATGACATATGTCATTGAAATTTGGAGACAATTAGAGTAGAAATTGGAGTTGAATGGACAAATTGAATGAGAAAAACCTAAGTGAACCTATAAGGAGATGACATGTGGCAAGTGATTGCCAAGCCATGTCTTAAAAATCACTATTCTTTTAATTGTAAAGACCCTCCTTGTCTTGTTTCTCACGATGCTTTCTAATTGAAGGGTATTTGTTCTTGCTTTCTTCTTCTTCTACGTGACCTTCTCTTCTCCTTCCTCATGAATCTTGTTCCCAACCTTCACCAACTTTGAACCTAGCCCTCTTATCTTTCATTTACTACTCTTATCTTGTTCTATTCTTCATTTCTCACCAAAGACCTAACCTCCCAACCTCTATGATGATATACGTGGGTCGTATGAGAAGCTAGGGTTGGTGTTCTTTTGAAGGATTTGAAGAGAAATCAAGTAAGTTATATGTTGATTTTCAAGGGTTAGTGTAAATAGAACTTATATGTGGAGTAATTTGAGATTGATGGGTTGGACATGAATTTATGTGTATGTGTCGTGGATGAAGAATAAAGAATGTTTTTGTCTTATTTTGAGTATTTGATTTGTTAATAATTGATAAGTTGTTGTTGAGATGATTTTTGAGATATAAAGTTCATTATGATAAATGTGTATATCATGTGTTTTGTTTTTTATGTATATCATCAAGCATGGATTTTGAATTATGTATAGATGATCTTGAACTGTAATTAGGGTATTATTGAAGAAGAAATAATGTGGATATAAGTTAGAAGTGATAGATTAAGAAAAAGAGATGAATTAGGAAGAGATTGATGAGGAAATGTGCTGGAAATGTGTTAGATGTAGTGGTTCAATTGAACATGCGTCGTTTTTTTTGACATATCATGATCTATAGATATCCAAATAGGATGATTGTTAATTTATATTAAACTTGAGACGAATGCCTACAATTTTCATGAGCAAATCGAGTTTGAATTCTGGCTTTAAGAGTATTGAAAATTGTCTTGAAGTTGAGTTTCAGATTTTGTCTCCGTTTCTAAACAGTATGGGTTAAATTGTGTGTGACTTTTAGATTAATGAGCAAAATTGTATGAACTTAGATTCTTTAGAATCTTAAAACATAGATGAACAATTGTTTAGAAGATGACTTTGCCAAAAAACCTCATTTTCTAGGTGTAAAATGGATGTGAAGTTCGGAAAAGAAAAAAAAGTTATGAGTTGTACAATTTGAGGGTATGATCACGAACTAGCTAAAAGTTCAATTATACACAGTATGTGGTATTTTGAGCATAACTCATAGGATACTAAACCAAATTGAATGATCTTAGTGTCATTAGAAACTTAAGAGATAGGCGAACAATTTTCTGGAAGAAAGTATCATCAAATGAATTCATTTTCTTAGTAAAAAAGAACTTGGAAAGTTGACCCGAAAGTGTGTCTTAAGAAAAATCTGAATTGAAGAAATGAGTTATGAATTTTGATTTTTATGGTATTATAGATGTAACATCCCGTTACTTGAATTAAGATTAAAATGGTGTTTATTGGAGATTAATGAGAAATTAGGAAGCATAATTCATGCTCATGCATCATTGTATATTCACACATATGTGAATATTTATTTTGATACATTAAAAAAAATGTACATGCATTCATTGACATTTTTTGGGTAACATTAATTGTTAAAAAAATGCAATTAAAATGTGAATTATGAATTATTTGCGTTAAAAATTTATTTGGAGACTATTCGTATTATTTTGGATTTTTTGGTGAATTTTGGAAAATTTCAAAATTTTGGGGTATTTTTTTAGAGTTAATAATAATAATAAAAATAATAGACCAGTGAAATTGTGACATGTGGCAGTAGTGAGCAATGACACATATTGAACATGCAATATAGCCACGTGGTGTATGGGTTCCGTGCAGCTTATTCCTCTCTTGTTGTCTCTCCACCGAAAGCATTGTTAAACAAAAACAATTTTCTTCTTGTTATCAACACTGAAACACCAGTCGTTCACTCTATACACTTGATTCACTCATATTGCCAAAAGCTTTGTTAAATCAAGTAAGTGATTTTGGGTAATGATTTAATGGTATTTTGTTGATGTTTGAACTGGACTAAATGGGTATGATAAATGAAGTGACTGGAAATAATAGTATAAATAAATATGTGCATACTCTGTATACTTTGTTTTTGGTTTTAAAAAAAACGAATATGGGTTGTTTTTACTGTTTATATGTGAATCTGTGGAGTATGAATGAATATGAATGTAAATGAGTTTTATGATA
>JANQBM010000006.1:24969658-24980565 GCA_025594535.1 Erythroxylum domingense
TATAATTAAAACCTAATCACAACAAAATAATAAAATTAATCCCAAACATATTGAAGAAGAAATCGGGGTCCAACAAACATGGTCTTCATAACATCATCAACATTCAAATAAACCATTTTACAAAGAATAGAAGAAGTAAAATTGACAGAAAATTGAATAAAGGGATTCTTTCTCTTCTTTGTCAAAATTTGTAAATTTTGGTGTGATGTTCTATTTTCCCCAATCTTGTTGATGATCCTTGATTTCAATCCTTCCTCAAGGCTCCAAACATATGTTCTTCACTCAAGGATGGTGTTTCGAAAGAAGGGTTTTCGTCTCCCCTCTAAGATAGAGGCTTAATTATGCTTTTATAATCTAAAAAACCTAAGTTTAATAAAGCCCTGCATATTGTCTCTGATTGTAATTTCCACGATCATAGGAATTGGCAATAGATGAAATCCTCTTGTCTTCTCCTCTTTGATCTATAGTTTAATCTCCAAGTTGCTCCATCTTCCTTCCTGCATAAAAAATATTCAATTCTTACCTTAAATTAACACCAAACATAAAAGAACAACAATGGAAATCAAAATAAATGAAAACATACAAAATGAATCCTAAACTACAAAAATAATCAAAAATTATGCGAGAAAACGCGTGCCAATTACCTAGAAAAACATATACTAATGCACAACTATCAACATCCCAACACTTAACTCTTTACTTGTCCTCAAGCAAAATAAATACAATCACTCAATTCTATCACTTCATTTTTACAGAGATCAAAGCATACAATTCCTCAAATTTAAGCCAACTCAAAAATCAAGTTAATACACATATCATGACTACTTTTTCATTGGTGTACATAAGAAAACTCAATAATTGACACCATCACTCAAAGATAAGTAAAGATGTGAAATGAATCTTCCTCACGGTTTTCACTTATTTCTCTCAAGTGTTTGATGGTTAGTGTAACTTCCTATAGGAAACTACATTACCATAGGCTTGCTAATATACCAATTCTCCTCTACAATAATTGCATGCCTAAATAAATCAAAAGGACTTGTTTCAGGTTGTAATGTGGTAAGGGTTAAGGTTGGTAAAGCAAGAAAAAGGTTAACACAAGCATTCGTAAAGTAAAAAGTGTATAAAATGGGATAACAAAACATAACTCTGAGATATACAAATGTAACTCATATTCTGCACTTATTAATGCTCTCACTTGTTCTTCCTTTTTCTTTTCTTTTCTTTTCTTTTATTTTTCAACATTTTTTCCATTTTTCTTTCTTTTTCATCATACATGGAAGAATTATGAATATAATATTAGATAAATACAATGTCGTCCACAGGTAGAAATACATTCAACTCATCTAAGTAAAATTTTCACATCGATCCCAACTAATGTATTACTTAATACTTTACTAAGCTTGTGAATAGGTAGGTTAATGGGCTTTAAAGTTTTAAAATTTTAGGTGTTTTCAAGAAATAAAAGGTTAAGGCTCAACAGGGGTACCAAGGGATAATCTAAAAGTTAGGTCATTTAAGCCAAGGGCTAGAACAAAAAAAGGGCCTTAATCATCTCTATTAAGAATGCATTCAGTAGACTCAAACCGATTCAAAGCAAGTTTTAAAGGCAATAACCTAAGGAAGTATCTCTCAACAAAGAAATAAAATGACTATAGATAGAGTCATATGGCTCAATCCTCACATTGGCTCAATTGAAAACTTATTATGCATCTCTAAACTACCTAATTGTTCAAATGTCAATTTGTGAATAAGCTTATGTAACCAACTATTTTTCATCACTCTGTATGGTTAACTTTCTACTCAAGTAGCCTAATCCGAGTTCAAGCATGCATTCAATCTAATTCCAGCTAACATGACATAATCTCGTGGCAATATCCATCAGAATGATTCAAGTGCAATTCTTTTGCTGACACAAAGCACATGCTATGCCTAAACATGCATCCTATTTAACAAAATGCAAACATTGCAATTGAGAAAGTCAATGTCACCTTTCCACACTTAAAGATCACATTGTCCTCAATGTGACAAGTCAACCACCAAATAAAGGGAAATGACATCAAACCATACAAAAGAAAATTAAAACCAACAAATGACATTAAACAATACAAAAGAAAATGACATGAAACTCAACAAAAATTGAAATGACACCAAATAAAAGAAACAACAAAATTTAAAAATGAAAGGGTAAGAGAAGCTTATTCAAATGATGGTGGTGATGGTGTTGGGGAAGGAGCTTCAAAATTCTTCCTCCGACAAAAGTTGAGGAATCTCTTCTTCAAACTACGGTGCTCCTTGTGGACTTTTCGTATTTAGGTGCTGAGCTCATTTAGTTGGGATTTCATTTGTCATTGATTGGAGGCCATCTCGTTGAGGATTTGCTGAAATCAGTCGACCTTTACTGATGCACTTGGTTCCTCCTCTACTGCTTCTTCCTCTGGCTCTGGGACTGCACAGGATATGGAGGGTCGGGAAGCGGCTGTACTGGTGCCCCTCTTACTCCTCATTGTAGTGTGCGTCTGAGGATGTCAGAGTTCTAGAATGGACCTCCACAATCTCGGAGCATCTTAAATAAGATATGTCAAACATATCATGTGGCATTGTACGCACCTCTTCCACATTAAGGTTATAATACTGAGCTAAAGTAGTAATAACATACAACATTCCAAAATATGGACTCCTTTTATTGACAACATTTATTATTGATCAAAAAAATCTAAAAGATGTGTTGATTTTAACTTTTCAATCCATGCATCATAAAAAGAAAAGTTATTTGGTCGAACATTTGCTACTTTCAGTTTTATTGAACAGAATTAAGCAAATAAATTTATGCAAGAGCAAATGTTTGACACTACATATTAAAGAATGCGATGCATTCTTAGAGTCAAAATTTTCTTCCCTCGTTAGAGTTTTCCAATAGGAATCCACATTAAGATCAATGTGATCATCTAAAATTTTTGTATTTTGCAATCAAAAAGATTACACATGACAGTATAATCCAATTTGTAAACAATACCGAATAACCTAAACTAAAAAAACATCCATTTTAGGGTTATATCGGACAGTAGTGAAAAACTTAATGGTCATTATAGGATAGATAGGCATGTCACACCAGATGACCCTATTCTAACCTATGTTTGCAGGTAGTCACTCAATTTTTGACCTCACTTCTATATTTTCTAACACTTCAAAATCAAAATACCTAGGAGTGACTATTTCTCTAGCCCTAAAGTCTCAAAAATGCATACCTTCTTTTTCTGAGTAAATCGAGAATGGGGCCTAATAAGCTACCTCTAAATCAGACTTATCTTCACTAGAAACTTGACGGCAGAGTTCGTCAGTCAGTTTTTCGAGCTATCATCTTCCTTAGTGCCATTGTAAGAAAAAAACCTGCAAAAATTGAGAAGAGGATGAGTGAAATTCGTATTTAAGAGAGAAAGCAAAATCTTACACAAATCCTTGTATTTTTGAATGATTAATTCATGAAAGGATGAAAGGATTGTAAGATTAATGAAAAGAAATGAATATAATACTAAAAATCTCAAGGAAAAATAAAGAGTTTAGAGAGTAGGAGGATTTTTGTGGGTTAGAGAGAGTAGTGAAAATTTTGAGAGTGGGTGAAAGAAGAAAATGGGAGGGAAGTTTAAATTTCCCTCCCGGATGGATCGTGGGAATTCCCACAACAATTCCTACGATCATAGGAATCACCATATTTCCCATAATTGTGGGTTATCTCTTTTGAAACTTTCTGGAGAGATTTCCCTTGATCGTGGGAATCAAATTGGTGATTCTTACGATTCCAAACCTTCTTCCAAGCTTGATATTGGTTCTTTATGAGCTCACAACCTACAAAAACATAAAATTAATATTATCATCAAGGATTTCGAAAAGAAAAAAGTTGAAATTCAAATAAAAACCAAATTGAACATTATTCACACTCAATTCAAGCATGCTTATAACTAAAGAACCATACCAATGAATAAACATAAACAATTAGAAAGGGAGTGGAATTCTATGGGTTGCCTCCCATGTAGTGCTTCTTTTATCGTCTGTAGCTTGACTCTCTTTTTTACATAAGGCGGTTCAAATGACTGGTACGGTGGCAGTGCTAAAACTGATCTCAAATCTATATATAAGCCAACCCGGTATAGACTCCACCTTCCTTGTTGTTTTCCTTCCCACGCCTTCTCCTATGCGATTGTTTCTTCTTGGATGCATTCCCAAGATCTATGATATCTTCTTATCCTACTTGTATTTATAATTCCTTAATATCTGTTGGGAGTAACGGAGGACGATAGCCTTTCTTGGACACCTTGAAAGCCAATTTCTCCTTTCCAACTCTCAGTGTTAATTCTCCCCCATTCACATCAATTATCGACCGAGAAGTGGATAGGAACGGTTCCTCAAAAACCATCAATGTTTTTGCATCTTCTCCAATGTCTAGTATGTAGAAATTTGCAGGGAAGATAAATTTATCAATCTATATCTGCGCATTCTTAATGATCCCCTTTGTCTGATGCACTGTTATGTCGGTCGTTTTCACTAATCCCTTAGTATGCTCTGGCTCTTTTAAACCCATCTTCTTACTAAACGTGTAGGACATCATATTGATACCAACTCTCAAATCTACAAATGCCCTAGCTATCTCGATCCCATTTATACTACACATAATGAAGAAATCCCCTGAGTCTTATTTCTTTTGTGTTATGTGTGGACTTCCTTATGCATTTGCTCGATGACTTCTTTCTTCATCGGCTCCTTTAATATGAGCTTTGTTTGAAATTGATTTGTTACATCTGTTATCTTGCTTCACTCAGCCTCTTTGAAATTCCTTGCTGCTCCACTTGAAGAAGACTTCTGTTGAGCGAAAATATGATATGGAATTCCAAGTTGAAGTTTCCTTATCGACTTGCTTGCTAGTTCACTTGGAAAGACCTCCAAAACTGTTTGTTCTTCTCCTCTGACTTCGTCTTTCTCCTCACGTTCACTTTCTTTTTTCTCTGTCTGAATGAGGACCATGATTCATTCCTTTAGGTTGACCTTGGTGTTGCTCGGTAGGCTACCTATATTTCTTGAAGATAACGCGTTAGCAAGTTAACCTACCTGAACCTCCAAATTATGGATCGATAAGGCATGATTCTTCAAGATTTGGTTAAATTTGGCCTCCATCTACTTTTGGCTTTCTTCCTAGCTACCAAATATCCTTTTTTGATTCTCCTATTGAGCTGCCAGTTTGGACCCCAACATTTCCATCATCTTGTCCATCTTACTCTCAATCGCTCTAATTCAATGTTATTGGAATCCCGGTGGTCCTTGTGGTCTCGCTTAGCCACCTGCATTATTATTAGTCCAAGAGAAATTTGGATAGTTTTTTCATCCTGGATTATAAGTATTGGAGTACAATTTGTTACCTCTTTATGGCTGGCCTAGGTAACTTACCTATTCGGTACCATCGGCTTCTAATAGGAAACATTCCGCTGAGCCGTGGTTGTTCTGCCCGCACAGCTCACATTAAACTTGCATCGTCTTCGCTGTAAAGGAGGATGCTCCTTGCATGTTGTTCAGCTGCTTCTTAAGAGTCGTGATCTGAGCCTACAAAGCAGTAACATAGTCAATGGGTGTCATACCTTTTTGTTCTTTCTGCCCTTATCTGCTTCTCTCCCTCAACCACATGCAGTTGTTGCTTGCCAACTCTTCCAAGAGATTATGAGCTGCTTCCACTATCTTCCTCATAAATGAACCTCTAGCTACTACATCGATAGTTCCTCTGGTGCTCGGATTCGCTCTACTGTAGAATTTATGAAGAAGGAACTCTCTCGGAAGGTTGTGATGAGGATAGCTTCTCTGAAGTTTTTTTAAATCTCTCCTAAACTTCGTAGAGAGATTCTCCATTGTTTTGCTGGAAATTTGTAATCTCCTTGATAATCCTTTTCGTCTTTGTTAATGGGAAATACTTACTAAGGAATGATTGGGCAAGCTCCTCCCAACTCGTAATCTGGCCTGAATTCAACGAGTTGTACCACACTTTGGCCTAATCCTTCAACATTAATAAGAACAATCTCAGCTTCACCACATTGTCGTACATTCTGTTGAATCAGAATGTGTCGCAGATCTCCAAGAAATTTGCGATGTGAGTGTTCGGTTCCTCATTGGATAGCCCGTAGGACTGCACATTATTTCGTAGAATGTTAAGTAGCGTTGGCTTTATCTTGAAATTATTTGTTTAGACTACCTGTCTCACCACTACTTGAGGACTAAATCCTGGCCTCATGAAATCCATCAGAGTCCTCTCCAGTCCTCCTTGTTCTCCTTATTCAGCCATATCTTGTTGAGAAAAGTTAAGACGCTTTGCCTGTCATAATTCTCTTTCGTGTCTCTTGATGTCAGGAAATTCATCTTCGCTCACTTCTTTCGTTCTTCGTGTGCTCCTTATGTTCATGCACCTGCAATTACACAAGGAAGAGTATCAAAAACTTTTAAATCAAAGTAATCTAACTTAACCAAGACGCTAAACAATCAATCCCCAGCAACGATGCCAAAAACTTGTTGGAGGTAAAAACAATCTACTCGTTTTACGCTCAAAAACTGCAAGTGAACGGGACGTGACTTGTAGTTAAAAAGAGCGGATATCAATCCCACAAAGATTGATGCCTAGACACCATTTAATTTAGACAAAATTTTGTTTAAGAAACAAAATTGTTTAATGCAATTAATCTAAAAAATTAAATTAAAATTAAAAGACTAACGCAACGCAATAGACAATACCAAAACGCAGAAAAATTGGAATTCAAGAATCTAAAGACTAGAGATTACTTTTTTCCCTATTTTGTCTCCCTCCTATTTTATAATCGAATTGTGTCTTACCTAAGATTTTCGAATGTATTAATTACCCTCTCTCAAGGTGTAACTAATTATCCCTAATCAAATTAAAGGAAATCAATTGGATGATCTCTCAACCTACCCAATGACTCTACAGATTCAACTAGTTATTAAACTATCCTATGGGTGATCAACTGACTTCGCCGAGATCTCTCTTCTAACTAATAAATTAATGTAATGATTGTATATCTATAGGCTGTCAAACTCTTGTTGTACAATCCTACAAAATTAATCTTACTCACTCTCTCGATTTATTGAAAGAACACAAATAAAATCAACAATCATCAAAGACAACTTCATTCAATTCTATAAAATAGAAGTTCTATCAAAATAGTTCAAAAGCAATCCCTAAAACTAAATCAGCCTAACATGGTCTCTATAACAATATCGACATTCAAATAAACCATTTTACAAAGAATAGAAGAAGTAAAATTGACAGAAAATTAAATAAAGGGATTCCTTCTCTTCTTTGCCAAAATTTGGAAATTTTGGTATTGATATGTTATTTTCCCCAATCTTGTTGATGATCTTTGACTTCAGTCCTTCCTCAAGGCTCCAAACATGTTCTCTTTACTCAAGGATGGTGTTTCTACAGAAGGGTTTTCGTCTCCCCTTTAAGATGGAGGCTTAATTATGCTTTTATAGTCCAAAACACCTAAGTTTAATGAAGGTCCACGTATTGTCTCAGATACAATCCGAGACAAATGAAATCCTCTTATCTTCTCCTCTTTAATCTCTAGTTCAATCTCTAAGTTACTCTATCTTCCTTCCTGCATAAAAAATAGTCAATTATTACCCTAAATTAACATCAAACATAAAAGAACAACAATGGAAATCAAACTAAATGAAAACATACAAAATGAATCCTAAACTACAACAATAATCAACAATTATGCAAGAAAACACATACCAATTACCTAAAAAACATATACTAATGCATAACCATCAATAGCTCTATCTAATAAACCCTTTCTTACTCAAAATTTTAAGTCCTTGCTCACTTATGTGACCCAATCTGCAATGCCACAACTATATATTGTCATCATTTTACCTTGATGATTAAGTGCCACCCACCAATTATATTACTATTTTTCCTATTAAGACCAATATTATATGTTGTAATTTTCCTTTCGTTATAGTCATGACATCCTTTAACACTTTAACCTACTCATGACCACCAGAATTCTTCTATCCTTAACTATCATGAATACTTATATAAATTATATTTTTTCATAGCTCAAAAATATATTAGTCATCTAATATTCTAAAAATTTTACCATGTATTTATATTTATACTAAACCACTACCTTTGACAATATGTTATACATCATCACTTAATTTGACAATGCCATTTCATTATTTTAAAGAACATAATTATTTTTTATTAAGCATTATATGATAAGATGTGTCAATGTCTATCACCTAACAATTTGTAGAACCAGAATTACTAGCAGTTAAAACATTGCTTGCCTATTCCATTCTCTTCATTGGAACTCTCTTATACTACATCACACCCATTTCTCTATATGTTTCCTTTTTTCTTATTTCACTTCTTTCGCAAGGGACAATCCCTTTTAAAGTGTCCTTTTTCTTTCCAATTAAACCATTGAACAACTTTAGGCTTAATTTAAATAATGACTTGCTCTAATTTCTATAATCATTTTCCTTATTCCTACCTCTACTAATGACTATATCCAAATTTAATCCATCTTCATATATACCAAATAACTTTTTCTTTAATTCTTTGGACTCCAAAGCATCCTTCATTTTATTAACAGAAATAGTCTATCTCTTATACATTATAGTATCAGCAAAATTTTCACATAAAATAGGCAATGAACACAAAAGGATTATAGCTTGATCCTCATCTTAAATTTTAACCTTAACACCTTGTTTTAAGATGATTTGATTAAAATTATCAATATAATCTTTCTCTTTTGTACTTTTTATCATCCTTAAGGTACACAAAGATGCTTTTGATATAAATGATTCCTTAAAGACTTCTTCTAATACTTATTTTCAAGTCATTTCCATAACAAAGTAGCAAATGTTTCATCAACCACTTCTCTCAAAACTTCATCTCCCAAACTCAACTGTACAATATTACGTGCCTTTAATAGAATCTCTTCCTTTTTTGATAACCACAAACTTTTTTTAAATTTTGCTCTCCTTCAAAAGATAATATGTATCCCTACTAAACAACTTTCATAAAGTGAAATCTTTCAATCCATTGAATTTCTCAATATTAAGCTTATGAAAAGACATCCTAACAACAGACTCTAGATTCGTAAAGAAAACTAAACTTTGATACCAATTTTCAGTTGATCTGACACCAATTATCACATAAACGAGATAATATAGAAAGAAAATAAATGAAGCAAAAATAAAAAGTTTACGTGGATTGGTCAATATGTTACCTATGTCCACAAACAAGGGAATTGTTTTCACTATTATAAGAAGACAATATAAGGAGAATATTATAACTACAGGCTTCAATGTTGGCCCTAGGTCTGGGTTCTCATTTCGTGGCGACAAGGTGCTAAAATTGGGGAAATTTTGGAAAATAATAGTACAAGTAAAAAAATAAATAAAATAAGCATAAGTCACGGTTAGGAGTAAAAACAAATACACAAATAAATAAAAAAAGAGGATGTCACGGTCGTGCATTTGAAAATGTCACAGTCTTGAGAATAAAAAGTCATGGGCGTGAGAGGTAGAAGTCGTGGTCTTACTTGTGCATGATCACGAGCTTCCAACAAAAATGGCAATTGCACAATCGTGCATTTTGATGAACAATGCAGCTTTTGCACACTTACTTCAAATCTTAATAACTTTCAATCCTAAACTCCAAAATTTATAAACTTTATGTCGATAGAAAGATAAGAGAATGATCTACAACTTTCATGCTGACAATTTTGTCAAATTATGCCCAAATCAATATAGTTTATTCATCGAATTTTCATAACACACTTTTATCCCCTTATTCTCTTTTTTTCTCTCATCTGTCAATATACATTCTCACAAAACAAAAGACCCGAATCCAACAATCATAGACTATACATACATAACTCCTAAATTAACCATTTTCTTAAGAATAAATATCCAAAAGCCATTAAAGAACTAACAATTTTATTCCCAACCACAATTCACACTTAACAGAGAAGAAATTTCTGCATATATACAAAGAGAACTTCTTCAACCCTTCTTTCATTCATTTCTCCACAAGAAAAAATTTCATCTCTCAGATATTGCAAAGTTTACGCATAAGTTCAATTACATAGTAAGATTCAAAACAGTAGCATAATCCAAAAATACAAAATGAATGCTCATGCTTGATATACTTTTAAAGTACTAAAAGTTTATAAACTAACTTAGTTACAAAAGATATACTTCTTAGAGATTTGCCAAAGTTTTTGCAAGGTTTACTATTGATTTGCTGATTCTTGCACCTAAGGAGTGGAAAGAAAATAGGGTGAGCTGGGAAGCTCAGTGGTTAATACGTTTATAGCTATCGGTGATGAGCCACACACACACACACATAACCAAGCATATTTATATAAACTAATCCAGTTTATAAAACACTTAACTTAAATTACAATCACATAATCCATATCATATATTTTGCAATCATCAAACAAAGCATTCAATTATAAATCATGCTCAACAAATCACAAAAAAGTACATAACAATATGGCTCGAAATAATCCCATAAAACATAATAGCGAAACCAAAGTTTACACCATGAACAGAAAGAGTCCATTTTTCGGAGCTCATGTGTCACAAGCGGGCAGCCGAGAGAAGGCTTTAGGTCAACATGCACGTGACGAATGAAATGGTATCTCTCTTGCCCACACAAGCAAATTTCTGATGCTTACATATTTCATATCATATTCATATTTTCATGCTTTTTAAATTTTTTGTTTTTTGTTAATATCAAAAATTCAAAATAGTAGAATTCTTGCAAAGCAAACATGATATTAAATTCACAGAACATTTTTCCCACATTCACAATGATTCAAGACAAGCAT
>JANQBM010000006.1:24991752-25005234 GCA_025594535.1 Erythroxylum domingense
ATAAATGTACCTTCTCTTTTAGAAGATTCATTTGTTCTTCAAAGTCCTTTGTTGTGCTTCTTTGAACCTTTTTATTTGTCTATAGTATTATTGTTTTTGCTTGATTACATAATTCGTATACAAATTTTGTTATTCATATACAACATATTCATTATGAGTTGTTATATAACATACCCACTGTATATTAGTTGTATATTCAAAATCAAAATTTTCATAATATACTTCAAATTAATTTAACTATTACATTGTTAAAATTCAATACAATATTCTTATAACATAATTAAAAATAAAAAGTACTACAACCATAACTAATCCTATTACAATGTTCATTAACATACACTTCATTTCTTTTTTTTCTTTTCTCAATAAATGTACCTTCTCTTTTAGAAGATTCATTTGTTCTTCAAAGTCCTTTGTTGTGCTTCTTTGAACCTTTTTATTTATCATTGATAATTCACTCCTTAAATTTTGAATCAATTCAACAGCTCTCTTAGTAAATTCTTCATCGAATCATTTGAAAAACTTGCATCTCCCAACCTAAAACATTCGATTTCATTAAAAATATACCTTAAACACAAGTTTAACATTCAACTTCATTAATCAAATAACAATAACTTCTCACCGAACAATTAGGGCATCCATAAAACCTTCGGCCAAGATTATGATCACTTCATGAAATCCTCAATAGGGCCTTTAGCCCACAATAGCAAAAGATATTGCCTAACTTTGAACTCACTATTGCATTAGTCAATAATAATTATTCCATCTGCATACTTAAAAGATGATAATAAGATAATATATGATTGGGTAAAAATGCATTCTATTAACTATGTCATGAAAACACATATAATTTGAAAACGAAGTGTCATATGTTTATCAACAATCACTCGAACTATTTCAATGCCTATATCAAAGAGGTTCAAGACAAACTTATCTTAATCGTGAGAGAATTTTTGAAATTGAATGTATTTCAATTATGAGAGATTTTCTGAAATTGAATACATACAATTTGGCATTTGGAAAGAGCAGCAACATGTTTAAAGAACAAAATGTAGTGGATACGCAACTAATCTCAAGAATTGAACAGCACAAAGAGGTTTTACATCTTTTTCTTACTCTTGATTGTGCATTCTTTATATTAGTTAGCATATGTTTTGATGGCACCTCTTAACTAATTTCATGATGCTATAGAGGTGAATAAAAGGATAAGACTTGGAGGTATCCAAAAAGGCATGCAAATAAATACATAAAACATTTTTTCAGTTTAACACCGTTGACCCACTATATATGCCTATCTACCTGTGTAGAGTTAGTCATCTTTTGTCTAAAGCTTATTAGAAAATATGCCTATTTACTAATTGGAACTATATCTGGCATGTTTCTAAGGTTTCTTTACATAAGAATTTAAAGTTTGAGCTATTTTTCAACTAGTTATAATGCAGTTCCCATGAACCATCTAATATTTATGAGATTCATATGTTCGATCAACAATTTGATATTTCTCAATACCCATTGGGTGTTCCGTTTCTTTGTAATAAGAAAGGCCACCAAATTTAAGCATAATAACCTTGTTAGTTAACAAAAAAGTCGATTGCCGATATTTTGGATGTATTACCTTATCCATAGTTGGGATTGATAAACAAAACAAAAAAAACCAAAATTCCACTCTAAAAAAAATGGTATATTGTTGACTTAACCGAAATCTTTTCATTATAATCAAAACTAAGGAGTGTTAATATGGTGTGCACGTTGAGTGTATGCAAGTAGTGAACATAATAAGATAACACTTAATTACTACCAACTATTGTCTAGCAGGTAATATTGCAATTTGTAAAAGTGATCAGTGATCATCAATAATATGATGTCAATAAAATTTGATTAGGTGTTTATGTTACATATTGGTCGAAGAAGCTTAGGAGAATTATAGTAAAGACAATCAAATGTCTCAGCTAAAAAAAAAGGCCACCAAATTGCAGCAATATCAAACATCGACGTTCTTAGACCATTTGCAGAATTTGGGCATCATAGAATCTCAAGTATACAATAGTCTCCTAAAGCACCAGCAGAGATCAACACAAACATGGCCATTCCCCTCAAATCTAGCTTAAATGGAATGAATACTTATCTCAATAAGCATGGCCTAAGGTGAATAATCTTATAACTGATGCAACCTTAGAATTCATATAAACAAGGAATATGCTTAACAAAACCATATCTCACTACAACTTCCTATATAATGGAGCTATCAGTAAAGGTCTATCATCAATAGAACTTACTGGCAAATATATCGAGGAAGGTTCTTGGGCCTATCATCACTGAGAATAATAGAGCTATCAGCAAAGGCAAGATGACTGGGGATAATGTAATCGTCAGCCATGAACTACTCAAAGGCTATACCAATCAAAATGCTCAATATCAAACAATTTATGGCAAAACCAAGCAAATTTATGACCCATTTCATCACAACAGAGGTAATTTAAACAGAAAAAGCATTAATATACACAGAAAGTCCATTCTTTAGTTTGTTCTGTAAATAACACAACTCAACAAATGAAAGAACAAAACGTGCCACACAAAAAGTGACGGATTCCAGACGGTGAACACAACAGAACCCACCCAACACACAAAATATGTCATACCCATAAAACGTTAAACCAAATATCACAGACATTCACCTATCAGAGCCACTGTCAAACGACAATGCTTGCGGTGAATACTCTCCCAATCCAGCGCCTCCTCACCTTGAAATGATAGCAACATATGAGATGGATATGAGAAGATAAGGGATTCCACATGTTGACCAATTCCAGATGGTGAATGATTCCAAACGCTCAAACAGAAAACAATGCGGGAGGGTCAGAGGGATTTCAAAGAAAGGGTAAACAAAACGCAGCAGGTGGGATCGTTTTGTTTACCGGTAGATTAATTATCTGCTTAAGCAAACTATAAGGTTTAGGTCCCACATTTAATAATAAAATAATAAATGTTCTTTTATTTCTTGACACATAAAGCGTATTAAAATAATAAAAATTATTTTACAATTGTCAAGTGGACCCGACACTTAGTAGAAGAGTTTGAATTTCCTATTAAGATGGGGTCAAAATTTAACCTTTTTTAAATATTAAAATTGTAATTGTTTACTCTAAAATATTAAGGTTAAATTTGTCTATAGGTGAAAAAATTAAGACCAAAAGTAACCCTTTTAGTTTTACCAATTTTTTATATAAAATAACCCTTTTTATTATGTACTTGTGACGTGTGTGCAAATAATGAAAGTATTATTTGTCATTCATTGAAAAGAGTAACTTCAGTTTATAGAAAATAATGGTAATGTGTCCTGTCAATTTTGGAGAATAGTAGCTTTAGTTTATAAATTAATCTGTCATTAATATTTACAAAATAGTTTTTAACGGAATTATACAAGTTATTCAAATATTTTAATATAATAATCTTATAGTCTTATTTGACGAATGACTTATCAATTATTTGTTGGAAGATTAAAAGGTTTTAGTTGTTTGGTCATATCAAAATGTTGATAATTATATTTAGTAATCAGCTAATTGAATTGGCGAATTAAGCGTTTTTTTCAGGTGACTAAAAGGGATTAAAAGACTATTATTCTCAAAAGTTATTATAAATTACTCAAAGAGAAAGAGATAGATATAGACATAATAAGTTTATAATTTAAATTTGATATTTTTAATTTTAATTTTTGAAGTTAAATTAATATCATATTTAAGTTAGAATATGCAAAGAGTTATCATTTCATTATATACGTCTTATTTTAACTTTGAAATGATAATGATGACTTCTTTTGTTTTATTTAAATTCTTATGAAAATATTCAAATAAATACTAAGATATAATACTCATGTTTTTATAAATTCTTTTTTTAAGTCATGTCCTTATAAATCTTTTTACATATAAACAATTAATATTAAATAGTTAATTTTACTAAACATCTTTAAATAAACAGTTGATGATATATACAAGTCAAATCAGTTATATTAATTTGTTAACTAAATCGATAATAGAATCAGCTAATAACTAATACAACCCGTTAATTGCCGAATAGATAAATTGCTCCATTCTCATATTATTTTCTCTCTTATCCACGAATAGTTGACAAGTCCTTTTTTAATTATCAATTAATGTTAAACCAATCGAAGTCTCATAGTTGTGTATATCTTTTGAAATAATTATGTTATTTTGAATATATTTTTCCCGTTTGTTTACCCAAATACTATTATGTTATAACATGTTATTCATTCCATGTATCCTAAAAGACGATTAATAAAGTTCTCAAGTATTTATTTTTTGAATTAACTAACTAAATTGAATGGTATGGGAACTAGTCTTTAATTCTATCACTTAGTCAATATAACTGCACGACTAATTACTATAAAATAAAATAAAAAAGCATTACTATCTTAATTAAGCTAACACTATAGACATATAATTATATAAATTTATTCTCTTTTCTAGTTTTAGATAAATAAATCAAAGACTATTTAAAACATGTGTTACATAACTATAAAAAAATAAATTTAGTGTTATACATTTTTGCTCCTAAGTTCAATTTTGTCAATTTTTCATTCAGTGGATAGATATTAATTGTAATTTGGTTTTTAAATAAATTATTGGTTAAGTTACTTAATTTAATCCAGATAAAGATAATAAAGTGACTCAATACATGATCTAAATTAATAGGTCAAGCTTCGGGTGAAAAATGGATCCTTTTAGTGTGAACCTGGTCCATATCGGCCTTGTCAAAGGGAAGTCCGATATGGAAGCTATATAAATAGATTATGGTCCCCTACAGTTGCTCATCTCAATCACGAGCATAACGAATCTCTGACCCGTAAAGAGAGCTCGCGTTTTGAAAAAACTGCAGAAAGACCTAGATCACTTGCCAATAAACATTTTCTATAAAGGTCCTGGGAAGATTCGAGCTCGTTTGGCAATCGGAAACAGTTTCAGAAAACGGGATGGAACCGAAATCAAGTATTCTGCATTTCTTCATTTTTAATCCTTTTACGACCGATCCTGGATACGTAATAAAGTTTATTCTACATATTACACATGGTATCAGAGCGGTTACGTAATCTGATTGTTGGAAACGAAGGTTTTTTTGTTTTCCATCTCATATGGTTTTTCTCCGTTTTTGATTCGATTTGTGTAAATAATTACATAGAAGTGGTATACATAAGATTAGCTATGAAAATCGAGTCAAAAACGGGCCAAACTAAGCTAAAAAGGGACTCCAGGATGTCAAAATTTATCTTCGGCATAAGAGCTAGAGAAGACGTCGGGCGCGTGCACATGCCCGACGTCGCTACAGTGACGCAATAACGCATCGCACAGATGGTGCATGCGTTGCGCCAGCGGGAGCGCGACGGGTGTAGAGACGCGGCCTACACTCCAACCGGCATGGGGAAGCGAGCGTGTGCATTCTTCCATGTGGCAACAGCCGATGAAGGACGAGTGTTGGCGCGTGTCGCATAGTAACCGCTCGTCTGAGAGTGGGCAGCGGGTGACGCGCACGCGCCAGACGCATCTGGCACGTGTCTACACGCCCATTGAAAAGGGCTGATGTGGCATGACGTCAGCAGTACGGATCCTGCTACAGTGAATTTAAAAAAACACATAAAAATTTTAGATTTCCCTTAAGGGTACCCTGGGGAGTTTTGGGTCAGTTTCTGAGTCCGGGAAATTTATGAAGTGATTTTTTCCAATTTTTTGAATTTATTACATTAGTAATAAATTAAAGTTTAACTCCAGAAAAGGGATTAAGGTATTCTGAATCCAATTTTAAGTGAATTTTCATGCTTTGGACATCACATGAGGGAGATACTTCAAATTTTCGTATCTCAGGTCTCATATATAGGGTTCGGGATAGCATGATAGTCAATCAGAAAAGAAATAGAGACATTCTAAAGCCATTTTCTTGTGAATTTTCATGGAACGAACTTGCCATAAGGGAGATACATGAGATTCTTGTGTCTCAGGCAGTCGGTTCGGTATCAAGTAAGACACGATAGTCACTCTACTGAGATTTCTCTTTTACGAAAGTCTCTAATGAAGTTTTCAGATAATGTCTTCAGCACGAATGTGTGACAATGAGACTGTGCATTCAGGTTTTTTATTTATTGAAGTCACATTGTCACATACCATATGCCCATAAAGAATGTGAGGATAACATACAGTTGTATTCCTTGCATTAGTGGACTTTTTTAGATACTGATGAGAATGTAGTCACCAAAGTGACATTTCAAGTCAATATTTTGGATTGTTCTATTTACATGTTGGGGGATGTCTCTGGCTTTATGTTTGGTTATTCTACCAAAAAGTGTTAGCCTTACACAACGTTTGAGATGAACATAAAGGCATTAGATGAAGGAAAGTCGTTGCTTTAATGATCTATTCACCCAAAGGCAATAGTGTCGTGAGAGTTGATGGTTTGTACTCTAATCGCTTTTTATGTGGAAGTCTAATTACATATATTATGTATTCAGCCCAAAGGTGTTTCATAATATTTGTGATCGGATTTTCAGGAAAGATACTATTTAATGGCTTCGAGTATCGCTGTTATCCTACATTTGTGCTGATCTAATCAAAGTTACTAAAGAGTTACCTTTTCAGTCAATAAAATTAATGTCACCATTAAAACCCTGATCGGTTTCGATACAAAGGAATAAACTGAGGATGTATTGAATGCTATGGAAATAGCTAAGGTTAATATGGCCATACAGATACATAGGCCACCTCCACTTATATCCATGAGCTCGAAAGCTCATAAAGCAGCATTCAAAGCCCAGGATCCGGCTGACAGGTTATGTTTAATGACTATTAAGAGATCCGTAATTAACCATCTGTTTAGTGAACTTCTAGACACAGACATAGCACAATAATTTCTTAAAATGTCTCCTAAAGGTACGAAGTCTCATCTAGTATTGAGACAAGTACCTTGAATAAAGAATTATTCTCCATAAGGTATACGGAAAAAAGGGGAGTATGAAGAACATATCAAGAATGATCCATCTTTACAGTAGACACAAGATGTTAGACATTTCTTTTCCTGATTTCTTCATAATTCACTAGACTCTGAATACACTCCATTCAGAATTAAGTATTCTGGTGATGACATATTTTCGCAGGATGAGGAATGGGACTTTGATGCTTTAATTTTCCATTGTATTGCTGAGGAGAAACTCAAATTCAGATGCCTTCTTAGCTTGTCAATTTATGAATCTGATTTGCGATCGTCGCATAAGTACTTTGTGGCTATATAGTGGAGTGTCTGATCAAGGTGCTTCCACAATGCATAGGTTCATTTCCAGGATAAAGCCAAATTAAGGAAAGGAGGAACTGATGGTTGACAGCAATGAAGAATTAGAAGTAATGTATATAGGGGATGTATATACTAAATCTTGTAGCAAGGTTCATTTAGGTTTTTACACGACATATTTTATATATGATCTTTAGATCAATTTGGACAAAGAAGTTGATGTTTTGTATTTAATACTTCTTTTATATAGTTGTGTTTAACGCAAAATATAATGGTACAACTTTCTTGTCATATAGTTTGTATAAAATGTGTCTTACCCCGAATTAGATATATGCTTCATATCTTGCTAAGCAAGTCATAAAATGATCCTGTTGAATGAAAAGTCATCATGGTGTAACATAAAATTTTAAGCCACATTTCCAGAGCTAGAGAGAGATTGATTAAGGAAAGCATTCTCTCAATTCTAGATTATGATGGTCTGGAAACATGTGTTGACTATTGCAGGGGTAAGTTCAATTCTAAGGATATTGAAGTCAACTCGTGCTTCTAACTTATTGAGTCTGATACATTAAGATATCAGAAGACCTTGTATAGTTGCATTGTGTAATTCCAAAAGTATTCTGACATTTGTCATGGTTATTCCTATTACAATTATGAGTTCCTGCTTAAAGACTAAAGGTTGAGAACTAATTGGAAAAATCCATTCAGAATGTCAGATTTGACCGTGGAGGAGAATATCATGGCGAACATTGTATTTCGGGACTTTAAAAGGCCTGTTTGCCAGTTATATGGAATTGGTAGGGATCGTGACTTGATTCACTATACCGGTAGTCTTGAGCAAAATAGTATGCTGTCAAAAGGTATAATCACGTCCTAAAGGAATTGAAAAAGTCAATGCAGAATAAGACTAATCTACCTAATAATCTAAAAGTGTGAAAACTCAGCCTTACACACATTTGTATATAGGAATACCCTACCGAGCTGATATAATCCTTATAAAGAAAAATTGCATACTCATTGTGCTCATTGCTATTTAGTAAAATATCCTGACCACTCTAAAAGCTACAGATTTTACTGTAGAAAAGGAGGGAATATAATAGTGGAATCACTAACAGCTAAGTTTCTGAAATACGATGTCTATGATACTTGGCTTTTTGACCCTTGGGATGATAACAGGGTGGATACTATAGTTATTATGTATCTACTACTCATACAGTTATATCCGGTGGATTTAGATTTTCGTACCGTACCTGTATAGGAACAGGAACCCATACCTGTACACATATAGGTTTCTAAGGGTACAATATCTAATGCAGTTAAGAAAATCCACCAGAGTGAGATGACCTATTATTCCATCTGATATCATAATATATTAGGTTAATAAGATTATGATATTAGACATATTAAGAATCCAGTTACTTTTACAGAAGATGTTTATGTACCCATAGCGGAATTATAGTAAGTTGCAATGACTGATGAGATGCAAGCCATGAAGCATGGTAAGGTTAAGGAGCTAGTTGATTTTGTAGCAGAACTGCAAAACTATCAGTTGTAAATGAAGTTTTAAGACCTAAAGAACTTCAGGATAAAGTTGATTAGTTTATGAACTAGTTCAATTGCCTGATGGTTCACTCAGAGAAAAGCGTTGATTTTCTCTCGTATCCTCGTAGGATACATTTTGAGTGATTATGACAATTTTAGCTCATGATGATGAAGAGTTACATCAGATAGTTGTCAAAACTGCTTTCCTGAATAAAAACCTTTATAAAGTAGTCTATATGGTACAACCAGAAGGATTTCAGGATCCTGATGGAACTGATATGGTTTGCGTGTTATGCAGATCAATATATGATTTACATCAAACCTCCCCAAAGCGATACCTTACAGTTGATGAGGTTGTTACTTCTTTGAGCTTTATAGAAAATAAAGTTAAAAAGATGCTTATACTATGGGATCAGGGGAAGCAAATTTATCTTCCTATTATCTCATGAGGATGATATATTGCTCACGTCAAATTAATTGACCATATTGTATAAAGTTAAGCAACTTTTGGTTAATAACTTTGACATGAAGGCCTTGATGTAGCATCTTTTGTCCTAGGTATTTGGATTCACTAGGGAAAATCTTAACACTCATTATACCTCTCACAGAATGCATACATTTAGTATATGTTACAAAGATTTAATATGGTTAACTGTAAACATATCGTAACACTTATTTCTTATAATGAGAGATAATCTTTGGCACAATGACCAAAGAATAAAGTAAAGTGCGAGATTATGATGAATGTTTCATATTCTAGTACGGTTGATAGTCTCATGTATACTCAGTTATGTACCAAGGAGGACATTGCATCTATTGCTTGACTGGTTGGTCAATATCTGGTTAACTCAGATGTAGACCATTGAAATCCAGTCAAGCGAGTGCTAAGATAATTAAAGGGAATCAAGGATTATATGTTGGCATATAAAAAGGTCAACAGACTAAACCTCGTAGGGAATTCAGATCCAAATTTAGCTGTGTTCGGATAATCGAAAGTTTACTTAAGGTTACAGTTTAAGGTTTGCAGATGGTACAATGTTGTGGAAGAGTATGTCTAAACTCATTCAGTTGTAATGTGATAATCAAGTTTCTGTGTTGTTAAACAACAACATTGAATATCACATGATCTTAGCATTTTGAGATGAAATTCTTGATCATTAAATAGTTGATACGAAAAGGTGACGTTAAGGTTTAGAGCATTTAAAGATTGAGGAACTATAAGTCAATTCTTTAACTAAAGGACTTTACCCACTTGTGTTTGAAACACAAGTATACAATGTGGGTGTTTTGAAATTCTTAGACACTGTTAGTTAAAAGATCGTTATGTTTGCTTCACATACATTTTTACGTTTTGATGTATTATGACGGTATAATAGTTCATCCATAAAGATGATCATCGGTTATCCTCAATAATACATGTTATCATACATTGTTATAATACGTATTAAAGCCTTAAGATTTGTGTTGATCTTAAGCATCTTAAAGGTCTGGGCATATATATATATATTGACCTTGAGCCTGTATCCTTAGACACATACAGTTTTATACGGATATATCCTTAAAGTTTTATATGACATAGGAGATATAAGTTTTTAATCTTATAAAGGTTCTCTAATATTGTTTAGCATTCAGTTGGAGAGTATAAAGGTTTTCTCTAATGTTGGTTTAGCATACGGTGAGAGGAAACAAATTTTCTCTATTGTTGTTTAGCATTTGATGAGAGAAAATATGATTTCTTTGATGCAGTTTAGCAATACAGTTTGGCATAAAGTTAGAGAAATCGAGACCTATAGACGAAGATAATACATATTAGATCATAAAGGTATCATCGTAGTCTGTCACACTGCAGAAAGACCTAGACCACGTACCGTTGAACGTTTTCTATAAAGGTCTTGGAGAGATTCGAGCTCATTTGGCAGCCGAAAATAGCTTCAGAAAATGGGATGGAACTGAAATTAAATATTTCACATTTCTTCATTTTTAATCCTTTTACGACCGATCCTGAATACGTAATAAAGTATGTTCTACATATTACATTTAGATTTTATAATACTATTCATGTCTACCCTAATCATATTCTTTTGCATTCAAGTGATTTAGAATTTAATTAGATTAACATTTCAACTATGAAAAAAGGATATAACAACTACAACTTTTGTTTGTCCGTTCTCAAGGTTTGTCTACGCTAGACACATATGAAATTAGTGACAATTTACGACCTTTGTCTGTCTATTGTCATATCTAGTTGGTTAAAGTGGATAATGAATTGTTTTAGGCGTCACTCTCTAACAAGGTGGAGTTGCACAGGCTTCAATTGTCATGAGCCCCAATTATTCCATTTAATACATACAAAAAATATAATTAAATGTACAGTAAAAAATTAAACTGATTTTATAAAATTGATACATATTTTTCGCAAGTTAAATGTATACCATTTAACTAGTTAGGTGAATCAGCCCACCCGTGAAGCGGTTCCGTTTATATTGTTGTATGTGTGCTATCAGATCTCGGCCTTTCCATAAGTAAGAAAGAGAAAAACAATGAGCGGGCGAAAATTATCTGTCAAAATCAGTTGAATTGTTTATTCCAGATCTCGAGTCTTCACAAATCACGTGCCGTCCGGTGCTCTTTTGTCCAACGTAATAATTATTTGTATAGATAACGTCGCCAAATGAATCCAATCCCAGCCCACAAAAAATCCGACAAGACTAATTAAAGATTATGATAATCGTACAGTATAAGATTTTCCTATAGATCTTGAGGCCCCGCTCCTCTATTTTGTTCCTAGGTAAACCCATCTCTTAAAATAAAATAAAGATTTTATAAAATAAGTTAAGAACAACCCAATTCAGTTCCTTCTGAACTGAACCTTAGGCGGTTCAAATTCAATAGTAGAGTATATATGTGTGTCGAGATACAATTTGAAACTGAAATTTTATTTGAGAGAGTTTAATTTAGTTTAAATATTTAAAAGATAATTGGTTGAATGAATAAATAAAATAGAATTTTTAAACAGGAATTAAATTGAATTATTTATTTGTTAAATAATCAATTTGAATATAA
Organism: Erythroxylum domingense; assembly: GCA_025594535.1. NCBI lineage: Eukaryota > Viridiplantae > Streptophyta > Magnoliopsida > Malpighiales > Erythroxylaceae > Erythroxylum > Erythroxylum domingense. Next base: position 25,003,645 of record JANQBM010000006.1, read on the forward strand.
TTTATAAATTAATATATTCTTATAATTTTATTTATAACTAAACATAAGTATAAGTCAACCTAAAGAGTTTTCCAATAATTATTTTGGAAAATCGCTAATTTATACCAATATAAAAATGTAAAAAAAAATTATACAATACATATATATAGATATATCATTATTCATTACGTCATTATTGAATACACATATCAACGTGGTATATATCCATTAGTTTAGTTGATGGGTTCCGCGGGAACTTAAGCCAAGTTTAAAGTATGTCGTGTCGTCCGCAGAACAGTAGCAGAGTCGAAAAACGAAAGATTACCAGACATTAGCAAAGGCGTGGTGGGACTGGGGGGTACAGATCATCTGTACCCCTTATTCTGTATTCTCTGTGCCATTTTGATCTCAACCATTCAATTTATTGTATTGGATGATTGATATCAAATGAGTATTGAGTAAGTACAGAATAAGGGGGACAGAAGATCTGTCCCCGGGACTGGGAGGGATTAGATGAGCGCTCCACTAGAAAACGACACGCGTAGAAATTAACGTACGCATAAGGGCGCAGTGGGGCCAAGGGAGGACTGGTCACATCAACGTCGCTTTTGTCTAATCAAATTTTTGTTTCATTTCATGGTTATTTAAAAAAAAACTTCTTCTTTGACACCCACCGTTCCCTCCCCGCCCTTATCTTTGTTTTATTTAACCGACACGTGTCCAAGACTTAAGTCTGAGACTCTAGCATATGAATAAATAAGATATTCTTTTTGTTTTGTTTAGGTTTTTTAACTTATATATTACAGGAATAAAAAAGGAAAAGCAGATTTTTTATTGACTAATTGGATTTATTGGTAAATTAGAATCAATTATATTTTTACGATTGAATTAAATTTAATTTATAATATTTAGAATAAATATATAAATATTATAATTATATTTAATTATATTATTTGGAACATAATAAAAATAAAATTAACTATTTTATATAATTTTTATCCTTAATTAAAAATAATATGTAATTAATATGTATTTATTTTGTAGTAATTTGTATATTTATGATGTATATATTTAGAAAAAAATTTTAATATTTTTTAAAAACTTAACTCTTCAATTGAAAATTCGATTCACATCATTTGAGATGTGAATTGGATTCATAAAAAAAATGAGATTCAATTATGTGATTGAATTCAAATCATTTCTTTTATAACATTCTAAACACATGAATTAAGTTCAATTACATAAAATTAATAAATTGAATCTAATTAATTAATTTTCAAACATCCTATAAATGTTATGTATTCTTTTGGAATGTTATTTTTCTTGAAATTATAACATTCCAAAAACATAAAGAATATAATAAAATATATAACCTTACTTTTAAAATAAACAAATACTTCTTCATTTCCCCTATCATCCACCGTCCAGGAGAGCAGGTGAACAAAATTTTCTCTTAGGCTATGTTTGGTTGAGAGGTTGAGGATGGAAGGAGATAGAACGTAACACGCTTCCATCATTTAGTTGAAGGTTTTATAATGGAATGGGATAGAAGCGGAGGGTTTCATGTTACGTTCCATTCCATCCTAAACAGTGAAAATAAGAAACCTCCGA
>JANQBM010000006.1:25015605-25042125 GCA_025594535.1 Erythroxylum domingense
AATTGCATGAGCATGAGGTATGTCTGTCCTTACTTCTCTCATTGGTCTTCTCATAGACCCGTTTCCCTGATCCGACCGTTAGGTGGGACCGGGATGTTACAATAAATGTTTTCTCTAATGCTGTTTAGCATTTGATGAGAGGAAACAAGTTTTCTCTAATGTTGTTTAGCATTTAGTAAGAGGGGATTTTTCTGCTGTAGTTTAGCACATGCAATTTAACATAAAATTAGAGAAATCGAGACCTTTATACAAAAATGATACATATTAGATCATAAAGGTATTGTTGTAGTCTACCACACTCCATTTTTTCATTTATGTTAGTGAGATATTAGATATTTATGATTATATTGGACCTGTGTCACACATGATACATGTGTTTGATAATTTTTAATATCGAAAGCCTTGCAGGACATAATATAGGACTTTCATTACCTTTGGATAAAATGTTTTTTAAACTTTTGATACCAATACAGTAGTATAACTTAACCAGACTTTCAAACTGTTTTAAACTTGATTAAAACTACAATTAATAATTGTCCAAGAGGGAGATTGTTAAACAATTTTGTCCTTAGGGGCAATTTTATAATTTTCCCTTAAAGTGGACATTTATTAATTGTAATTTTGGTTTTTTAATAAATTACCGGTTAAATTACGTAATTTGATTCAGATAAGGGTAGTAACGTGACTCAATAAATGATCTAGATTAATGGGTTAAAGTATGGGTGAAAAATAGATCCCTTTTAGTGTGGACCTGGTCCATATCAGTCTTGTGATAGAAAAACCCGATATATATAAATAGGTTATGATCTCCTATAGTTGCTCATATCAATAGCGAGCATACAGAATTTCTGACATGTTAAGAGAACTCGCGTGTTGAGAAAACTATGAAAAGGCCTAGATCACGTGGCCGGTAAATATTTTCTATAAAGGTCTCGGGAGGTTGGAGCTCGTTTAGAGGTTGGAATTTGCTTCGGAACACGGGATGCAACCGAAATTAGGTATTCCGCATTCTTTCATTTTTAATCATTTAGTAACCGACTCTGGGTATGTAATAAGATCTATGCTACGTATTACATTATTATCTTCAAGTATTCTACAATATTATAAGCTGCCTTTGAAATTTGAATACAAGTGTTTTATTTCCATTGCTTAGTTGCATATTTATATTTATATTTATATTTATATTTTATTTCATTTGATGAATTGTTTAGAAGCTTTTCTTACATGAAAATATACATATAAATGCTAATATTTTGAAACTAAAATTAAGTTTAAAACTAGCAAAACTCAAATTGAAGTCTTATCAAAATTTGTTAAATTGGTAATAAATACTATTCAAAGAGAAACTCTATCACAAAATATATGAACACTGTTAGATGATCAAAAGTTGAATATTATTACGTAAAATCAATTAGCTAGAAACTAGAATAAATTTATAAAAATATAAAATAGAGACAGTTAATACTTACATTATGTATAAAGATAAATTTATTAATTCTTGATGAATAAACATCATAAGTATATATTAAGTCGGGTTAGCTAATATTTACAAAAAAATCAAAACACACAAAAGTATGAGAGCAAACTTTGTTGATCAAAATAATAGAAATGGTAGTTGCAAAAAGATAAATAGTGAAATTTGAGAATATTTTGTTTACGAAAGAGAAAATTTTGACAGTATTGTATGCTTTAAATAATTATCAAAGTATAAGACTTCTAAAACTTTAATTCAAGCTATTTTAAAAATTTTGTAAAATACTTGCACCCCATAGGATCTTAAAAAATTTATGTTTAGGAGGTTGTATTATTAAATTTGAGCATCATTTACTACAATATTTAAGTGAACTGATGCATAAAATAAGTTAAAAAGGACACAATAGAATACGGATCTTTCATTATCCCATAAATATAATGGGTTGTGCAATTTATTTTATAACCATGGAAAACCATCGACTGATATAGCAAAAGAGTTCAAACCAATGCCGTTTGTTTTTGGACGAATATAAACAATAAACAGATGCAGATCATACATAAAGTAACACCACAGCAGTACTTATCTCGCTTGACAGGGAAATACACCAGAATTGGGCTTGCCACCGATTTCTTTCCTCATTCTACAACGAAGGACCGAGTTTTAAAGGTATATTTTAATGCTTGTATAATTGTATGTTTCGCAAACACAATATATGGATGTGAAAGTACAGTTTCCAAGTGAAAACAACGATAAACTGAGGACTTTTAATATACAGTGGAGAGGAAAAGCAAAAACAAAGTCATGTCATGTGATCATAGCAGCGTCAGGGAATCCAACCAACGAGCCGGTTCCCGAGAGACTTTTCAACTCTCTGCCGACCCACCATTATTTATCCAAACCCTACGCCACCTTAAAAATAATTTCCACTTTTTACGAAAGGTCACTAGTGGGTTACCGAGCTTTAATAAGGGTTAGGGTAGATGGGTTGATTCCAGCTAGGGTTTCTAGGTGGGTCTGGAACTATATAAATGGGGTAGCTGGTGGCTATAAAGGGTATATAACAAGAGCAGTTTGTAGATAGGCTCTCGGTGGCCTGAGTTTTTTTTTTCCATGATAGGTCAAGCCCTTTGGATCTGGGTTATGTGACTTCTTTTGGGTGATGGGAAACCTGATATTTTTCGCTTATTTGGTTTGATAGTATTAATCTTGTCATATAAGTTGAGTATCGGTCGTTGGGTCTTTCGAACACGTTGTTCTTCATATTTTCCTCTTTTGCTAGGTATGAGAAGATTTGGTTGTTGTAATGATGTATTATATCTAAAGTATAGATGCTCTCCTTACTTCTTCCTTATCTCTCTCAGTGAGCATAATATGTTGTTGGTTGTGTGGATTACAACTTAAGTTAGGTGGTTTGAAATTGGATCTGCCTCAGCTGGTTGACGAGTAAATTTCATGAAGATACGGAAGCTAAGCTTTTTTCTCTGCGTCTTCTTTTTTCTTTTCATTTCAAACACTGTGTTTTGGGGTTCTTAGAGGGGCTAGAAGACGAGTTGCATGATTGGTGCTTTGATAGGGTTAAGGAGTGGAGCTCCTTGAAGTCCAATAGAGGTTCTTGGTTGGTGGATTTAGCTGCTGGGTTATGGATCCCAAAACCCTATCCTTAAGGGGTGCTAACAGGATAGTTTTGTGGCTTGCATATCTCAGGAGCTGAATTACCTAACGTTAGATCCTTGTTTGGATTGAAGGGAGCTCTACATCTCTCACTTTAATAAAAAGTTTATATTGTTATTTTCTTTTCGATTGCTTTCTCCTCTTTTCTATGGATATTTGATCTCTTTTAATTTGTATGAATTAGGATAATAAAGATGGTAGCTACAGCCTGGTAAGTTCTGTTTCTCACACCCTCTATTACCATTTTTAATTGCAATACTTGTGGTTCAAATTCTGAACTTTACTATTTTTGTGTTGGTGCTTGCTGTTTGCATAGATCTTCGGGATCCAACCGAACTCCACTGCTGCCGGTGAAGAAGACTCAGAAACTAAATTTAGATCACATGCTGAACAGTAGAATGACTGTACCATTACATAGTGCTGATTTTCTATGTATAATATTTTTTAGACAAGCTATCTGAAATTGCTTTAAAGGTGTTTTGTGGAAAATGTTTTTATCTACGATTGTAAATTTCGCAACGACGGGAAGTAAGTTTGATAAAACGCAAGTAATAAATTAATAAGCGCATATCGACTGCTTCATTTAAAATGAATTGTACGTAATTTTTCTCTTGTGATAGGCTTCACATATTAATTCGAATTTGGTTTGCTGAAATCATTCCCTGTTTCTTTGATGTATAGTCTACATTATTATTATTATTATTCCAAAAATTGTCACTGGTTGACGAGGCTGTTATTTATTGAATCGAATTGTATTGGAAGGTTAAAATTTGTTGTCATAATTAAACAGTTAACCCTATAATCGGAACATGTAAGCTTAGAATGTCTACTCTTGGTGCTGATTATTTGTTCTAAAAAGGAAACCACAGATCAAGTGAAGGAGAAGAATTAAACATTAAGAAGCCCTTAACATAACTAATTTAGTTTTTAAAGGTCCTAGCTCCTAATGGAATAAAGACAGCCAATCTTGAAAATGTTTTTTCTAAACTAATTAACAACTCCTATCATCCTCTCAAGACTCGGTCATTAGCGACAGCTCTTGGCGTGTAGAAGAAAAAAATAAATATAAAACGACGAAATTCGTGATGGTACCAATGCTCAATTATATCTAATATTACCGCCAATCTTTATGTTGTTTCTTAATTCCTTAAAATTTGTGTCGAGTGCTGTACAGGTATTGGCTGGATACTTAGGCCCAACAGCTTAGCATGGTCGGAGAATTTCAATCTCTGTTACTTTCCGATTGAGATTTTGAGACGAATAGAGAAATTGCCACTAGAGAAACAGCACGGAAACAACCTGTAGTTGGTGTAGATGAAAACTTTCGTCTGTTATATAAGGTATCCTGGAAAATGCTAATGGCGTCTGGTTGGTGAGATTTTCTTAGGGTGTTGGAGTTGTGTAAATCTTAGTGGCCTGACTCAACCGGATCATGGCCATCGTTGGGTTATTGTAAAATCTGATTCCAGTTGTTAACAGATAAACGTTTTATCTGTTAAAACCAGTCAAGCGGTTAATCTTATCAGATATAATAACTCAAAACACCATCACATATGGTGCAGTGATTGATGGCATCAAATACTTATTGCAGTGCAATTGGCATTGTGCGATTACCCATAGCTTACCAGAATCAAAAACACTTATACGAATCATTTGGCATCTTTAGGACAAGAATGTATATAAGGGGGTGTGATAGGAAACACGTACCAATGTCTTTAAGCTCGCTTCTTAATGCTGACGCTGATGGGAGTCATGTACTTAGGGTTGCCAACGAGTAGAGAATATGAAAAATTATCAACTACCAATTCGAAAATTTTAAAAGTTTAAATTTGAATGTGAAAGTAATTAAATTAAATTTAAACCTAAACTAATATATTATAATTAATTAAATTAGAAAAATAATAGATTCAATTTTAAATTTAAATATCATCAAATCAAATTGGTTTTTTAATTTTTTTATTGAGCATGAATTATTTGTTGAATTTGAAAAACATCAGAAGCCCACTTAAGCTTTCAAAATATTAGGAACAAATTGAAGCCTTATATATCACAAGAGAGATGTACCTGCAAAATAGCTATTTACGAAAAGTTCTAAACATCAACTTATTTGGTAGATGGTGCGGTCCTACAGAAGCCCTAACTCCCTTTTTTTTTTATTGAACAATTTTATTTTCACACCAGATAAGATAATTAGAAAGTATACGAGAGATCAATTATAGTGATAATACATAAGGAGGAAGAACAATTTTATTTAAAAAACATATAGATTTAGTTGTTATCGTTTAGCATTATTCCATATTTTGGACAGATTTTCATACAATTGTTGAATTAAGGTGATTCAAAATGTTATGAAAAAAAAGAGAATTCTTTATAATTTACAAGATGTCACTTAAGGCTGCTTCGAAATTATCGGTTGACCAATATATCTTACTACGAATGTTATACATCAGAATGACTCATACTAGTCAATCATTATATTTGAAAACTACATTTTAATTTTTTTCAATAATATTTGTCATTTTTATGAAAATAAATCTAAGAAGCTAAAGGACAACATCGAGTAAGGTTTGAAAGGCAAATTGGAAGGTGAGTCCAGTAGAATTCATTAGCATTAATAGGATTTGGGTAGCGCTTAGATAGTTCTGAAGTACAAAAAAATGGATTTAAGATACCTTTTATACCAAAGTTTTTAGTATATGTCAAAAAGGATTCTTCAAGTTAATTATTTTATTATTTATTCTTGCTAAATGCTTTACTAAGTATTAATTAATTGTTTTGTGTCTTTTAATTTTTAATCTTGAGTAGATTAGTAAAGAACGCTAATTTTATGTATTCAACATAATTAAGTTTTTTTGTTAAATTATTATTTGTGAAGGTTGAGTTTATGTGAATTGTGTATATTTTATATAATTTGTAGACATAAACATATTAAGGGGTATGCGACTTGTAATATTAGGTGTCGAAGAATACCTATAGTTAGCCCAAACTCATATCATAGATGCATTCTTTAGATAAGCGCCTTATATATGTATTGGGTGTCTTGAGTGACTGAATTTTGTTGTTTAAGTGATTTGAAGCCTTAAAAGGGCGATGGTTGTGTATGAATATGAGGGAGATGACTAGTATGGTTGGTCGATACCGATTCATCAATGTTAGAATAGTGTGCATACTATTTCATTACCTAATGCACATTATCTTGAGCTAAATCCAGTCATATTTGAGTTTGTTGGTTAAAAAATTAGTCAATACATATCTTAAGACATGTAAATGAAATTATCTGGTTAGTTAGCACCATTATATGTTGCATTTATTATGAATACTCCGATATAATACACTATTAAGACTTCTTTCCTTGATAAGTTATTCAAAAAGGTTGGTAGTATTGTTTAGGTACAGTGATGTAGTTCTTAACGTAGTGATATAGGTGAGAATAGTTTTATCTTTTTTACTTATTCTATTTTTTAAAACTAATTGGCAATATGCTATCATACTTTGTACAGTTCCAAGTGAGGAGCCAATATTGATGGAGCTTAAGAATATATAAGCGGATTAAGCTATGTACTCCACTTATGGTTCTTTTTTTAATAGATAAATGATTCCTATATTCTAGTAGAATTTGGAGAATTAATTTTTTATTGAATGTTTTGGAATTTACTAATGAATGAATAATTTGCTTTGTTATCAATGAGATGATTAATGAGAATTTTGGTATTTTACATTATTTTGTTGAATTACAATACAAGTGCTTAGCCTTGGCTCAATTATAGGTTAATGTATATGTGATATACATATATTTTGTTATCGGTGAGATGATTAATGAGAATTTTGGTACTTTATATTATTTTGTTAAGTTATGATAACAGGTGCTTAGCGTTGGCTCGATCGTAGGTTGATTTGTATATAATATACATATAATTTGCTATATTATTTTATGCAAATTACCTTGAGTTAATTGGTTAATATTATCTTTTGGGTAATTGTTAAGAAGTTGTTTAAGGAGGGATGTTGGCTACGTACTGGATGTTTTGTAACTAAAAAACAAGAAAAAAACTTGACTCTAGCTAAACACGGACTGATAAATGACTTTATGCCAAGGCGTATTCCTTTCATAAACTCTAATGTCAAGAACATAATATGCTAAAATGTATATTGTGTCAAGCGAATGATAATAATCAGAAAGATACATAACATAAAACACGAGCATGTGAAAGCCTATATTATTCTTTGGAAAGATTTGTAAAGAAATAGTAAAATATATAATTTGAGACTTGCCCATCTCCCATATTGTGTTTATGATATAAATTTATTCAAGGATGAACATTGGCTAAATTCTGTATTCCTAGATGAGAAGGGACCCGGGTTTATACTTGTAAGGATTTAATTTCAATTTTTATAATAAAAGTTATGTACTTGGAAAATATTGGTATTATTATTAATTCTAGTTAGTTATATGCAAAAGCCTAGTATGAATTTACATGTAGATATTATTGGAAGAACTTACATGTAGACCGACTTAGTCACCAATATTGAGAATTGAATAGGATATTAGGAATAAGCCTACATGATGCTTCTGATATTAGGGTGACCTTTATGAAATTTCAAAAATATGAAGGCATTCTTAGATGTGTTAATTAGATAGGGATGTTGGTTCATGATTCTAGAGATATGTGACTGTATACTGAAAAGTAATTCACACATTAAGACATTTTACTAATCCAATCATATAATCTCTAAATAACTAAATCAAGAATATAAGACAATGTTAAGGGTAATTATAGTTTAGGTGTTTTGTCATATTGGATTGCTTTTCATTATTACTTGCATGATTATGGCTAGTGATATTGCAATAATATGTACAATCTAATGGATCACCAAATGAAGATCTCAATGCATATATCACCAATTTCTTGGAGATATGTGACACTTTCAAGATTAATAAAATAACCAAAAATTTCATAAGGTTGAGGTTATTTCCATAATTGAGGGATCATGTAAAATAGTGGTTGAAGACATTACATGCATCTTCAATCACTATAGTAGAGAATATAGTAGAGGAGTTCTTGGCAAAATACTTATCACTAGTAAAGATTATAAAGTTACGAAGTGACATCTTATCTTATGTACAATATGATAATAAGCCGTTCTATAATGTAATAATCTACTTAGAAGGTACCTATGCAATGAGTTTCTTATATAGTTGTAAGTCTATATTTTCTATAATGGTTTGGACTATGCAATAGATGATCAATGTTATAGTTAGGGTAAATTTAAATAAAAAGACTTTAAAACTTGCCTTATAGCTAACTGAGGAGATGATAATGCATAATTATTAGTGATAACCAAGTAGGACCAGGGTATAAAACAATGGTATACATAATGTGCATGTGATTACCATATTGGCAACTCATTTGGAAGTGGTAATGAGAATAATTGATAACTTAAATGGAGCAACAACACTGATACAAGTATTATGGTGGGAATAGTACAGAGGAGGACATAACATCAATGACTGTCAAGTTCACAATCCCTTTATGAAGCCAATTGAATAGGTTGTCCACTGAGAGATCTTTCAACAAGTTCAAAATAATTCTTATAACAACATGTATATGTTAATTTGGGGATATTATCCAATTTTTTTTTGCGATAATTAAGGAAATCAAGTGAATTTTCAAATATTAGACCTAATAAATAATCTTGTGAATTTTAATAAAGATACCCATCACAACAAGAAAACAAACCAATTTGGGATTTAGTTGTTGAGAGATTATTTAATGTGAATTCTAAAAGGTTTGGGAGAATGGAATCTAAAATTGATCAGTTAGAAAGGTCATATAAGAATTTAGAGTTTTTAGATTGGATAGATTAGCTAATCCTTACTAAGTGAGACAAGAGTGGATCTTGAGGTGTGTGTGATAAAAATTATTATTAAAGAGCAACAAGAAACCAATGGAGGATAACGAGATGAAGCACACTGAAAGATAAGAGGGCATCTTTAGTACTTTAAATGAAGAAAATCAATCTCTTTCTTATGCTAATCTCATGCATGGCATTAATGAAATATATAATAATATTTATCATTTTTTCAAGAATTCATCAAGTAAGATGCACCAAGTTATAGGATCAAGTAAGGAAGGAATATAGAAAGTGAAGATGACTAGGTGTCATAGAAGTATGAGAAGGTATGGGTATAGAACATCTCTAATATCAAAGTTGTAGGAATTTCACATGGCACTTACAAGATTCTAAAGAAAAAGGGATACAAGTTTGTTATCTAACCTTATAAAGAAAAATAAAGATGTAGTTTAACTAAAAGACTCTAAAGAAACATTTATTAAGAGAAAATCCAATCATTTATGTTTGAACGATATTCAAGTAACTTATTATATATTACTATGCATATATATTGACTTTTCTTACTTCAACTCCTTAAAATCACCTCTTGGATCGTTAAAATTTTTTCCATTAAGATATGAGTCAACACTAGCACAAACTGCCTCCATCTTAATGATTACTAGTTCAATATGTTTTTAAAGTAGTATTGATACCACTTTTGAGTCATCTAAATAAAAAATTGCTTATGCATATACATCTAATTTTTAACATTTTCTCTTTTTATTACTTGGAAATCTATTTTACTAAATTTTATAGATGCCGTGTAGCTGACATTTTTAGAAGAGGATTTCATTATAATATCTACAATTCATTGGTTGCAACCATTAAATTGTTTGGAGAATGATTTGCTCCAATATTATTTCAACTCACTCCTCATTCATTCCTCTCTATTTAATTTTAATTATCCATTAATTTCTCACTACATGTTGGTGACTTTATAAATTTCTTAACATTTTCCTTCAATTTTTGCATCTCATATCCACATGTTCTTTCCACTATTGCAATTTCACAAGCGGAGGAACATTGCTCTTACTAATATTATTACACTAAATAAATGATTCAAGTCAGATTATCCAAAATTTGGGAAGAGGGAGAGATATATGTAAAACAAAAACTTTATTTCTTAATTTGACTGCTAGCAACACCAATCCATTTTAAACTTTCTTTACAACTCAAGCATGTTTCATTGTTATAGGCCTAGAAACTATTAAATCTCAAGGACTATATTTGAAATTATTGATTAAATATGTGGCTATTTTGTAAATGAAAAATCTAGATTGATGAGTTGTAATATCTCTAACAGAATTCAGGTAGAGATTGCCTTTGTTTACATAAAGAAAGCAACACAATAGGGAGGAATAACCCCTTATTTCATATCTCTTTTCTCTTTTATGTTCTTCTTCTCTTATTCCTCCTTCTTTTAATTCTTTTCTTTTTAATTAATCTATTCTTCTTAATTATGTAATATTTTTCAATTAGCTACAACCAAAAACTCAACGTTAGGTGCTTTTATTAAGAGATGATATAGTACTTAATAACTAGATGTAACAAATTGTAAGACTTCATTACTAGTCTATCTAAAAAATTGAAAGAAGTTGTCATTACTATCAAGCAAGATTATGACGGTGTTGCTAAAAATGGCTTATATACTAAAGTTATTAAAAAAAATCCTTGGAATCCATTTTCCATATATTAAATCATAGGGAGATGAACCATTAGTCCTGTTCAACCCCCTTTGCTCCCTAGATCAATCTTTTTAATACTCCATTCTTATTCATCAACTTCACCATTTGCTAACTCTAATCAAGCTTCTCCTTTAAGCATCCATTGTCCTTCCACACTCTCTGAACTATTCTAAAACTCCTAACCCATATTATCCAAACTCGAGATTCCCTTCCTTACAGGAGAAAATTTCATTGGTTGGTTATTCCAAATTTAACGATTTTTCCTTTGCCACAACACCCTCCCTCGTAAAAAAAAAAACTATAGATGCCATCTATATAAGTGGATTGCCCCTTGAATGGTATCAATAGATGTATTCCACTCGTTAGCTCTCCACTTAGGAAATCTTTTCTAAGGACCTTAAACTTCAATTTGGCCCCTTAACCTTCACTAATCATGAAACCATCTTATACAAACTTTGTCAAACATCTAATGTTATTGCCTATATGAAAGAATTTGAGTCCTTCACCACTCACACTTTAAGGCTAATTAAAAACAATATTTTGAATTGTTTTATTTCAAGGCTTTGTGATGAAATTAAACAAGAACTCTACTTGTTAAAACCTATTTCCCTACCTGAAGTAGTAGATATAACAAGGTTAATTGAAGAGAAATTAGCTTATTCATAACCTCTCCGTTCATTTCCCAAAAGTCAAATCGTTCAATCTTATACTCCTTTACCCAAAAACCTAAATCACCAAACCCTCATTTCTTATCCCCAATTAGCTTATCCCAAATCACCAATCTTAAACATCATAACCATAATACTTATCAAAAGATTGGCTCTTACTAAAATGGAGGCTTGTTAATAAAAAAGGGTTGTGTTTCAATTATGATGAGGCACAAATACAAGAAGGTCCAATTTCACTACCTTATAGCAGATGAATCTATTGATTATGTCTTGGTTGAAATACCATCTGATCCAACGGTCGAGCTTTAACCAACTTCCACTACTATCATCGTCAAGACTGATTTTATCAAAGTTCCTTTAACTTCTTTATATGTTTTTTAGGGTTATTTTGTTCCTATCACTTTGTGATTGGAAGGCTTCATTCTTAGTAAGCTAGTGGTTATTCTAGTAGACAGAGGCTCTATACATAATTTTATGAAAATTAGGGTTGCTCTATTTTTAGGTTGCCAATTCAATAAACAAGCCATTTAAATGTTATAGTGGGTAATGTAGATACTTTGGCATACACTAGTCTTTACTCTTAAATGGAAATAACTTCAGGTAACATTATTTTCTCTATTAATTTCTATTTAGTTCCATTATATAGTGCACGCTTGGTTTTTGGTGTAAATGGTGAACTATCATTGGACCAATTTTGTTTGATTATAAGGCCCTTTAGATGTGTTTTATTTGTCAGGAACCTTGGTCACTCTTCACGGCATTAAACAAGTTGCCTTCAGTCATATTTTCATAGCTCAAATTTGACGTAGTGAACAAACTGTAGCCATTGCTACATTATTTTAGATTTCCATTAATGCATTACTAAGTCCCAAAATCCCTAAATTCCCAATGATTCACCCTCTCATATTTTTATTGCTTTATAATCCATCCAACTTCTCATACCTCTATCTTTCAAGTTCCTCATGGTATGCCTCCTTGTGCCACTGACCATTTTATTCCATTAATTCCTGGTACCTCACATATTAATGTGAAGCCATATCGATATCCCAATTTCTGAAAAGGGGAAATTGAGAAGCTTATTAAAGAAATGCTTGTAGAAGGTATTATACATCCAAGTCAATTCTCATCACCAATGTTGTTGGTAAAAAAAGATAATAATTGGTGTTTTTGTGTTGATTGTATGGCATTTAGTGTAGTGAAAATGAAAGACATATTTCTTATTCCCATCATTGATGAGCTATTAGAAGAGCTTGATGATGTTTAGTTTTTTCCAAATTGGGTATCCATGTTGGGCATCACTAATTGCGCATTCATTTAGATGATATCGAGAAAACAACATTTAGAATGCATGAAAGGCATTATGAACTTTTAGAAATGTTATTTAAGCTATCAAATTCTGTAACATCCTGTTATTTAAGATAAGGTTAAAATAGTGTTTATAAGAAGTTACTGAGAAAGTAGGAAGTATAATTCATACTTATGCATAATGTGGCATACACATGCATGAGAATATTGATTTTTGCACATTAATATGGTTGTACATGCATTCATTGACATTTTCAGGCATAAGTGATTTTTAATGTGATTAAAAATGTGAATTGTGGATTATTTGTCTTGAAAATTGAATTAAAGTGTATTAGAATTGATTTCGTATTTTTAGTGACAATTTGGACATTTCAAAAATTTCTGAAAATTTGGGGTATTTTTGAACTAGAAAAAATGCCTAGTGGCAAGACTAATTGAGACATGGAAAATTAGGATGACTAAGCTCAAAATTGAGTGACATTTGGCCTAGTTAAATGAGTGATAATTGGATTAGGAATTAATTGACAAATGGACTAATTATGGAGTGACAAATGGACCAATTATTATGTGACATGTGGACCAATCTTAGAGTAACATGTGGACTGATTAAAGGGTGAAAAATGGCAACATATTGAGTGGAGTAGTGGCAGCATAATTGTTGAACAAATGGCTAGCTTGCCTTAAGACATATGGTGAGTTTACAAGTTGACACCTAGCATGATGATAGAGCAAATTCCAGCAGCAAAGTTTCTGATGTTTCCCTCACCTTTCTCCACCGAAATTGCTCTAACTCTTGCCTACAATTTTGTTCTTAACCCTAGCTAAAGTTGTGCACGAAAATCACACTTAAATTCTTCACCAAATTGTCAAGAAAACTAGCTGATTAAGATCTTCATATTGTTGTCCGAAAATCACTTTACTTTCACCATAAGTTTGTGTTGATTTTGCTTGCATAGAGATTTGGTTTAATATGAAGTTTTATGTTGGATTGGAAGCCTAATAGGTAAGTAACAATATAAGTTTTATGGCATGTCAAATGATATAAGAATGATGCTTGAATTGGAATGAAATGCATGTGATATTGGTGAAGATATGTGCTGGAAAAAGTTACATGAACTTGGAAGTTTTTCTGTTTTGATTTTGGTTTATGAAAATCGTGGGATATAGATTGATTTATGGATGAATTAGGTCTGATTTGAAGTATAATGAAGGTGGATTTTTGTCAAAGAAAGATGTTAATTTGATGTTCCTGAATTGGGAAAGAACTATGACTATATGCATAATAATATAAAAGTTTCTTGTTTGATATTTTGTGAGTTGTTAAGTGAATAAGGTTGAACTGGAATAAGAGCTATTATTGACGAGGAATTGGAGTATGATTCAGTCCTAATATAGGTATAATTGATAAACTATAAAGAGGTTGTTTAACCTTGGTATAAAGTGTAAAACAATCTGGAAAAAAATGAAGAAGAATTGTTGGAATATGTTAGCTGTAGTGTTTTCTCTGAACATCCTTTGTTCTTTTTGTTATAACTTCTTCTCCTGACATCCAAATGACATGCTACTTAAACCAATAGACTCATAACACATTTTTATTCATCTCCACCAAAATTTATGAACATCTGAATCCATTAGGAAAAGATTGAGTGATAAATTTAGGATGAAAATATGAGTGTGCTGGAATATTGTTAACTGGAATGATTTCACTGATCATGCTTCGGTATTTTGGATATATTTTGATTCGTAGATTTTCAAATGAGTTTATTATTAATTAAGATTAAATTATAGACATATTTCTACAACTTTCTTCAAGAAGTCGAATTTTAATTTTGTCTCTAAGTATTTCAAAATCTGGCTTGAAATTGAGTCTTGACTGAGGCTGTAGAACTACCCGAGACAAAAATCATGTCCTATGGTTATTGAATAAACTGTATTGATAAAGACAAAATTAGACAAATGTGTCTCAATAAAAGTTTTAAATTATTCTCTTAGATTTCAATTGGTATAAATTTTGTAATTTTTGGATATGTGAGTTGAGAGATATGAGTTGTACAATTTGACAACATGATCATGTACAAGGCAAAGTTTCATATGTACTCAGTCTGTAGTATTGTGAGCATAACTCATAGAATACTGAATCAAATTATATGATCTTAGTGTCATTGGAAACTTAAAACATGGGAGAACAAGTTTCTAGAAGAAAGTGTTCTCAAATTACTTCAATTTCCTGATGATAATAATCATGCAAAGTGGACCCGAAGTATGTTTTTTGTTAGACAAATCTGAATTGATTAATTGTGTATTGATATATGAATGAGTTTTGTGACAAGAATAATGTTAAGGAACCCGAAATTGTCATGAATATGCATTGTACGTATGCAGTATACATGAATGTGCGTAAATAAATTCATAATTGTGCAAAATTTGATCTGTGTATGTATTATATGTTATAGAGGAGCATATTGAGCGCCATCACCCAGACATTGCTGGAACTTCAAGGCAATAGCTTTCTGGAGCGATTTGTGAGTAACCTAGATGTGTGACCTCGATTTAGAAACGTGTTCTGTTCATAATATTTTGATTAAACTTGATTTTTCAATAAAGATTAGATATTGATATAATTGTGACATTGATGATTCCGAATAATTGATTGTTCGAGGAGTTTGATATTCGGGACTATATTAGAAGTGTTTGTGATTTGAATGTGAATTTGATTGTACTAATTCCGGACATGAAGGTCTTAAGTATTGATTGATAAATGTGATATTGAAGTGTTCCTTGAATGTGAATTTGGACTGACTGTGTGTTTACTCAACATGTTTGTTAAAAAGCTGGACTAAGGTCCGATGATAATTGTGATTTAAATTGTGAATGATTGATTGAATACGATAAATGGGAATGGGACTGTAAATGTGTTCGAATGGGAATGATTGAAATAATGAATGATTGAATATTATTGTGATGCATTTCATACACAAATGCATGATCAGATAAAGATAGTTGTGACATGAGTAGCCACCGAATGTGAGCTTAAAGCTCGGGAATGTGGTATAGAGCTAAAGGCTCGATAAGTACAATGAGCCCTGTATCCGCAACGAGTAAGGGACAGTATTAATGAACCCAGTATCTACAATAGATATGGGACAATTTAGGCACTCAGTCACAACAACGTAATAATTGAAAATGGGTCACATGAACATTGCATATACACTTATTAAGTGTGATTGACTGATTGAATTGAAATGTGGTTATGCTATTAAATGAGATTGGGATATGCGAAATATATGATATGTGATGCAAATTGTTAAATGGAAAGTTGTGAATTATGTGCTTATATGATTTGATATGTGGCATGAATTGGGTAAACCATCGAGGATGGTTACATCATTGAGTTCGTAAAACTCACCAAAATTGCAACGTTGATATTTCAGGTCCGAGAGAGGACATTAGAGACAGACAGATTCTACGAGAAGACTGGTTCTTGTACTTTTGTCAAGAAATGGCTCAAAGGTCGATCAGCTGAGACTGAAGGAGTAGTTAGTAGTTTTTGTACAAATTTTCTTTCAAGCAGTGTGTTATGCATAGAGTTTGATATTGTATATATTCGGATCGATTAGTAAAGCTACAATGTCAGTTTGGTTTTTATGAAATGAAATGAAGAATGCAGTTTGATTTTACAATTTGGTCACTTTTATGTATAATAGTTGATGCCATGATTAAGTTGGATATGTGTTTACTCTAACATGCCATTATTATAGATTATATGGTGGAATGTCTACTGGCTGTTCCGACATGTAATTTATGGTAGTGAGGTGTTACAAATTCTCCCTCATTTTTCCAAGCAAAAATGAATGAAATGTTCTAACTAGTTCTACGAAAATTTATACTCATGCTTTTTGATGATATCCTAATCTACTACTCTTCTTGAGAACTTCACTTTCAACATTTGGATCAAATGTTAGGAATTATGAAAGCTAATTCATTTTTTCTAAATCATTCAAGTGTGATTTTGGACAATCTTTTTTGACATATTTGGGACATCTTGTTTTGATATTTAAAGAGGCTATTGATCCGAAGAAGGTCATGGCTATTTAAAATTGGTGTACTACTACCAATATTAAGCAATTACGAGGTTTCTTAAGCCTAAATGGCTATTATAGCCATTTTGTTGCTCAATATGCTCATATTGCTGCACCTTTGACATAATTATTTCATAAGGATGCCTTTGTATAGAACCATGAAGCTGATGCTACTTTTAGTGCTTTGAAGATTGCACCTATGAACCCATTAGTTTTAAACTTTCCAGACTTCTCTAAGCCTTTCATAGTTCAGATTTATGCCTTTGAATTAGGAATTAGAGTTGTCTTATCCTAAGGAGAGCATCCCATTGCCTATTTTAACAAACTACTTTGCCCAAAACTCCAGGCATCTTTAACTTATATTCAAGAATACATGATATAACTATAATTATAAAAAATGGAAGCAATACCTCATGGGGACCAAGTTTATTGTCCAAAATGGCCATCAGCCTCTAATATCTCCCTTAAATTAGACAATCTAGAACCCAGAGCAACAACAGTGGTTAAGTAAGCTTTTGGGTTTTGATTTTGAAATAGTATATAAACCTAGTTTTGATAATGGACCTCTTGATGCGTTGTCTCAGCTATTAGAAGGTTCTTAGCATACTTTATAAGCAATTTCTCAACCAATAATTTCTCTCCTCTCCACCTTATGAAAATTTTACCCTCTATGTCTTTGTTGAAGTTTATTATAGAGAGCCCTGAAGATTTTCCTAACTAAAAAATCAAAGATGGTCTGGTCCTTTCTAAAAATTGAAGTTTTGTTCCAGCTGATTCAGCTCTCCAGTAACTCATTCTTTAAGCATTCTATAGTTCTCCACTGGGTGATCATGTTGGAGCAGAGCACATAATGACTCAAATTACAACAACATTCTATTGACCCAATATGTGCAAGGAAATTCAGAATATGTAGTTAAATGATCAGTTTGCTAATAAGTTAAACCAGTAAATATTGCTCCTTAAGGTTTACTACAACCATTTTTGATCCCTCATAAAGTGTGAGATTGTATTTTCATGGATTTTATAACATACCTACCTCTTTTGCATAGAAAAATAGTTAATTTTATAGTTGTAAATTGTTTGTCTAAATTTGCCCACTTTATTACATTGGGCACTTATTTCACTCTTGCAAGTTCGACTGATGTTTTTGTTGAAGAAATTTATCAACTGCATGGGTTTCCCTCTAGTATTGTCTTTGATCGCGATCTTTTATTCATGAGTAATTTTTGAAAAGAGCTATTTAAATTTCATGGTATATGTTATCTACTAGTAGAGCTTATCACCTACAATCTGATGGATAAGAAGAAGTTGCTAACCATTGTTTGGAAGACTATTTACATTGCTTTGCTATTGATAACCACAGTCTTGGTTCAAGTTTCTCTTTTGGGTGGAATTCACAATACTTCTTTACATTCAATAATCAACATGAGTCATCTTGAGGCAAGTTATGATATTTCTCTTTTATCATTTCGTGAACTAGAGAACTAGAAAGAATTGAGAACCAATTCTGGAGTCATCGCCTATGTATCCATAATTGATTATGTTTAGAGGACTTCGAATTTGCCTTAATAGATGAATTATTATCTATATGATCTCAATTACTCTTTTAACAGCAAGCTAATCTACGATGAGCTCAAAACTATATATGACAACAAGCTAATATACATAGAATTGATCGTAAATTTTAAGTGGGAGATTAAGTTTTTATTGAACTCTAACCCTATGGACAAACTAATATTGCTCATTGTCGGTTCAACAAATTGGAAAAATTTTATATGGTCCCTTTTGCATCCCATAACACATTGATACTATTGCTTACCACTTAGATTTACTTATCACCTCTCAAATCCATAATATGTTCTATGTATCCCTCTTAGAAGAATGTCATGGCGATCCTATTTCTTGAAAACTTTCCGTCCTATTGAAGTTGTTGGGTTGAATTCTTTCTTAATTCCTGAAACCTTTATGGATTTCATAAAGTACTTTAATGTGACAAGTTTATTCCTCACCTTTTAGTACAATGGCAATCTCAATCTCCAACTAAAGTTATGCAAAAGCCACTTGCTGAATTTCAACAAGATTTTTTAGGTTTCAACCTTGAGAAAAGGGATAATTTGGAAGGAGAAGGCAATGTTGTAGGCTTGATTAGTGATAATAGCCTACGAAATACCTTAGCTAATGAATTAAATATATAAGTACCTCATATAGTTAAAAGAAGTAGCATGAAGACCTAGAAACCTTTAAAGCTCAAGGACTATATTTGGAATTACTGATTAAATAGGTAGCTATTTTGTAAATGAAAAATATAGATTGATGAGTTGTAATATCTTTAGAAAAATTTGGTAGAGAATGCCTTTATTTACATAAGGAAAGCAATACAATGGGGAGGAATAACCCCTTATTTCATATCACTTTTCTCTTCTTTATTTTTCCTCTCTTCTACTTCTCCTTTTAATTTTTTTTTTCTTAATTCCTCTCTTCCTCTTATCCCTATAATATCTCTTAGTTAGCTACAACCTATAAACATTTATTGACCTCGAATCAAGTTAGATCAAGCTAGACTAGGTTAACCCAATTTAACAACCCTAATTGTTCCTTTTATTTTGTTTCTTTTTTCAGTAGTCATTCTCGTTCAAGCTCTACTTTTCTCGCAACACTAATAAATGTTATACAAATTGATGACTGAACATTGTCATTCATAGTAGAATAACAACACCATGAAATAAACCACCATTATAGTGTAACAACAACGCCATCAAACAAGAAACTATCCAAGGCCAAAATAAAACTAGAAAAACTCAGAACTGAAGAGATTGTTGGTGGATCTGCGATAGTTATTGAGAATAATTGATAACATGAACAGAGCAACTGGACCAACATAAATATTATGGTGTCAATAATGGCAAGGAGAACATAGCATCAATGACTGTCAAGTTGACAATCCCTTTGTCAAGCCAACTAAATAGATTGATTATTGACAGAATTTTCAGCAACTTTAAAATAACTCTTTAAAAAATTTTAGAATATCTCTTACAATAACATATACAATTTAAGGTGGGGAGATTATCCAAATCTTGCGTGGGAAAATTAAGGCAATTAAGCAAAGATTTCAATACTAGACCTAATAAGTAACATCATGAATTTCAATCAGTATCCCTGTCGTAACAAGAAAACAACTAATTTGGGAGTGAGCTACCGAGAGATTTCAAGAGTGAATCTTGAGGTTTGTGTGATAAAAATTACTATTAAAGAGTGGCAAGGAACCGATAGAGGATAAGGAGATGAAGAATACTTAAAGAGAAGAGGGCATATTTAGTACTTTGATAAAAATAAATCTCTTTCTTTTGCTAATCACTTCCATGGTATTAATGTAATATACACTATTTTTTTTTTTCCAATAATTCATCAAGTAAGATGCACTAGGTTACGACATCAAGCAAAGAAGGAACATAAAAGGAAACGATGACTAGGTGCCATAGAAGTATGAGAAGGTATGGGCATAGAACATCTCTAATATTAAAGATGTAAGGCTTTCAGATGGCACCTACAATATTTTGAAGGAAGAGGATTTCGAGTTTGTTGCCTAACCTCATAAAGAAAAATAAAATACTAAAAAATGTTTAATGAGAGATAATTCAATCATTTATTTTTACGTACAATAATAAATGATAACTTATTTGAATATTGTCGAAACTTTTCTTCAACTCCTTAAAATCACCCATTGGATCCTTAAAATTTTTCTTCTAAAAGAAACTCCCTCCACCTCAGATGCTTTTAAGGTAGAATTGATACCATTTTAAAGTCATCCCAGTAAAAATTTGCTTCAATTATCTTCAACTCACTCCTCATTCATTCCTCTTCGTTTGATTTTAATTGTCCGTCAATTTCTCATTACTTGCTTGCAACTTTATAAGTTCCTTAATATTTTAAGAACAACTTTATAAGTTGTTCTTATTCAAACTCTACTTTTCCCGCAACATTGACGATACAAACGATTATACAGCTGATGATTGAACATCACTACTCATAGAAAAACACCACCACCATGAAATAAACCACCATTATGGTGGAATAACATCGTCATCAAGCAAGAAACCATCCAACGCCAAAATAAAATTAGGAAAAGAAAACTGAGAGATTGCTTGTGGATCTATAATAGTTATTGATGTATCTGCAGATAGTTGCATGCTGAAGATCGCAATGTATTTTTTTTTCCTACTGTTTGTGATTGTTTCTTTACAGTGTCCTACAATCTTTGACCAAAAGGGGTAAAACAAACTATAGCTTCAAAAGAAAAAAACAAAGTATATACCTACGGTTGTAGTTAATTTCCCTTTCGAACGGTTGGGTTTATTTCGCTTTTGAAGGTACATAGAAAGTAACTTTGAATATTTTCTATTTATCAGAAGCGTTTATTATCAAGGACAGGTAGTCTGTAAGTCAGGCATCAGACTGAAGTCGAACCCAAATTCAAAAATCTAAGCCTGATTTGAAAAACAAACATACCCTGGCATTAACAAACATCGAATTTCCATCAGGATCGGAGATTGTATTCAAAAGAACTTAAACCCTCTTAACATGCATCATTTCTGGTGCCTGTACAGTTCTTGATAGCTCAATATGATACTTTCCAGTAATTTTTAAGTTTTAATTTTAAGGTCGTTAAACTGTCTACTCAAATTCCATCTAATGATAAAAGTATTAATCTGCATGTCATTTCTCGTACATACGATACCGTTACGGCTTTCCTCCGGCTGGACTAATATCCATGTTCAAAGAGATTCTAAAATTCATTTAATATGTGAATTCTCATTCCTAGTGATGCGGCAAGTTCACATCTAATTAAACTCTTCCCTCGGAAGATTTAAGTATGAAGTACTGGGTAATTCTCGGAGACCAAACTGATCTTGCAAAATAAAGTTTGGAGGAAACCAGAAACATTATATCACTGTCCTGTGCACAGTACAGCAGATCTTATGATCTCTGCAGTTGTACACTTCCAATTGCCTGCAATACAACCAACAATGTCTTAACTTTGGTGCACTAAGTTCCAGTTCTTGATCTATGCGAATATGCATCAACATCTAATCCAAGTCCAAAGATATACCAACACGCAATCAAATGACATTTGATCCTAACCATACCTTAATCTTGTAAATGCACCAAAGAACCATTCTCTATATTGGCATCCAAGTTCCAGCCTCTAAATAGGAAAATATTAGTTAGCTCTCGAAGTAGTGCAAAAGAATCAATATAATAGTAAAGGAATAATACCTCTCTTCAGCTTCTCTCTTCATTTCTGATATTTGCATTTCCAACTTAGTACAAGCCGCATGAATGTCCATATTTTTGAGACAAAGCTCCTTCCATTGAGTGGATAAAGCATTCAGCTCATACGCAGTATTTTGCTGATCATTCAAAGGATGAAATGTGCTTATTGCATTGTAGCCCAAGATAGGGTTCAAGCAGAAAATAAGATGTTCCTATGGAACAAATCGATATAAAGCTTGAGAGCTAGGGAGTGAAGTACCTGATGAAATTTCCTTTCACGATTGACAGCTTCAATCTTTTCATTTTGTTCCTGAGCTAGTTTTTGTAATCTGGCAAAGGACAATTACATCGTAAAATCAAGAGAAATACATGTAAATAAACATGGAAAAGCAAACTAGTTAGCTGATAAATCGAAAACGAACCTCTTATGATATCTACCCAAATGAAGAAATAAAAGCATCAAATTTGAAAGTTTTATCTCAATTTTTGAATAAATTAGCATTCTGGACCATGTAATCTTGTAAATTAATACAGTTTATCAGCCTGCAATCAACTCAACTGTACGAACAAGGATGAAAAAGAATAACAAAAAACCATAAGACCCACCACAGAACTGGATAATTTCATCCCATAACATTATGCATAGATGATCAACTTAACACTTAGTTCAGCTTCAAAGGACCTTTGCTGGTGTGCCACTCAAGCCCCTCTCAGTACTCATCCCACCCAGTAGAAAAGGAATAATATGAGATTATATGTTTATGGATTGTTGTTAGCATAAATACTATTGCAACAGGGACCTAAAAAATCATAATTCTTAATATGATCCAATTATCTTAGTCATTGCAATTGGGGATGGAAATATTTCACTTTGGTTAGTAGTAAACAAGAGACGTGTATTTTAGCTTTTTTCCATTTTTCATCTTTGTTCAACATCAATTATTTGCAAAATTTGTGGATCGTCATTGCTGAATCTGGGTTGATGTTAGTAAACCGGGGGCAAATACCCAAAATGGCCATAATGAGAAGGGCAATTTAGGCTTAATCTTAAGTAAAGAACAAATGAAAATATCCCAGTCTAATTTAATTGATTTTTTCAACATAATAACAATGCTTACGAGAAGTAACTTAAAGATGTTCATCCTGCGTGGTAAAAGAACATGACTACTTAAAGGGAGTTAGGGACCATTTTGACCATCCATCTGATATAACCACACAAATGCTATATAAAATTCATAACAAAATGAATATGTTGGAGGCTTGAAACCCAGGGGTAGATAACAAGATTCAAAAGGAGAAATACACTTAGATTCATGCTGTTCCTAGAAGAACAGGCACGCCTGAAGAATGAAATGTCAATTTACTGAGGTATACAGCGAAAGAAAATTATGTAACATGATATGTGAATATTATATACATATGAGGCAGCAATATTCCCCTTTACCTAAATAGAACTAATGGCATACGCCGAGATGATAATAGGAAGAAAGAATGAAGGTTTTCTCAGCCATCTTTTATACACAAAGAGAGAAGATATAAATAGAATATACCATGATTTTGGAATAAAAATAAATACCTGGACAACATTGCTTCTAACTGTCGATTGTTTTGAATCCACACATCGGGACCATATTTTGACATCAGATCTAAGTTTTCTAGCCTGCAAGCGTCCACAGCATTTATCATCAGTGCTACATAAAGTTATTCTACACTGTGCATAAGAGAAGTTCATAAGGAGGGAAGCAGATATCTGATAATCAAGACATAAATTTGCAATGCTCACAAGTAAGATGATTCATAAGGAAAATTAAATATTAGAAACGATAAAAAAGGCCTATTTAACAATTTCTCAACTCCCACAATCTTACCGTCTGACAAGAAAAGAACTCACCAAGAAAAATTGGCTTGTTTCAACAGAATTCTTTGACTTCCAGCATTATTATCCCAATGGCAGAAGTTTCAAAATTTCCAAGAATTTAGTCAACGAATGAAAATGCAATCACAGACCTGATTACTTGATGTTGTAACAAGCGTTGAGCTCTCTGAAGAGCTTGCTTCCAAGCAGTTTCGTCATTCATCTTATTTGCAGGTGGCAAATCTAAATGAGAGTACCTAGAGAAATCAAGAGAGATTGGAGGTTTCCCGGCACGCACTCGGTCATACTCTTTAGCAAGCATTGGGTAATTCTGTAATTAAGGTTTCACATCAATGGTTCATTTTTCTACCAATCATGTTTTTGTTCACATGGTGAAATGCATTTTGGACTGCATATCCAAAGCAAAACTTGAAGTACTCTTGAATAACTAGTCATCACAAAAGCCTCAAATTGATATATAGCCCCTTTCAACAAAAGTTTCATACAATTATATGTCAAAATCAACCAAAGAATGCATGATAAATAACAAAAACAAAATTTGAATATCAGCACTTGGTTTCTTATTTTATTATTTGTCAGCAAACAAAGAGACCACAAAACACACTCAAACAATCAGGAAAATCCTCCCAATTCAAGGAATTGAAACAAACTTAAGCCTTTTTCAAGTACTTCTCGAGCAGTAGCACCGTAATGAATAAAAAAATGAAGAACAACGAAAACAAAAGAAAACCTAATTTCAAAGGCAAACCTCAAAATTGAAATTGGAGAGAGGAGGCAGGTCCTTCAAGAAATCGGCGGGCTTCTTGTGACTTCTACGCATCTCCTCCTCCACGAGTCGGTCCACCTCTGCCTTCACGGAAGGATGGCCGTAATCGTCGTCGATGTAGGGCAAGGCGTCAATCACTTCAGCGTTGGAGGAGAACGACCAGGGCTTGGAAGGCTCCGGCGCTGCCTCCAGCATTAGTACATGGCTGTTTCCTTTTCCTGCGGCCATCTACGGCGAGCAATGTATCTCTTCCGATCTTTTGAAGCTCAATTACTGTAAAATGACAAGCTCTGTGCTGAACGTAATTCCATTGTAGTCAGTATCTGAGTATTTAATGTCAGACTATTTGGTAAAATGAGTCTAATAATTCTTTTTTAATAATAATAATTATTGTTATTCAGAGTTACAGTTAAATTATTTTCTTTATAAAAAATCAAACACAGTTTTAATTATTCAGAATTAATGTTAAAATAAAATCAAATGTCTAAATAATGGCCTTAAAACTTGGAATTAATGAATGGATTAATCGAAAACAAATGTTAATTAAAAAGAATGAGAATCCATTCCACGGCATAAAAATTTGACAAGAGAACAGACAAAAGAACAAACAACTCCGCCGCGCAGACACTTTTTCTAGCATGGCAAAAGCTGCAATGTTGACATCACCACCTGTGATCTTACAGAGTGTTTGGTTGCTGTCCTCGTGAATGGGGACAGATGACAGGGACAAGAAAATTCTGTCCCTCACCATATTTGGTTGCTGTCTTCGCCCAAATTTGTCCCAAATCTGGAGACAGGGACATGAATTTTCTGTCCTTCCCGTGAGTGTGGCACAAAATTGAGGGATGGAGACAGACGTTTGTGAAATGTCATATATGCCCTCAGTTTTAAACCTAAAACAACTGTCTCCGTCCCTCTCCCGCACCTCCCCCGCACCTCCCCGCACCTCTCCGCAGTCTGCTTCATCATCTTCGACTGTGTGGGTTCACGCATTGTGCTCTCTGCTCTCTCCTTTTTCGGTATTGGCGCGGCTGTCGTGTTGGGTACTCTCACTTGGCGTGCATTTGGCTCATCTAGGTTTGACGTGGTTATTTAGGATCTTCGTTTCCAGGTAAGAGATGGACAAACCCACCACCTGAAACACATATTCTATTTCTAGCTAGGATTTTGCAACTTCTGTTCGTGCGTGTTATCTGCATTTCCTTGTGTATGAGGCCGTGATACTTGTTGATTTTGCTCTGAGTTTATGGTTGTGGCTGATTGTTGGTGGTCTTTTGGTTGTGTCATCTACAGTAGCACCTTCTTTCCGTGAAGGTTTAGCAACTGAGTTTGTGTTTGAGATTACTGTTAGCTATGAGGTTGCTATGTTGCTCATGAATGCTGACCATGTAGTTCGTCATAAATGATTTGGCCTGATGTGGACAATACTCCTTGAAATTGAATATCAAAGTCGGGAATTTGTCAAAATTTGGTTGACTCTCAGTCTTTGTTTCTGATTATCTTCTGCAGAGCTTACTTTGTTTCACTAGATAGTCTAGTAAAGGTCTAACTTTCCTTTCATCTCCACTGAAGATGGGATGTGAATTCTGTGGAATTGGTATGATTGCCCTTTGTTGCTTCCTTATCTGTCTGTGTGTATTATAGGGTGAGTTGAGGAATGTTAGGATACTGGATTAAAAGTTGTGTAGTTGCATAATCTGTTATGAGTCTGAATCATTTTCCAAAATTGATAAGGTATGGAAATGAAGTTTGACTAGTGACCTTATTCATAATATTCTTAGGATTGCCATATCTTTAAGGATTAGTCCTATAATGTTTCCTGACAAATTATTA
>JANQBM010000006.1:25053959-25069009 GCA_025594535.1 Erythroxylum domingense
TTTCTATAAATACGGAAAAGCTTTTAGAAGCTAGCACTTCTGTCTTTTTCCTCTCAAAGCAGTTGAGAATTGCTCTGTGGATATCATCAGAAGCTGAACGCTTGGACAGCTTGAGATTGATCGATTTGAAAAGTTTTTCAAAGATTTCCAACAAGAAAGCGAAAAAGGTACAATTTTGAAATTGGTTTTGTTTTTATTCAAGTTTTACAATTATCAGGAACCGCTCGGGATCCGCAAAAAAAATTTATTTTTCGATGCGTCCGTGATTCGATCACGGTTGGATTCCAACACTTTCTAATCTAGAAGAAAAAGTTTGCAAGTATAAAGATATCTAATTCTTTGGGTTCTTAAAAAGTACAATCTTTTGCCTTTGTAAGACACAAATAGAATGGTAGTAAAATGAAAAGATAATGCAGCTACAACTCGATTGCCTATTGCAAAATAGTTTGCAAGAGAGAGACAGAGGGGATGAGGGAGAAAAAAATAGGGGAAGATATCATTTTTAAAAATTATTCCCTAAAAAGAAAAAAAACGGAAACATAGGAGAAAAAAGATCAGAATGAAAGAAAAAGAGAGAAGAGGGAGAGAAAAGACTGAAAAATAGAAGAAAGAGGAGAAAAGAAAAAAGGAAACTTACAATCTTATATGTTAATAACCTTATTTAGACATTATAGGAAAAAAAGAACAATGAACTACACAAATAATTGATTTTTTATAAAGAGAATTAGAGATCCCTATTCAAAATTATCCCCTTTTTCAAATATTTTAACAGCCTTATTTAGACATTATAGAAAAAAAAACAATGAACACCACATAAATAACTAATTTTTTATAATGAGAAATTGAGATCCATATTTAAAATTATCCCCTTTTTTCAGTAAAGGCGTACAAAATGTGATTGTTTCTTTTTGAGATCAGATTTTACAGCAACTAACATACTCTGCTTAAGAGTTGAGACCTCTCAAAAAAAACCTCTGCTTAAGCAATAACTATACCAACAATCTACGCAAAGTTACAAGGTCACATCTTGCACCCAAGTTTTATATCCAAATCCTCTCGATTGTAACACTAATCACATACCCAAGGTCTCAGCTTCCTCATGCGGTGATAAAAGTAATAGAATCATCCCCCCGAGTTCATCATCTGCTTCATAAACACGTTCTGGATCAATGTCATACATAGGTTTGTTTAATACTGGTGGCAAAAACGAGAATGCATGCCTTTTGTCAACTCACAGGTACCTTCTGCTGTATGTGTCAATGAGTCAAATTACTAACTCCCTTTAAGAGATGTTAAATAGGTATGTTTGCTTCATTCACCCAGTCATGTCCCCCTGGCTCAATTTTCCACGGATGATACTTTTGCGAGCAATCTGAATAACTTTATCTGACAAAATCAAAATGTGTACGTAAGAATCACTGTCATATACGCAGGAGTGATTCTAGTACTGATAATATAACAAAAATTTACTCATTCACCATTTAAGATCAACTTGCTCATCGACGCTAACTTCTCATCTTTGTTACTCAGAGGCAGCTGCCGTCCATACATTGTTAGACCTCAGTGGTGAAACCTGTAACTTCATTCCATCATCAAGTATGCTTCAACATTAGACTGCAAATCCCATTTAGATGCTAGATGCAGAGCAACTCTTATCAATATTTGGCCAACGTCGTCACTTCTTTTTACAAGCAAGGGGCTGCAGAATCATCTTACTCTGTTTTCAACGGGATTCTTTGCTCCTGGATCGCAAACTGGGAACAAATGCAATAAATTAATCTGTCTTTACGGGATGGTTTAGGTTCCCATCTCTCATAATCTGTCTTTACTGGATGGTTCTAGGTTCCCTTCTCTCATAATTCTTGAGAAACTTGATTTGCTTATTTGATGTACTACCACCTGGAGTCAATTTCTCTTCTGATGGTACATGTCTTCTTTCCCCTCTGGAATACTTCCTGTCCTCCTTGCTTTGCCTTTTCAAAGCAATTCCATCAGGAGAATTCTCGATCATTTCAGCATTTATCCTTTCCAAAAACATCTCCTTTATTATGCGCGTCTTACATGTCTTCTTTTTGCTGGACGCATTGGGATGACAAAGAATGTCTCTTGCATCACCACTTGTTATTGCTAATAAACTTGAATCAACATTATTATGCACAAGTTCGGAATTGTCACGAATAGTTCCAGATGGGCTGTTATGCACTTCCTGACATGATTTATGCTTTCTACCAATACATGGATCGGGAGATTCCCTGACATTTTCAGGGGTATCGTTCCTGGCTAAACTCTGTGAACCATCACTATTTGTTACATCCAATTCCAGTCTTTCCGGGGGTAGCAAAAGAAGACTCTTACAATTCCCGTTAGTTCTTATGCACTTATTTCTCTTTGATGACAAGATGGGAACCTTTTTCCTCTTTCTTGTATTATCCTCTACACAATTTCCTGTTGCCACTGGCTCAGGAATATTACTCCCATCTAATTTCTCAAACGCAGAACCATTGTTGAGCCCCACAGCTTCTTCAAGTGAATCAAATACCCCTTTCCTAGTTCTTTTGGGTGTACTCTTGTTTGGGGCTCTGTGGAATTTGACAAAGCAACTAAAAAGGTAAGAAGCATCATAAGGAACAAACCCTAAGAATGTATATATTCCTAGAACGACAATTTTATTGTTAAAAAGGTTTAATCAATAAATCACAAATCAAAAAGGGACAAAAGATAAAGAGTAAAAAATGATCCATAACCTAGTACCTGTTTTGGGTTAAAATACGGACCTCCATATACATAGACCACTCTTTCTAAATAAGAAAAGTTACAAAATTTCACACGCAATTAGTGTGTTGTAGAAGCCTAATATCTCAAAAAAGATACTTGTTGAAAAAGAAGCTTAATAATAATTTCGATTGTTGTCGAACAAAGAGTTCAATTGGAAATGTACCCGAAGAGAGAATGGACTCAATTGTAAAAATTGAATTAACATGTTGAATGGCTTCAAAAAGTGAGGGGGGGCAAGATTGTCCGACCTGGAAGGGAAGTGTAAAAAATGTTTATTAATCCCACATTGGAAAGGGACAAAAGATAAGGGTGATTTATATACAAAAAAGATTCATAACCTATTGAATTAAAGTTTTAAGATATGGACCTCGATACACAACAGAGCACTCCTCTCCCTAAATAAGAAAAGTTGCAAAATTTCACATTTATAAACGAAGATACTTGAATAAGCTTTGGAACAAGGAACAGGAACAGCTAACAAAACAACAAAGAAACTGACCACAAAGTTTTTGTTTCTTCTCCAGATTTTGAATCTCCTATGCACAGATGAATTGCAAGAAATCTATCATAGAGCGCAGATAAACCATGGCAAAAATTATAAGTCACTATACCTTGATTTCTGTTTATGCTTCCCAGGTTTCAGATTCTCAGGTTCTGATGCTGGTCCTATTGTTGGTAATGGAAGAAAATCATCAGCACTGAGTGCTGGCCGCTCTGACTCTCGGTCTACAAAGTTGCCAATAAAAGCAGCCTTTTTTGTTCTATAAGCTTCTTGCATTTTTGGCACTTCATGTGGAGCTAACAAGCGCCATCTCCTGGTATATACAGATGCAACCAAACTTTGATCCATCAAAAATTGAGATAACAAGGCATATACTGCATCATGGAAGCATAGAAATCATAAAATTCCAAATTGTAATACCTACGACAACAACTATCAGTTCGGCCTGGGAAATGCTTCGCGATCTCAGCCCAGCCATAGCCACATTCTTCAATTATTGCCTTCAATCTTAAATCCTCTTCTTCGGTCCATTCACCCGTATTCAAAGAAGGATCCAAAGCATTAAACCACCTGTTGACGTGAAGTCAGTTAAACAATCATCAAATAAGAAAATATGTATTGACAGTGTTATAGTTCTACACAAATACCTCTCTCTACATTGTACTTGTGTTCGGCCTGGCACAAATTGAGCAATTTTATTCCAATTCTTTGGACCAAAAAACTTCACAGCTACTTTCAAGCATTTGTCTTCGTCTAAAGTCCATGTCCCTTTCCTTTGCCTATATGGGTTTAGAGATTTCCTCCACCTGTGTATTTTGGAATATTGTGATATAACTAGTCATTTTGACCAAATATATTTGCCAATTTTGAAGGATGTCAGAACAAATATGGTCATGAGGGAACATATCTTAATTCAAGTTAGCATCAGAATTTACTCCAAAGATATTTCAGAAATTGCAGAGGAAAGAAGTGAATCATATTGCCTTTTCTATACTTAAAGAACAACTATAAAACACAAGGGTCCTACTGTTGCTCTGAGAACTCTCCTCTTTCAAATACAAAACAGATGCTCAAAATGAGCAATAAGAGATTCAGAAACTCATGGTATAAATAGCCAAAGTTGCTTGAGTTGAGCAACCCTTCTTTCCTTTTGAAGGAAAAAAATCTCACTAGTTATGACAAGAAAGACATATGACACAAAGAACAATCAATGTCATCAAAATCTGACCTATGCACAATAAGCCAAAAAGCTTGATTAAACATCCACATTCGCTTCTGACCATAAAGACTGACCTATTAGAGCATTGTGCACCGGTTCTTCCTTCCAAACAGGAAGCTACATCCTGCCAATTATAGCCATAAACTTTTACAGCAGCATTAAGTTGTGCATCCTCATCCTTGGTCCACTCCTTCTTCAGTATGCGAGCATTTAAACTCCGTTGGAAACGTAACAAGCATCCAAACGGCGTCCTCTTTTTCTCCAATGATGCTGCAATATCAAACCAATTACTGATTCCTCTTTCCTGAACAACTAACAAAAGATTTTTATCATCTCGGGCTTCCCATGGACTTGAATCAATTAATGGATCTTCAAAATTCAACCACCTGCAGGGTCAACATTACATCAATAAGAAGACAAAAAGTGAGTAATTAAAATATCGTAGATGTACTTGGTGGGAAATCAATAATGAAAACATCAACAGATAGAGCCCTGATGCAAATCAAACAAGAATTCAACTCTCAGGACTATATTATATGAACATCGATTCCATTAATAAAAGTAGGGAGCTTAATGAGCCCATATTACTAAACTGAGAAGGCAAATCAAACAAGAATTCAACTCTCAGGACTCCGTTATATAAAAATCAAATCCATTAATAAAAGAAAGGAGCTTAATGAGCCATATTACTAAACTAAAAGTAAGGATCTTATCAACATCCAGGGATTGGCAACTTGTCCATTCAGTGACTTGGATAATCTTTAGAATAATCTAAATATACTTAATAATTCATATGTATTATTTATAGTGTTAAAGTATGCCTAGATAGATTTAGAACAAAATATTTTGAGGTATTTGTGCTTCTCAGCATGTGACTTATATCAAGACTCTTTGGCCAGGGATAGTAGGAGGTAACTTCTGTTCACCAAAATGTTAGATACAATTCGTAACACTATGTGATTGGATCCAACATAAAACATTGGATAAAACAGAGGGTATTTCCTAAGTGGACTACGCTTCAAATAGCTGAACAAAACTTCATGAAATATTTCATTAAACTTGCAACAAAAGCACAGATGATCAAGGCATAAAAAAACAATTCAAAAAGAAAGCCATCTAAAACTTTTTTAAACCTTACAATATATTTAACAGCAAAATAATGCTAGGTGTTATTGCCAAAAAAAGTCACGGTGAAGCATGAGAAATAGGGCCTAACACCTGATGAAAACTATGCAGGATTGATGGCAATGCAATAATTCAAAATAAATAGAATCAATTATCAGCCTGCTCTTCGAGGTTTGTTGATATGCAAAGAAATGTCTTCAAAAACTCTTACAGCTAAGGAATTTAAGAACATAAAATTAATCAATTAATTCCATGGAGTAGAAGACATTTTCAAAGGGCTTACCAACCCAGCCCATAAAGGAAATATGTGAGACGATTATGCATGAAAAGGTTAAGATAAAATGGCATGGTGCTTTTTAAAGAATTCCCAGAATCTCCAAATCCTTTTTCTTGTTTGGGATATGGCTGAAAACATCAATTATACAGATTAAGGTCAAAACAACTTTTCATGTGTACAAGATTCTTGAGATGTTTTGCTAGCTTTTATTATATTTGTTATTATCGTGAAAGGATATCTGATCTCACACAAAATGCTCACCTTGCTGCACATTCTGCACCAGAATGACCACTGACATACAAGGAAGCCAATTGATCCCAGTTAACCTTTGGAAGAAACTCTCTAATCAACTCCGGGGTGATTTCCAGATCTCTGATTGAAGCAAGAAGGCTATCCAAATTACTGTGATCTCCAAAATAACCTTCAGAACCACTTCAAGTTAAAATGTGTTAGAACAGGAAATTTGTAAATTAAAATGGAACTTGCAGTCTTGAAAAGAAGAAATACGATAGGCATAACTCCAGGAGCCTAAAAGGCTTAAAAGAGACTTTCATAAACACAAACATTGATAGAAAGTGTAACAAACACAACAAATTAAAATTTGCAAACTGCATGTCAAAGGCATCAATTTCTATCAGTTTAAGCTTCTTAACATGTATGTGACATTTCATTTCATAGTATAAACACTTCAATCAATTTCTGTGTATTCTATGGCTCTTAATGTCTAATCAGACCATTATTACAAGCTTTCTTAGAGGCACGCATCTGCAGTTGAGATTTGCGCTTAGCCTCTAATAACCCTCAACACTAAGTACCACTGAATTCCTGCAACAGTATCGCATAATGATATCCAAGAGTTAGACCTGACAAAGGAAAGATTTTTTCTCTGAATACTACGTCTATCTGTTACTGTAGATCAGATCCTGAGATCAAAAGTTGAATGGTTGTAAGGATAAAAAATGTTCTCTAGTTTCTTGATTCATAGAAACTTCATCTTTTCTGGAGAAAAAGAGAAACATTAACTCTTCCAACCCATGCCAAAATCTACATGCATGAATTCACAAAGTTGAACAAATTTTACACTCATACTCACAATTGCATATGTAGACATAATGAAAATCCACTATAAAATTTAAATAGGATCGTTGTATCATACAATCGTTTAATTAATTGGTAATCAAGTATTTGTAGCCTTATTATTTTTGTTAGATATGCAACGTCCTTTAAATAAAGCCACTGATTATTAAAGAAAATGCTCAAAAGCTAAAAGCCAACTGATGCACAAACTATTTCAACAAGAAACAAATCTGATCATACCTGAATTGATCCACCGATAAGTGAAGCACCATTTCTTGGAATTGTTGTCTAATTCCCATCCCAAGGTTTTTGCTTTCTGTCTTTGTCCATTTTTTTCGGTGCACTGTAAGTGGAAAATTTTTTAATGCTTTTCTATAGTTAGCAACATGAGAATTTTCTAATGGCCCATCACGTATAGTAGAGGCCCTTTTATCATTAATCTGCAATGACAGAAAACATGCTTTGTGAAGATGACTTCTCTACAGTCAAACAACCAATCAGCAGCAAGTAAATGGAAGCCGCTGACAACATTTAGGTATGAAGCACGATGAAAGCTAATCCTTCCTAAGAGTAAGGCACTTACTGAAAACTAAAAGTATGTTCTAAACCTAAAAACTGATGCACATGCAAGCACTGTGCACAAGAAAACAATGACCACAATTCAAGAGAAACGGCATTCTAGCTTGAAGTAACCCTGCCGGTGAGAGATAAAAATTAATAGTACATATAAGAAACTAATGAACAGGAGTCAGTTAGGACTGGTAAGACTTTTCCAGGCATTATTGCTGTATATCACAACTGAAATCCTGCTTACAACTACTCAGGGAAGGTTCATAAGACTCGAACGACTAATTCAAATTTTGTAGTGCAAAGTGAAATTAGCATATCACGACTAAATCGTCAACCTCAGCATATCACGACTAAATCGTCAACCTCACATGAAAGAAAAAGTAAGATAAAAATTGAAGACAATCATGACAGATAGAAGGAACTACTTGGAGACATGCAAGCATATTGATTAAGACAGTTACCTCAGAGTCCTCAGAAGTTGGTGGCTTTCTTGCTGATATTAATTGGATGAGTGGATCCTTTCTCTGGGACAATGCCTTCCCAGTCATTTTTTTGCATGAAACCTGAAAATTTTTCAATATTTGAACACGCTCCCTCAGTTTCTTATTCTCCTCCATTCTTGCTTCAATTTCAATCAATTTGCTTCGAAGCAACTTCTGACAGGATCTATTCTTCCTAATTGCAGCAACAAACAACTGAGCTGATTTTGGAAAGCTAGAATGGCGTAACACCAGCTCAGAACCATTTGATTGAAGCTGGGACAAGCATCTGAAAGGCAGTAATTCCATGCTACAATTCAATGCGTTAGTGGTGTCACTGGCTTCATCGGAAGGTGGCAAATTATACTCTGTGATTCCATCCACCGAGAAGTTGTTTGATTTTTCTGTTTCTGAGACAACATCGGATATATGAACCTGGTCCACTTTTCTCTTGGAATCCCCTGTGACATTATCTGAGCATATTACATAAACATTAGGAACAAAAGCAAAAGTGAATATAGTAACAACTTCCACTATTTGAAACTCAGAATCGGTGTCACTATCTTTGGACATGTTTGAGATATATATATAGCTTCGTTGATAAATGAACAATATTTAATTTGTCTCTCAGAAAGTTAAGCGACTCATAAGATTCAAACCTTTTTTTTTTTTTTTGAAAAGAAGTTTCAAAAGTTAGTAACTTATGGCTTGGCTGAAAAATCCGTACATGAAACAAGCCTCCTCCTAACCAACGCGAATATTCGGTTATGCATTATTAGTTTTATATCAAAATGGCATAAGACCTACAATCTGATAAAATACAACTTCAAGCATTTCACATAAACAAGGAAAAAAGAGTTTACCAGTGTCATCATAAGCAGCAAAACGGCGCCGAATTGCGGCCAGAGTTGCAAAATCATCCTCGTCGTCGTTATCAGAAGCTGGTGGTAGAGACGTCAGAGGCTTCAGAGAGAGAGGTTCAGAAAAAGCAGCCGATATCGAGAAGCGGTTCTGTATGCTCCGGAGCACTTCAAGATCATCCTCACTGTCCTCTTTATCGGATTCACCAGAAGCTTCGCCTGTGGCGGGCAAGGAGGGAGACGGACGTTGAATGGAGTTGTTGAGATCGTAGGGATTTGCGCCGGTGAGCATGCAGGCCTGCCTCAGGGCCTCCATGTCCTCGTCAAGGACATCGTCGTTATCCTCTCCGGAGGAGAAGTCTCCATCGTCGGGGTCATTGAAAGACATGTTGATTAGAGAAGTTTAGGGCATTGGGTTTATTAGGGTTTAGGCTTAAAAAGTAGACGCGCAGATAAAGGCTTATGAGAGTAAAACAGAGAAGGGGAGGCCACAAATTTGTTTCGTGCACCCTCTTCAATACGCACGCTGCCGCCGGGAAACGATGCTGCTCTATTCTATTTATACTGTGTGTCGGTGTCAGTCTTTTTTTTGTTTTCCTCCCTTTTCTCCAAAACCTTCTTAATTGAATTTTATCAAATTCTTTTTGTTTATTAGGTATCTTCTTTTGCTTCGGCTTCAATAACATTACTGTTTATAAATCAACTAAGGATCGATTATTTTGAAAAGAACAAATATCTTAAACTCCTTTATAGAAAAATAAAGTTATTTTGAGAGCAACAAAAAATATTCATAAATAGATTTCTTATTTATTCTACATTTAAGTACCTTTACATTTCTGTTTCTGTTTTCTAGTTTCGCCTTTTCTTGTCACTTCCTTCTTCGTGGTTATAGTTACAGTGTGTTTTTACGTTAGGTTTGGTAGATGTTTATGGAGACGCGTAATAAAACTGAAAAATTTTGTATCTAACAATGTTTGGTTGCTGATATTGCTTATTTTTGTTCCGTCTCCCGTTTATAAAAATACAAATTTTGTGTTCCTTCTAAAGCTGTGGCATAACTTTCTTGTGTCTGTCATAAAAACAAAATATACGAGCTGTTGGACAAAAATTCTCCCATATTATTACTTTAAATAGCAAAAAAAGACATTATTAATAAAATATAAGGCTTAAATATATCTTTAATCTATTATGTAATTAATTCCATAAATGCTTAGATGTTTTATTAAATTATTATGTACTAGAATTTCTAACTTGTAGGATTTTTTTTATTCAATAAATCATTTCATTAAATTTTTAGGTTTCTCATTTCATTAAATATTTAAATTCTTCATTTTATTTCATCATAATTAAAAAAATACAAATATAATTAAAAAAATTGATACAATTATAAAAAATATTTACGTAATTTATTTTATTGTTAACTTATACAAATTTTTTGCTATACTTTGGTATCCTACCACCATAAATTACATACTGGAACACCTTGAGGACATTCCAGTATACAATCTATAATAATAGTGTGTTAAATATCACACATTCACTTATAACATGGCCATATATCCAACTCAATCATGACATCAACTATGTATGTAAAAGTCACAAAACACAATAATTAAAAACCTCAACTTGTCATTGCATTAATACATAGTAGCTTACAAACTTTTATCACAAAAGTTCTACAAGACATAAGTAAACTACTTAAAAACAAAAACAACTCCTTAAGTGCCAGCTGACAGACCTTTGGTATATAACTTAATCCCAAAAAGTGCTTCTAAGAATCTTAGAATCTAAGTCTCCCGTCTTGTACCTGTAAAATTACGTTGCAAATTTTGGATAAATGTTTGCAAGCTCAATGAGAGACCCATCATTGATGATCTCACTCCATGCACATATAGATATCACACAACCAATCAGATTCACAACATTTTCTATCAAAATAAGGCATAAAGTATGTCATATAATTCATATACCTTCTTCCAGAATTTGAACACCCAATCAATCACAACTTCAGAAATAATTCACATTCATAAATTTCATAATCATAATATTCAAATTAAGGTTCATATGAGACTCTCAATTCATTATTATTTATTGTGACTGAGTGCCTTTCAGATACAGAACAGATACTGGCCTATTAGGCTCAGTCAGAACAGAAATCACGAAGCAGCGCTCTACATGCAGAATGCTGAGCTTATAGCTCTTTCAACTGGCTACTCTGATCACAAAGCCTTTATCTGAGCATGCATTTTATGAAATGCATCAAATATCATAATATGCCATGAATGTCATTCACATATGAAGCACAGATAGAATCTCATAATTTATTGGATCTCAGTCCGGCATTCAACTTTCTTTGAGCATTTAGAATTCAGAGATAACATATTTCATTCAATTATCATATGCAAGTATAACACTTCCAATAAATTCCCGACTATCCTCGGACCTTTAAGTCTGGAATTCATATTCAGATCGCAAAAGTTCAATAACTGAAAATTAAGCAGAATAAATCAAACAATCAATCCTAAGAAGATCATTTAGGTTGACTCATAGATGCTCCTTTTAGCTTATTGCCTTGATGTCCCGGCAATATTTTGACGTTGTCACTTAATGTGATCCTCTATAACATCATACATACACATATCACAATTTTGCATAATTAAGAATTTATTAATGCACATTCATGTATACTTAATATGTACAATGCATGTTAATGACAATCCTGGGTTCCTTATTCAATAATCTTGTCACAATATTCATTCATACAATAATACTCAATTGACCAATTTAGATTTGTCTAAAAACATACTTTCGGATCTACTTTGCATGATTATTAACATCAGAAAAATGAAGCAATTTGGAAACACTTCCTTCTGCAAAATTGTTCTTCCATGTCTTAAGTTTCTAATGACTCCAAGATCATCCAATTTGGTTTAGTATTCTATGAGTTATGCTCACAATATCACAGACTTTGTATAATTGAACTTTTGGCTAGTTCATGATCTTACCCTCAAATTATACAACTCATATCTTTCAACTTAAATATCCAAAAATTACAAACTTAATACCAATTAAAAGATAAGAGAACGAAATACAACTTTTGTGAAGATACTTTTATCTAATTTGGCTTTTATCAATACAGCTTATTCAATATCTATAGGACATGATTTCTGTCTTGGATAGTACTTCAGCCTAAGTCAAGACTCAATTTCGAGCCAAATTTTGAAATGCTTAGAGACATAATTAAACTTAGACTTCTTCAAGAAAGTTGTATCTGTATGACTATACTTTAATCTGAATTAAGAATTAACTCATTTAAAAACCTACAAATCAAGATATACTCAAAATACCGAAGCATGTTCAATGAAAATATTCTAGTTCACTTCCTAATTTTCATCCTAAATTCATCAATAAAATCTTTCTAGAATGACTTCAGATGGCTATATATTTTTATGGAGAAGAAAAAAATGAGTTATGAGTTTGTTGGTTCAAAAATCAAGTCATTTGGAAGTCGTAAGAAGAAGTTATAGCCAAAAGAATGAAGGATGTTCAAAACTGTCAAACAACATCGTGCACTACCTTTTATTCCAACTTCTTTCCAGCTCTTCCCAAAACAAACCTTTGGGTCAATATTTCATCGTCATTTTGACAAGGAATATGAAGGCTTTAGGCAAAACATTCTTCTGAAAAATTGTTCCTTTATGCCTTAAGTTTATAATGAAGCTAATTTCATGCAATTTCGTTCAGTATTCTGCAAGTTATACTAAAAACGATACAAATTGTTCCCAAACTACGACAGACTCCCAAAGTCAACTTCAAGCTAAAATTTGAAACTCTTAGAGATAGAATTAAATTTTGATTTCTTCATAAAAAATGTATTTCTATGTCTCTAATTTACTCTAAATTAAACTTTATCCAATTTGGATATTCACATATCAAGTTATGCCCTAAATACAAATATATGTTTAGTGAAGTACTTCATATAACATGCTCCAGCTCACTTCAAACTTTCATATGGTTATTCATGTTACCGAATCTGCTTCTTCCATCACCGCCCACACATGCATTAACACCATTTACGCATGCAACAATCCAAAAGCATGAAAATGTACTCCATTTATGCATGCATCTAGTTACAAACATTAAAACATGCATAAAACTTACTTGACTTCTCTCTCTCTTCTCTCTCTTTTCCAAAACTTAAGAAGCAAACAGTTGGTTTTGGTGATAGATGAACAAGGGATTTAGCCACAATCAAAACCTCTAATGATAGAAAACTTCACAAGGTGTAACCTTGATAGATTATCCAAAAGCCAATAGATGAAAATGGGTAGATATGTTTTCGGTGATGGTGAAAAGAAGAAAGGAGATGGTGCTTTTGGTGGAGACTAAACAAAAGAGCTGAAGAAAATTTTTTACTCAAACATAACTTCGGTGGCATCATCACACAATGCCACATGTCACTCTTGCATGT
Organism: Erythroxylum domingense; assembly: GCA_025594535.1. Lineage (NCBI taxonomy): Eukaryota > Viridiplantae > Streptophyta > Magnoliopsida > Malpighiales > Erythroxylaceae > Erythroxylum > Erythroxylum domingense. The sequence goes on from JANQBM010000006.1 coordinate 25,067,315, forward strand.
AGCCCATTTGTCATCAATGTAAGGCTACCACTTGTCACTTATCTATTGGTCCACATGTCACACACTAATAGGTCCATTTGTCGCTCTATAATTTGTCTCTTAATTTCTTTATTTTTCTTAATCTAAAATACTTCAAATTTTCGATAAATCTCTAAAATATTTGAAATGTCTCAAAAAAATGAAAATAATTCTATTACACACCAATTTAATTATCCAAGACAATTAATCCACAATTCACCGAAAATTTTGAAATAATAACTATTATCATTATTTTAATACACACCAATTTAATTATCCAAAATTCACACTCTAATCACATTAAAAAATTCAATTATACCTGAAAAATGTCAATGAATGCATGTACAATTATTTCATGAATGACAACATTATTCACGTGCATGTGTATGTCATATAATGCATGAAATGCATTTCTATAGTCTCAACAAATTCTTATTTATAAAGCATCATAGGGTTTTAACCCTAATCATGGGATGTTACATATTCAATAACTCATTTCATTAAATTTTTAGGCTCCTCATTTTTTAATTCCTTATTTATAGATACAGTTTAAAAAAATACTAATACAAATCATTCGTTTTAAAATAATCAATGAATTACATATTTCTAATCATATTATACTGCAGGGGTACTTTGGTCATTGACACTGTTTTCTATGTTTTGTCAACTACAACCAAATACATTTCTGTTCTCGAGACATACAGTTTTATCTGTTTTATCTATTACAACCAAACACTTCACTGTCTCCAATTTTTGTTCTATTCTGTCTCAAAATTTTTGTTTCGTTCTATCTCAATATATGGATCACAATAACCATACGCAGCATTATTGTCGTGGATAATCTGACAACCTTTTTGGTTTCCATTAATTTCTACAACTGCTTCTTCAACAGCCTTCTTCTATTTCATGTTATCAGACTTTTCTCCCATTGTTTTCTTCAATTATGTAAATTATTTTATGGCTTGTTTGGTTCCACTTCTGTTTTTCTGTTGTAGTTTTTTGTTTTTGGTTTTTATTTTTTATTAAAAAATTTGGTTGAAATTTGTAATATAAAAATTAAAAACAAAAATATATTTGGTTAAGATTTGTGATAAAAACTAAAAACAAAAACATGTTTAATTTTATCATCCTGTTAAAAACAAAAACATGTTTAATTTTATCATCATGTTTCTATTTTTGTAATTATACTCTTATATCAATAATTTTAACATAATACATTATATTTTTAATTAATTAATTAGCATTATAGATAAAATTAAAATATATGTAAATTAAATATAATTTTAAAAATTACATATTAATTATAATCACTCTAATCAATAAAAAATGTCTAATTCTTAAAATCATAATAGTAAATATTATTTATTACTCATTTTCAATAATTTTTATTGGTGATCAAATCATACTCAATTTTTGCCCTAAAAAAGCGACGTGCATCTACATTAATGAAATTACAGTGAATGCAAGATCCAGTGCCTCTGCTAGTCCGTGCCTGTTGCTTTATTCCTTAGATATGAAAACCAATTTTTGTACTCCAAACTTCGAAGCATCATCTTCCAAAGTACTCCAAACTTCGAAGCGTCATCTTCTAAGCATTCTTAAGACAATATCACCATTTGTTAAAGTGAAATACCTTTCTCTCCATGAATATCACCATTTGTTAAAGTGAAGTACCTC
>JANQBM010000006.1:25069109-25091341 GCA_025594535.1 Erythroxylum domingense
CAATGAGATACGCATCCATTCTGGAATTAGCATAACAAACAATTATACAGTACAACTTGCATATCGTTTACATATTGACACGTAATTGCATGGGACATGCATTATTCGTTCTTATTGTTGTGACTAAGTGCCTTTCACACACATATACAAAGTTTGGCCCGTAGGGCTCAATCAGAACAGAATCACGGAGCATAGCTCTATGTGCAGAACACATATATTGCGGAGCAAAGCTCTATACGGAAGCGATTCTACTGGCAACTCAAGTCACAACGCCTTTATCTAAGCATGCATTTTATGAAATGCATCAAATCTTGAACAGATCACACACATAATCTCATACAAATGTTCAAATGATATTTTCACAATCATCGGACTTCAGTCCGACATTCAGCTATTGCTGAGAATCACTTATCATTCAGAAGTTCATATCAAAGTATCAAATCAAACACTTCCAATACATGCCCAATTATTAGACGACCTCAGGTCCGACATTCAGAAGCATCACACAGCAATTCGATAATAGTGGGTGTTTAACAAATTCAAGGTGCATATAAATCAAATCAATCCTAGGAAATCATCTAGGTTGACTCACAGTACACTCCCAGAAGCTATCGCCTGGATGGTCCGGCAATGTCCGGCTGTCGTTTTATGTGCTTCTCTAAAACAGACAAAATGTATTCACGATTATCATCTTTTATTCAATGTTCTAATCATGCAATGGCAATTTTGGGGTCTCTCCACAATCTCTTTCTCTCTCTTATCAAAACTTATTGTAACCATCAATATCACAATTCAATTCTTATTGGCCTCTCGTAAACTTAGGGGAGTGCAATGAATAGAAGTTCATTTACGGAAGGTGCATCTTTACAGACGATGCACCTTTACAGAAGAAGATGAGTTATAGAAGAAGGCGATATATAGAAGAAGAAGATTTACAGAAGGAGATGACGTCACCCAGAGGAAGCTGACGTCATCACAGAAGAAGTTTTGCTATTAGCAGAACGTTTCCTACAGACATCGGTTTGACTTGTGCTTTATATAAATCAAAAGAGGGCATCAAAATGTACAAACTCCATGAAGACCTCAAATGTCAATGTTATCTTCTGAAGGGCCAAAAATAGGACAGAAGATATGCGATGAACAGTGACCCAGAAGAAGTTTGGGAACAGTGACTCAGACGATGTTTTACAATTGCCATAACTTTCTCTAGAGGGATCAGATCAAGATGTTTTTTTATATGGTTTGAAAGAGGATTCCAAGCTCTACAACTGTCATGAAGATCTCAAAGGTCAATTCTATCTTCTGAAGGATCAAAATTAGGACAGAAGATAGATATAGACGAAAAAAGAAGAAGCAAAACACAGAAGGAGTTTATGAACAGTAACATAGACGAAATTCATTCGTTTGTGAACAGTAACATAGACGAAGTTCATGAACAGTAACATAGAAGGAGTTCATGAATAGTAACATAGATGAAGTTCCTTCGTCTGTGAACAATAATATAGACGAAGCAATACAAAGGAAGATGACGTCACTCAGAGGAAGCTGACGTCATCACAGACGAAGTAATACAGAAGGAGTTTATTCATAGAGGAACTAAAACACAGACGAAGTCTGGGTCATAGAGGAATGCATCTTGACAACGATGCATCCTCACAGAAGAAGATAACTGATGACAGAGAATGATTTATAGAGGATGCATTTGCATCTGTAAGATAATTTACAACAGAGAATGACTTGTAGAGGATGCATTTGCATCTTTATAGAGGAAGATGACGTCACCTAGAGGAAGTTCATGAACAGTAACACAGAGGAAGTTCATAAATAGTAACATAGAAGGAGTTCATAAATAGTGACATAGACGAAGTTCCTTCGTCTATGAATAGTATCATAGACGAAGCAATACAGAGAAAGATGACATCACCCAGAGGAAGCTGACGTCATCACAGACGAAGTAATATAGAAGGAGTTTATTCACAGAGGAACCAAAACACAGACGAAGTCTAGCTCATAGAAGAATGCATCTTGACAACGATGCATCCTCACAGAAGAAGATAACTGATGACAGAAAATGACTTGTAGAGGATGCATTCGCATCCTTACAGAGGAAGATGACGTCACCCAGAGGAAATTGACGTCATCACAGAGGATACAATATAGAAGACGGAAGGAGCAGCACATTTTATGTCTCGTACCTATACGAATTCTATACATTATTTCCATTTCTATTACACTTCCAAACATACGAGTATCATCTATACTACTCCCTCCTTAGCTCCAAAACATCAAATAACTCCAAGGAGCCGAAACTCACATACATACCAAAATCACAGACTACTATTTATGCTTACATGTTCTTTCTGCATTTAACTCACATACATACCAAAATCATAGACTACTATTTATGCTTACATGTTCTTTCTGCATTTTCTTTCTTCTGTGGTTACTTTTTAACTTAACTAACATTCAGAACCCTCATATCTCTTCTCTCAACTGTGAACACCTTTTTATGCAGATACGTTCATGCAGATATGTATATCCAACATGCACATGCTTGTTTATGTTGTGGGAGAAACATCACAATCACTTACTCTCTTAACAAGTACTCTAACACTGAAATTGAAGCCAGCACTGTAAAAGCTGCTAAGTCGCTATTCGGTGGTGAAGGTCAGGGAAGAGAATCGCAATATGGAGGGTTTCAGTGAAGAATGAGAACTCTAGTAGATTCTTCCTAACTTAAATAATATAATAAATGAGTCCATTCCATGTCCCTCACGTGTCCTATTTATCTCCGCTGACTCACCATTTGTCATAATGACAAACTGTAGTAGAGTCTTCCTAACTTAAACAACATTATCCGTGGGTCCATTGCTTGTCCCTCACGTATGCTATTTATCTTCACTACTTCACCATTCATCATAATCATAATTGTCATACTTACCTGGAAATGCTAAATGAAGCATGTACAATTGTATGCATGTGCCAAACAATATGTCATAACTTATGTATAACGTTCATTTGTCTTAGGTCATATAAATGTCTCACAATTTCATGTTCTAGCCGTATGTATAGGTGACAGGATGTTACAATTCTCCCCTCCTAACAAAAATTTCGCCCTCGAAATTTCTTATCACTCAAACAGGTAGGGAGTTCTCATATGTTCCTCGCCATTTTCCATATACTTCATCACTCAAATACTCTCTTCCAAATGACCTCAGCTGATAACTCAATAGGTCTTGCAATCACTGATTCTGCTATCACATTATCTTGACTATTTCATTGATATAATTTAGATTACTCATCAGCTTTTACTTCGTAAGCTGTCAGTCTATCTCTATTGTTCATACCATTATTTCTTATCTATTCACATATCACATATTAAGTTCATGAACAATAACACAGAGGAAAGTCCATGAACAGTAACACAAAGGGAATGTGGCCACTTAGGTCGAAAACAGACAAATGCAAGTAGCAAAAGAAACAATACATAGACGAAGTTGGTTCATGGATACCACATGTTATGAGTCTGAAACATTCTTTTATCAGTAACACTGACTCATAATAATTTCATACAGAACAATTCATATCAGCTTAGTTTATCGCATAGTCGACCAGTACATGTATCCAACTGACATGCCTGATTGTTAATAGTCGACTTGCAAGTATAAAATTTACAATGTATGACTTGGAAAGTCATGAGCATAACACAATCATACTTTATTTCATTGTAACACGCCTCATACAGTATCCTAGCCATATCACTATGATAGTGAGTCATGTGCTTAATTCAACTACAAATTAACTGTATGATTCTATGAATGCCAAAATGTAGGCTACCAAGCATATTCCCAACAGTTAAGACTGTTGGATATTTAAACACTCGGCCACTTGTTTCTACATCCTTAGTAGTTAAATACTATTTCAGCATATCCCTACTAGGATGCCTTGCTTAGGTTGTTACTTGTGGCTTCTCTAGTATTCTCTTTGTTCGATTATCTTTTGTTCAACCAACAGTTTGTCGCCATAGACATAAGCTAATCAAACATTTGAAGCAAATCTCTCCTACTGCATTAGGAAACATATCCTGAGGACTGTGCATTAATCTAAATTGTTAACTTACATTGCATCATTTTAGTGTTTGACCAAACCAAACATCGAGAGTAATGAGGATAGATAAGCAAGCAAAACCTTTAAGTACAAGTTCATGGATTTCCATGTACATTTATGTCGTTCTCAACTATCATACAATCAGCAATCCTTAAATTTAAACACCAAGTTTTCTGGTTCACAACAGTGCATGCCATAATGCATTTTAAATAACTAAAATGAACTGGCATAAGCTAATAGTCAATAGTAGACAAAAATGAACAACCAATGTTTCCCCTAGTAGAAGAGACAGAAGGTCAAATGAGCTACTTCCATAGAAACCAAAAGCTTTAAGGGCTTTGCCACAACGCTCATACCGAACAAAGTTAAAGTACTATAGTAAACAAATGTGGTAAAAAGGATCGAATCGACCATGAAATTTCATAACTGCATCTAGGCGCTTAATAGAAACAGTAAGCAATCCTTCCACACAAACTTAATCAATCTTAAAAGGGAAGTTCCACATATCTCAAAAACACCCACATCAGAAGGCACAGCGTGCTGAAATCATGGATCCTGGCTGATCTGCATTTTATTTTATTTTCCTTTACACCATAAAAGAGCCAAACAAAAATCCCGTGTGTAATTGCCTCGTGATGAAACAACATATTGCTTAACCCAAACAAAATAAAAACAACTGCACCAGACAGACATAATTTGTCTGCAACCTCGTACAAAGAAAACATAATACCAGCCATCAAACTGTAGCGAAGACTATAAACATCCAAGATAAGTGATTATCCAAACAGTTCATAAACAATAACGACTTAGATTGAAGCATACCACACACCATGATACTACACCATGAACATCTATATTCAACATATGTGACTTCCACACAAGCGTATCCTTATCAAACAACCATAGATGAGAAGTTTCAATAACATTAAAACATTAGAACTAGATCCACTAGCTTGCCCATACAGATCAGAAGTGATAAGAAACTCATAAGTCAGAATACGCGTGACATTGTCAATGGTTACATAGTTCCTTAATATCTATCTTTGTTTTATTTCATTATAGAATTGTTTGTTCAATATGTCAGATTACATACTACTTTTATCAGTATAGCATTCATTTGTACATTCCTTTCAAACTCAATAATTTTCTCAAAATTACATAATTTGAACATTCCATAAATGACTTTGCACATCCAATGTCTCCAAGACTCTAAAGCGATTTCTATCATAACAAGTCTAAACCATGTATCAAAATTCACTCATAAGACCTTAAGTGTCTCTATGCGTACAAAAACCAACTGATACTATTATAACAGGTTGTATCTTAATCTCTGATGTGAAACCTCATTGTATACTGCATAATTTCCAAATTCAAAGTGACTAATTCCTCAATTTAGGTAATATCATCTTATGTCATTTTCAGTTTTCCAACTGACTTCTTGTCTCTAGTGATTTTCTCTTTTTATTCAATTTCTTTTAAATCACACTAGCTTATGCACATGTCTATTTACTCGTACAAATTCCTCCATGCATTCTCAATTTATTTGAATACTTCACCTTGCGTGTTGGTATCACATTTCTCATATTCATTTTGCATGTTCCGAACATATTGAAACCCAATGTAATGTGGACCTTTACTCTCCTCACATTGGCAATAATGTTGCCTTGAACTTTAAAACCCACTCACGTAGTTGAATACTTTACATCAAACAAAATGCATACCCACTCAGTAGCATATTCCACTTCCTATGCCTAAGTCTCCGTTAGGATTAGGACCCCAATATACACTGTTGATCTATTGCAGATTCATGTCCGATTTATTTCTTTATTGATCATCCTTACAATGAACTATCTGATCTGCTTAGCCTGATTTGATGAAATTCTTCTTCTTCAAAAGAATACTTCTTGTTATTATCATCTATATTGTTCATGCAACCTTTATCAATCCATTATTATCATCATTGTTGACCAAACATTCTTAGAAATCTCCAAGAAATTGATTTCCTTTCATAACTTGCATGATAACAATATCCTTCCTGATAAGGCTCAGTAAGGCATCAAGCAATTCATTTACTCTTATACCTTGGTATATATCATCAAGATCATTTCATCTTTTCCAGAGACGTCATTTGTGACAATTCATCAATTTACAACTTACATTCAAGATATCGTAATGTCATTTGATTCAGGACAACAATTCTACCTTTTATATCCGTCCTCAATCGAGAGGGACTGTGTCACAATTGGGCCCTTCTTCTTCTTCACAGAATTCATAATCCATCGTAACGTCATTACTAACCTCAATTTATCCTCTATTGATCATTCTTTAACTGAATCATCTGGTTTACTAACCCATCTCGATGACATTCTTCTTCGGAAGAGGATTTCTTGATACCACCCTCGATAATGCTCATGAAATCCTTATCCATCAGCTATTTGTCGTGATTATTTATCAATTATCTTTAGTACCTCAGGAAGAGTCATAAGATCAATTTCTTCCATAGCTTACATGAGCAGAACACCCTTTAATATAAAGCTCAGTGAGGCACTTCCTATATCATTGCTGCACCTATTATGAACATATGCTTAATATTTTCACTTATCATGGTGATTCCACTATCAGATGTGCACTCACAATGGCAAATAAACCTAAACTCAACAACTTTTTCATATATCGCTACCATCATTTCACTTTCCAATTACCATTTATCATTTTGCATACATATGTTCGCAATCAATTCAAAATCAGAGATGCATACTCATCCACAAATCCTGATCTCAATTTCACAATCAATTTCACAAACATATTCTTATACTTAATCATAACTCTTGTCACACATTCTGTTTTGTTTTCGACCTCTCAAGGTCACTTTCACTTGGCTTGTGCTCTCCATTCTCATCACAGTGCACCAATATTTATATCACCTTCGAGGACATATCATCAGAATGAAATATCGATTCCATAGTCAATAATACAACCACCGACATAAATACACTGAATCTTTATCTGCTATATCTAACCATGTACTATTTCTTATACTGAATTTCAAACTCTTATCACAATACTTACGTAACCCTTTCGGTTCCAACTCCATCCTTTTATGGTCACAGCAAGTTTATGATTTCATTTCATTCTGCCTGTACACTTTAGTCTTTTCATTTCTACTCTTTTCCTCACACAATCCTGACAATATGTTCACTTTTCTATCACATTCGAAAGTGTACCATTTCAGTACACTAGCGATATCATGTCCATAATACATATATCACTATCATGGTAGTGAATCTGTAGCTACTTTAGTGGAGCATATACGTTTACTTTCTCACATTCTGTCAGTTCATCATTTTCTCAATGCCTTTAACAGTTCAGACTCTTAAGGAATGCTCATACATGTGACTTATACTCATATGACTCATAAGGGGATCAGTCGCTACTGTCTGCTATGACATGACTAAAATGCACATAACTCAATCCTACAAAAGATGACCTATAATAAGAAGGAAAGTGTGATCACTATCAGAATATCTCTCTGTGTAGCATATCTCAACTCATATTTGGCCTTAGAGATGCCAAACCATGCTCTGATACCAAAATGTAACCTCCCACTACCATAGGGTACGTACCTAAGTTTTTAGGCACATAACCTACGATAATGGTATGTTAGAGCAATACAAATCTAACTTACACATGGCATCGTCTAACATACATGAAATCGTTATCATTTTCTCTCGAGCGTTCACTTTATTATATTAACAAAATATTTACATTGTTGAGTCTACAAGAAGTTTCAAATTAAATAATTTAATACAAGTTTGGAAAAATGCAACGCAGACACGAACTGATCCCGACCTCTATCCTTCACTTGTATGATGTAGGTATACTCCCGTTAGCCTAACGGGGTAATCTTCTGATCCTGAAAAATAATTGCAAATTTTGGGTGAGTTTTGTGAACTCAGTGAGTAAACCATCATTTATGAATTCACCAGATTACACAAACACAACACATATATCACAATTATGCATTCAATGAGATATGCATCCATTTTGGAATTAGCATAACAAACAATTATACAATACAACTTGCATATCGTTTACATATTGACACGTAATTGCATGGGACATGGACTCATATTTGTTCTTATTGTTGTGACTAAGTGCTTTTCACATACATATACAAAGTTTGGCCCGTAGGGCTTAATCAGAACAGAATCACGGAGCATAGCTCTATGTGCAGAACACATATATCGCGGAGCAAGGCTCTACGAGGAAGCGCTTCTAACTGGCAACTCAAGTCACAACGCCTTTATCTGAGCATGCATTTTATGAAATGCATCAAATCCAGAATAGATCACATACATAATCTCATACAAATGTTCAGATGATATTTTCACAATCATTGGACTTCAGTTCATCATTCATGAACAGTAACATAGAGGAAGTTCATAAACAGTAACATAGAAGGAGTTCATGAACAGTGACATAGACGAAGTTCCTTCGTCTGTGAACAGTAATATAGATGAAGCAATACAGAGGAAGATGACGTCACCCAGTGGGAGCTGATGTCATCACAGACGAAGTAATACAGAAGGAGTTTATTCACAGAGGAACCAAAACACAGACGAAGTCTGGCTCATAGAGGAATGCATCTTGACAACGATGCATCCTCACAGAAGAAGATAACTGACGACAAAGAATGACTTATAGAGGATGCATTTGCATCTGTAAGATAATTTACAATAGAGAATGACTTGTAGAGGATGCATTTGCATCCTTACAGAGGAAGATGACGTCACCTAGAGGAAATTGACGTCATCACAGAGGATACAATATAGAAGACGGAAGGAGCAGCACATTTTATGTCTCACACCTATACGAATTCTATACATTATTTCCATTACTATTACACTTCCAAACATGCGAGTATTATCTATACTACTCCCTCCTTAGTTCCAAAACATCAAATAACTCCAAGGAGCCGAAGATTACATACATACCAAAATCACAGACTACTATTTATGCTTACATGTTCTTTCTGCATTTTCTTTCTTCTGTGGTTACTTTTTAACTTAACTAACATTCAGAACCCTCATATCTATTCTCTCCACTGTGAACCCCTTTTTATGCAGATATGGTCATGCAAATATGTATATCCAATATGCACATGCTTGTTTATGCCATGAGAGCAACATCACAATCACTTACTCGCTTAACAAGTACTCTAATACTGAAATTGAAGCCAGCACCGCAAAAGCTGCTAAGTCGCTATTCATTGGTGAAGGTCAGGGAAGAGAATCGCAATATGGAGGGTTTCAGAGAAGAATGATAACTCTAGTAGATTCTACCTAACTTAAACAATATAATAAGTGAGTCCATTCCATGTCCCTCACGTGTCTTATTTATCTCCTTTGACTCACCATTTGTCATAATGACAAACTGTAGTAGAGTCTTCCTAACTTAAACAACATTATCCGTGGGTCCATTGCTTGTCCCTCACGTATGTTATTTATCTTCACTACTTCACCATTCATCATAATCACAATTGTCATACTTACCCTGAAATGCTAAATGAAGCATGTACAATTGTATGCATGTGCCAAACAATATGTCATAACTTATGTCTAACGTTCATTTGTCTTAGGTCATATAAATGTCTCACAATTACATGTTCTAGCCGTATGTATAAGTGACAGGATGTTACAATATATATACATATAAGTGAGATATTATCGAAAATGGAAAGATAAGGTTGTTGTGAATGACGAAAATTAGTTGTAAGAGATGAGTCAAATGAGTAGAGATTAAGAAGTTAATAAAGTAAAGTTGGTAGTTGAATGGTTATGCTTATGACTTTCCAAGTTGTACATTGCAAATTTCAAGCATTCATAAGGGTAGAAATTTGTGTTTTGACTTTAGGGAAAAAACTGTACTGATATAGGCTGATTTGGATAAGGTTGTCTTTTTGGAAGTTGTATTTCATTCTTTTAGCTTTCTAACGATATAAAGTTTGTAAATTTTGGAGATTGGAATTGAAAGATATGATTGTTACAAGTTAGTGACGCTATATAGGGCATATGCAGAACACTTTATAACTTTCCTATTTTGATCGAATAGAATGAGAGAATGTGGTGTCTTGAAATGGGAAGAAGAAGTGTCATAAGTACTATGGTTTCTTGAACTAGGAAGAACTAGTGTGATAAGTTGGAGATGAAATGAAGATGATAAATAGGGTTGAACATATGTAGAATTCCATGATGAATGTGTATAGTTGAATGGTTGTGTTTTTGGGATGATGACCAAACATGGATGATGAATTGATTGTAAGTGATATTGAGTTGAAATGGGAGTGAAAATGATGAGGAAAATGAGTTAGGAATGTTAGATATGAATAAGATGGGTCATGTTATCTAGTAGGAGTTGGAAATATGAAATTTAACCCGTAACTGTCTGTTAGATGGACTTGATGTCCATTGGGCGGACCTTCTTGGGTGTTTCAGTGTTTTTGCTCAGTGCATGTCCCTTTGGAGGAACTTCATATCCGCTAGGCGGACCTTCTCGGGTTTGTTTGTGCCCCAGCTCAGTCTATGTCTTTTTGGAGGGACATTATGTCCGTTAAGCTGACCTTCTCGGGACAATTTTAAAAATGTAGAAAATTTTGAACCTCTAAATGGAAAAACTCTCTTCAAAGTCTTCATGAAAGTTGTAGAAATCGAAGTTCTCTTCGAAATCGTCTTAAAATGGTCTCAATCTGACATCCCTAGTGAAAGTTATGATTTTTGTCCCAAATCATGTACATGTGGGCTGATCATTGCTTATCTATGGTACATTTAGGCTTGAATGGAACTTGAAAGGTACTTAGTTGGTTATGGAAATAAGAGATAAATCGAGTGATGTGTTTAGGGTGACGAGTGAGGATATGAACATAAGAATGGATTGTCGTTTAACAAGCTCTCAATTATTAATGTCGGGATGTTATAAGAACCCTTTCAGGGTGCTGGGCACACGTTTCATGATTCATGAACATTGGGCTCCAGAAACGGGATCTAACAGTTGTGGTATCAGAGCAACGAGTTAGACTCCGAAAACGGGGTCTAACAGAAACAGTTTTTTAAAACACACAAAAACTTTTTGTGAAAAAAATGTTTTAGATTACACGAAAACTTATTATAAAATATTAGGGAAACGTCTTTTTTCCGTTTTCGTAAAACTGTTATGGTTTTTTTGTTTTTGAAAACAACATAATGCAACAGTAACGAACCAAACGTGTTTTAAGAGAATGTTTCCTTTATTATAAAAACTACAACAAAAAACCAAAAAAAAGGAAACTCCTTTTTATATATATATATATATATATATACATAAAAGGAAAAATAAGGAAATAAAAAGAAAATAAAACAATTAGGGGCCTCTTCCACGTGATTTAGGCATCCTAGTTCTGGGGTTGTTTTCATAACTTGAGTTTCCATTTGGTAAAATCATATCAAATATCAATCTTCTATTTTACGATATAGCTTAAATTCCGGCAGTTGTGTACTTCAAATATTGCACACTATTCTTTTGATCTCTAATTTTACATCTGTTAAGCTCGCAGAATTACTCCGGGTCATAAACTAACCAAGAGTCTAAGTCTACAAAAAGAAAGAAAGACAAAAAAATTAATCAAATAAAATAAAGTAAAATAAAAACAAGAATAAAAATAAAAAAATTGAAAATATCTAGAGTAATAAGATTGAGGTGTTCCTAATATCACCATCCTTAGCAATAATGTCAAAAACTTGATTGAAATTTTCCTTTATATTAATAATTAAATTAACTGCAAGTGCGCCATATAACTGTAGCTATTACAGGCAAGTACGGGTCGATCTTACGAGGACAATAAGTATTACTAATTACCCTTCTCCTATTATCTAGCCTATGAATTCGATATTTAGTTTTTGATTAAAAATAAAGTTTAGAAAATAAACCAAAATTGGAAAAAATAATAAACACAGAATGTAGCACCCCACCCCTATTAGACACGTGTCCATACACCCTTCAGATGCACATGCACATACCCGACAGAAATGGTTTGCCAACTATTACACTTTCACCATATAGCATGGCATCAAAACTACTTCATAAATAACACAATGTTTAAAACCCAAAAAAATTTCCTCATATCATTTCATAAACCATATTTACAATGTAACATTACAATCATCATCCATGTTTGTATAATATCTGCTTATCAAAGTCACAGCTCTGTCTACAAATTATGCTACATATACAAGGAATTAAACAAAAAATTAAACTATTCATTCAGTCTCAGCTGACCAACCTTTGAGCCATGTCTTCTATCCAACAGTTGTACAAAATCTCTTCTAAGCAGTCTTAGAAGCTAGGTCGTCGCTCTCTCGAACCTGAAAATATCAACGTTACAATTTGGTTGAGTTTTGTGAACTCAGTTGAGTAACCATCCTCGATGGTTCACTCTTGTCATGCAACACACAATTTATGTCATCACATAATTCACATCATCTCAATTTTCATTAAGTAATATCAAGTTCAAATAGAACACATTTCAGAATCCATACAATTCATCATTCCATTGCAGTTATGCATATTATAATCATCGATAATCAATCACACGTATTATACAATGAATGTCCTCAAAGCATTGCAATCATTCAATTTATTCATATCATATGTATATGCAATGCTTATGAGACTCAACTTCATTTAATTATGCTGTTGTGATCGAGTGCCTTTTTCACTATGTCGTATCCATTGTGGATACCAGGCTCTATCATACTGTCCCTCATCTGTTGGGGATATAACGTTCTTTATACATATTGAGCCATAGGCTCTTACCACAGATGTCTGAGCTTTAAGCTCTTTTTCACTGGCAACTCCGGTCACAACTATCTTTATATTTCATGCATTCATGTAATGAAATGCACCATTTGTATTCATTTTGTCACATTCACATTCTTTCTCATTCACATTTATCATCGAACTTTTAGTCTGGCATTCAACATGATAGTTGAGAATCATTTAGTCAATCACATATAATTTAGTCAATCACATTCACATTCAAGTAGCACTTCTAACGTTCTATTCATGCATCAAATGCCTCGGACATTGAATGTCCGGAATTCAGTACATACACATTACAATAATTTAGTAAACAATTTAACAAACAATCAAGGTGAGACCATCTTAGGTTACTCAAAATTGCTCCTTTTAGCTTATTGCCTTGAAGTCCTGGCAATGTTTGAAAGCGGTCGCTTAATGTGTTTTTCTATAAAATGAAATCATATACAAAATTGACACATTCAGATAAATAGTCAATGATAAGCACATTCATGAATGTATCATGTATTATGCATCTTCAGTGACAACTTTTTGGGTATGTTTCCTTAATACACTTTATTAGCAATTACAACACCTTCCAAACATTCTTTAATCTCTGATACTCTTTACTCACTTTAATCCCTTCATTCAACATCAATTAAATTAATTTAAGAGCTCATTTAAACCTATATGCCTCATATGGTAACATCCTTACTTGAATTGAGTAGAAAAACATCCAAAAAATCACCCTTTATAAAAGCCAGGCACGATCGCGACTTTTCTTCTTCTCTACAGAGTCACGATCGTGCAGATGCACGATCGCGATTTCTGTGTTTTTCTTCTTTCTTTCTTGCCTTTTTTGACCTAGAAACAGAAGTTTTTAGGCAACACTTTCTTCTAATCAAATGTTCCTATATGTCTTACATTTCTAATGACAACAAATTCATACATTTTGGTTCAGTATCATGGAAGTTATAATCAAAATACCACATGTTGTTCTCATACCTCGATAGAACTCAATTCTCAACTTCAAGCCAAATTTCAAGACTCTTAAGGACAAATTTCAAATTCGATCCTTCATAAAAAAAATGTAGCCATATGTCTATAGTTTACTTTAGATCAAAGTTTATCCAATTTGGATAGTCAAATATCAAGTTATGGCCAAAATATAGATGTATGTTTAGTAAAACATTGCATATAACACACTCTAGCGCAATTCATTATCAATGTTCTATTACTTCTCTATCATTTCTCTATCCTTTCAAGTTGATGATTCATTTATACCTCAAGTTTCAATTCAGTAATCTCTATACGTAATTCACAAGTTCATGAATAATCAAAATACAAAAATAGAACCTAATCTATATTGTACATATCACATTTTGTGCACTTCACTAGTCTTCATTTAACTTCAATTATCACAATCCTTTATACATTTTCTACTTATTTAACTCCTTCATCACTTTAATTATATCTCAGAATTTGCTTCTTCCTACATCACTCACGCATGCATCCATTCATCTTGCTACACCATTCACACATGCATCCATTTTCAAACATGAAATCATCATAAAAAATAATTTACACTACCATAAAACTTAAAGCATAACTTACTTTATTTTCACTTCAAATCCTTTAGTAAAATTCCAGAAATGGGGAGAGCAAATGAGAGACTTTGGTGGATGAATCAAAAATAAGAGTAGAGAAAAACAGAACAAAATATGGGCTGAAGTCTTTGTAAGGAGTATTAAGCAAACATCAAAGACATATGAACAAGCTAGGATTTGGTAATGGATAATAAGGAGAAAGATGATGTTTTCGGTGGTGAAAAAAAAGGGAGCTGTAGAAACTTCCTTGCCCAAAACATAACTTAAGGGAGCTGCAGAAACTTCCTTGCCCAAAACATAACTTAGGTGTCTCATTTGTGTCCTGACACATGTCTCCTATGCATGTCCTACACTTGTCATCCATTTAAAGCTATCAAATGTCACTTAGCTATTGCTCCACTTGTCACATAGTAATTTGTCCAATTGTCACACATTCACTAGTCCATTTGTTACACTTCTATTTGTCTCTTCTTTCTATATTTTTCTTAGTCTAAAATACTCCAAATTTTCGATAAATCTCCAAAATATCTTAAATGTCTCAAAAAATATGAAATTAATTCTAATACACACCAATTTATTTTTTAAGACAATTAATCCATAATTCATACTTTAATCACATAAAAACACTTATACCTGAAAAATGTCAATGAATGCATGTACAATTATTTTAATGACCGACAACATTATTCACATGCATATGTATGCCATATAATACATGAAATGCTAAATTCTCAATAAACTCTCATATGTAATTTCCTAGGGTTCTAACCTTAATTATGGGATGTTACACAGAAGACCAAGGAAATTACCTAGAAAAATCAATATCAAATATTAGTGTCTATGTAACACCCTTATACGGAACCTACAATCACTTACACACATGGCACCCAAATTCCTATGCATATATTCATGGCATGCAATTATATTCATTTATAGGGATTGTCATCACTTATTTATCTATTCAATGTTGTACATATACATATCGCAAAATTTGATATCCCTAACATTATCATTTAAAAATAGTATTACATCATTACAATTACATGGTAATCCAAAAGAGATATTACACACAATCGAAATTCTTAATTAAAAATTGTTAATAAACTACAATTTCCTTCAACCATTATTTAATCAAAAGACACATCCAAAGGTACTTTTACTTCTAATGGTTGGCCTTGGTCCCTGTAGATGATCCTTGTGCTTTACTCTTATTACTAGGACCTATTTGAATTAACATACGTGCTAAGCTTGGAAGCTTAGTGGGGAAACACTTAGTTTGGATGACCACTCGCAACAATCATCCGTCAAGTGCACACACATTCATGAATATCATAAACTCATGTAAAAAATGATGACAAAATTAAGCAAAGTACATGATGCAAATATGCTTTAACCATATGTCGTAAATTCACATTTATAAGCCAAATGTTGATTTCCAAAGCTTATCAATACAAATTGTTCATGTTATCATATTATATCTCTTATTTATAATTATTTGATTTCCTTTCTATGTTAGCCCTTCACATTCTTATGGGTGTGGATAACGGAGCTGTGGCTATCTGAAAATATCAAACTGTGGATACCCAAAGGTATCAAATTGTGGATACCTAGAGGTATTAAACTGTGGAACGAAGGTATCAAACTATAAGGACAATATCCTCTCGAAATGAAGACACCAGTGATGTCAAACTGTAGCAGTTGCGTTATAACTCTATAAGCATGCCTATCTATCCATGACCAAGACAATGAAATAGGCACAGTAACATTTCCTTTAATCTTTTGCCAAATTGATAATTAATATATTGACAAATCATATGATATTCATTTGAAAACAAAATTATGTTTTTAAGTTTATACATTCAAGTCATAACTTATTGCCATTAGGATAATATTCAAATCATAAGCACTCGTATGATTTATTTTGTATATGTTTTGTTCAATTGTGTTTCTCAAGGTACATTCACATAATTCCATTATATAAATTCCTATACCTCATTTAAATATAAAACATGTTAAATTATACTTAATTATCTTCACAAAATTAATACATGAACTTTTATAGTCATACTACACACATATAAGCAATAAATATGCATACAAATCATCTATATACTTGTAAATTTTCTTTAGCATGCATTACGCTCAATCTTAAATTCCAATGTTTAATTACCCAATTCACATATGGTATGTCATATTTTATTTATTTCTAGGTTTATGAAAAGTTTCATAAACATTCAAAAAGGTTTTGATATGAGTATTAAAAAAAAGGGAAGCAAAAAACTCAAAATTGTGTAATTTGGGCTAAGCCTACGATGGGTCTAATAATAAGCAAACAAATCAGTCCAGAAATAAATTACACGATGGTCTCCACTTGTTCCAAAATTTTCATAAAGAAAACATTCAATTTAGGCTTTTAGGTCTTCTAAACATTTGTCTCCCTATATCTCTAGTTTCCATATCACTAAAAATCAGACCATTTGGGCTTCTAAACCATGAGATATGCAACAAACACCACAAGTTGCTCCAATATATTGGCAACATTAGGTCACCATTTTCGATCTCAATTTCCAATGTCATAAAGCCAAAATTAATTATGAGTCTCTTCTAGATATTTTTATTTTTATGTCTTAAGTTTCACCTCTAATTTTAATCACCCAATTTAAAGGTCTATAGACTAAGTTATAGCCAAAACAATGGGGCTAATTCAAGTAAGCTGAGAATCTAATACAAAATTTCAATGAACGTTACTCTCTCTTGTCATATTCAACTAATTCTGTACAAAGTACTCTCTCTTGTTATATTTAACCAATTCTGTACAAAGTAACACCAAGACATAATTCTAGTAACCATTCCATTTCTAAAAATCAATCTTTGTACACATACAAATATGCACACATATAGAAATTAACTAGGTGTAGTCTCAAACCTTGAAATTTGTCAATTAGCTCTTCTTTCTCTTACCCTTTAGCTTTGCTTGATTCACTAACTAGAACACCAAAAATACATATCTCAATCTCATATCCAGCCTTGTAGTTCCAACTCTTCATGACCAAAGTAAGAAAGATGAATTTGAGAAGAAAAACAACAAACTTTGACCTTGATTTTTACCTAGGATTAGCTTGATTCCTTATGCAAAATGATGTTATTAAGGAGATGGAATAAAGAGGAGATAAGAAAGAAAATTATGGAGTTAAAATGCTACAGACACATCCCTCTCCCCTCTCTTCTACTCTCCTTTCCATGAAGCTTTTAGTCTTAGACACATATTTCAATCCCACTGGACCATATGTTGATTTTTGGAAAAATTGCACATTTGGTCCTTCTTCTTCCTTTAGTTCCCACATTGACATATAAAGTCATCAATTGATTTCATTCTAGTCCATATTTCACATATAATTATTCATGTCCATACCGAAATGAAGACATTACCAATTAACCCTTGTCTTTTAAATTAATTACCATTATGCCTCTTACTATGCTTAAATACACTTAATTCTTTATGTTCACTTCGTAATACACCCTAGACATATTATAAGGCTTTTAGGTATATATTGGGGCCTTATAGTCTAGGTGATGAATCCCCATAAAAACATTAAATAATTAACATTTTATTATGGAATTATTTCATTAATTATTGGATCATAGAAATTACTATTTATGTTAATAACGCTCTCGACACTACTAGCAACTAATCCATCGATTAATTAACATAAATCTTTCTTGTTAAAATCCCTAAGATTGCATTATGGATTTATGAATTCTACTATTAGGTTTTATCCTAATTCAAAGGATTTATGTCAACCTATCTCTAGGTTTCCAATCAACTCCTTTCAATTATAATAGATTTATTCATCCAAAGGATTTCTCAATTTCAATTATATGAAATCAAATTGTCCACTAATATTCTAGATATATTAGAATAAGCATAAAACACGTGATTAAATCATATTAAATCAATCAAAATAATTGTATTAAATAAAATATTAAGAAATATTGTATCACTAACTACATCACACCTAAACACTAAAAAGCATTTAGTTACTCATAATAGAAAATAAAATCAAATATAAACATGCAAAAAAAACTAATAGAAAATAAAAAGTTCATAATTCTAAATGTTCATTTCTATTCTATTAAATCTTCTTGTAAGTTTGGATTTGATGTAGCCTTCTATTAGATCTCTTTTGATATTAAGTTTGTATTTTTCCTCGTCTTTGGATCAAAATCATCACCTTTATGGATGTTTCACGTCTCAAGTCTACTACTAAATTCTACTCTCCTTTATTTGCCTCCAATTATGTCCTTTTATAGTAAAATTTAGGGTTTCCAAAACATTCATGGTCTTCTTCACAAGCATATAAGAGACTATGTATAATCAAAAACACCTAAATCCATGATTCTACATAGGTATCAAGAATTACACAGGCACACACATAGTCATGTATCACTAAATTGCTTCAAAACTTTGTTTTATGTCATGTTTTCATCTAAATTCTTCTCTTTTTAGTTCTTGAAGGTAATTATAACCTATAAATGCACTTGGAGAGAATTAAGTACCACAAATACAACAAACTACAAAATATCAATCAATATACCTCAAATATGGTTGTATAATTATAGTCAAATATGCATCCATCACACTTCATCTAGCTCTTCTTATAATTGGCACTTAAATTGTTTATCTAACCACTTGGGTCGTATAAGTACATACCATATTGAAAACAACACCTTTCACCATAATCTTTAGGGATAGAATCCTATCATTAGTCCTATTTACTCCCACAATGATGTATAAGTTCCTTAACAACCAAGATACCTACTCCATTCTATTGCCTTAAACACCTTTAATACTAAAGTTTGAACCTATTAATCCATTTCACTTTAGCCTCTATCCACTTTTTCTCTTGGATGCACACTATATGAATCTAATATTTGTTTAAAATCTCTACTAATTCTAATGATTTCTCAGTAAAGTTCCCAAGGTTCCAAGAACCTACCTATAATCTATCAATGTATTCTCTTCTCCTAGACCTAAAAGTCACAAAATGACTAAACCTTGCTCTATCATAAGGAGTTAAAGCCACCACTCTTACCTTAATACGTAACATAAGTTATAAAAAAGAAGCCTAATAAGTCCCTAAATGATTTGAATACAAACTACATCAAGCAAATCAACATTTAGATTGTCCAAAATCTAAACCAATAATAGCCGCCTCTTACCTTACTTTGCAATTGACTAATGGACAATGGCAGAGGCTAATTTGTGTAAATAATAGCAAGTAGGTTTCTACATAACATTAAAACACAGTACTAGATAATTAAAATATATATAAATTAAAAAATATAAACAGAAAAGAATTCAAAACTTTCAATGGTTCATTGAAGACTGAAAACTAAATCCCACAACCAAAGAGCAATGAATCTACTAGTAGGAATCTCAATATGAAACCAATCACAAGTACATCAAATAGGGAAGAAAAATTTATGATATAACAATTAACTAAAGAAGGGAGAAACCAAATCAATATGATTTATTTAAGATGTCGCACACCAGCTCTTTATATTCTCATCATAGTTAACACTATTCACTAGAAATTCCTCCATTGTGGGGTTCAGTCTAAATAAAAAATTTAAGATTTGGTAATAAACAAAAAAGGGTTAGGAAAAATGGGAATATGCACTTCTGGATAATTGAAGAACCAAAAGAGATGTTTTTGGTATCTTGACACTTAGGGTTTGGAAATTTATTCTAAAGTGCTGGCAAAGTTAGTAAGCGATAGAAACTAGTGATGATGGTGATAGCAACTGATGATGACGATGGTAGTAACCAACGACAGCAATGTAACAACCAATGAATCAAAAGTTGATAAAAATAAAATAAAATAAACAAGTAAAATACAGAGATAGAGAAGCTAGAGATAGCAAATGGATGAGAGTCCAAATACGAGTGGTTTAATTTTTCCTACTATTGGTTTATGTGAGCTCAAGAGAGAGTCGAAAGACAAGTCAACTATCGGATGACCAGTTGACCATGCTGAAAGGACCGATTACTTATGCTAATGCTAATAGGCTTAGAGAAGCTTTTTTTGGGCTTATATGCACCGTGGTTGATGAAGCAAAGGCCTTTGGCGATCAAGTTACAATCAATAACATCAAGGCAATAATGCTATTCACGTGTTCTGACTTAGGCAGAAATTTTGACATTGATTCAGGCCGAACCAACTCAACTAACCAACATAAAAGTTGTATATTTTTGGCTTAGCTTTCCAATGGTATATGATTCTCCTTAATCAAAGGTCCATAGCCCAATATATTCTCGATTTACTAAAGGATGTTCTGCCAGAAAATTGTTATGACTTCCTAATGGACTTTTCAAATTTTCTAGTTAGGTTTTTCATTTTTAGGCCCACTTTTTGAGACTTAAAAAGTTGGTTTTTTTTCGCTTCCTATTGAAATTAGGTTGAGAACAATTTTAGGTCACTGGGTGAGGGATTCAATCCTGAATTTCTCTACAAACTGATTTTTATGAACTTATCAAGTGATTAGTCGAAATTGCTTGTGGCGTTCTTTTCATATCTTTATGCGTTTTGGTTTCTGATTGCATTGTTAATCTTGGGTCAAGGTGTCAAAGGATCTTCTAATAACTTTGATTTCTTGGGTTGGGATTTTGATCTAATCGATCAATGGGTTTCTAGTCGAGTCGATTCTAGGGGTTCAACGTCATTTGGTATCAGAGCTTTGACTCAATTTCAGGTTCCTATCCATTGTTCTTATCGTCTTCACTTGTTTTTCTTGTTTCTTTGCTGGTTCAAATTTCTATTTACTTTTTTCCTTGTTTTCCTTCTACTGTTTATTTCACTTCATGTTTTATCGTTATCGTTCCATTGCCGTTTGTTAACATCATTTTTGTTGTTCTTGTTTCGTAATTTTACTTTAATACATACTTCGTGTTGTGTTTGCAGTTAGTTTTTGTTAAGATTGTTCTTGTGAAAAAAACAAAAAAAGGTAAAAAAAAACTTTATTGATTCGTTGATCGTAATTTGCTAAGATTGTGGATAGTTCATCTTGAAGTGTTGTTGCGATTGTAAGTTGTTAACGAAAGAAGTTTGTTGGAATTTGTGAAGTTTGGTGATTAATAGAAAAATTGTGTGGATTGCTAGAAGTTATATTGCATTATTGCTCGAGTTGAAATTGAAATTCTCGAAACTTGAACAACGAAACTTTGAAAAGCTAATTCTTATTATGAAATTTCTCTTTCGATCCTTTGAATTTCTTTGGTTCATGACTCGTTCATGTTACTTTTTATTGATCTCTTATCGCTTCCTTTTGATTTCTTCAAATTTTCTTTTGTAAGAGTGTCACTTTCATTCTAATTGTCCTTGATTTGTTCGAAATTTTTGGTTAGCAAAGAATTTCTGGAAAGAATCAAGAGTGGTAAAAGGTAAGAGTGATTTACATCAAAAGAAAAAGATAAAAAAAGAGCAACATACAAGTAAATCATCATCTATTAAAGTGAAACACGTAAGGGAGTGAGTGAGGTTTATTTTTAACTAACATTATTACACTTATTTTTCTTGTTACTTTGTAATGTCTAAGGTAGGAGGTGAAAGGGATTCAGAAGACCTAGCCATAACTTTAAAGGCTTTACAAGAACAAATGACCCGAATGAATCTTGCATTTGAAAGCTAT
>JANQBM010000006.1:25110184-25121280 GCA_025594535.1 Erythroxylum domingense
CAATTCTTCATTAAATGTAGAAAAAACTTTCAAATCGCCGACTAAGATTTCAACAGCCTTGCCTTTGTCTTGTCTGAAATCAAATATAACCAACAAATAAAAACTTTTTTAAGTTAGATACAATAATTATATCTATCTACTGATACCAACGATATTAACTACATACCGATCAAGTGCTTCAAGATACTTCTGCTTTCTGATTTCAAAGAATATCTTCATAGAGTATCTATTGTCATCAACTTTGGTGAAACCAGACAGGTACTTTTCGACTTCTTCCCACTCTCCAGCATGAACTTTCTCCTCAAAATACTTCATATTGAAGAAAAATCCTGATTCCTTCTCAAGCCTGTGGAAGAAATTTATTTTCATTTCAGCAATGTTTTCATCGTGTTATTCCACATAACTAACAATAGCAAATTTCATTCTTGTAGTGCAAAATATTCATGCGAGACAAAGAAAAAGGCCCAACTCAGCACAACAAAACTCAACCATGTGGAAACTTTTAATAGTGTAACAAATCTGTTGAATACTTGAGCCCTCCTCACATGCCACCATTAATGCGTATTTAGCTACATTAATTAAAGGCCCCGCATTCATCAAAACTTAACTCCACAAACATGCAAAAGCTCCCATTCAAGATCTTTCTGAGACCCTGCAATCTAAACCAAATTATATCGAAGAGCACCTTCAATACTCAAGCCCATAGCAATAAACTCAATAAAAACTGCGTATAAAGCTCTTGTGTGAGCAAGTAAGGTTTCCACGCCTGAGAAACATTAACCACCTAAGACAGAGAAACCCCCATAACTTCCTATCCTCCCTCAGAACTTCCCATTTCCCCAAATATCCCTTCACAATCTAACAAAAAATACAACTCACGAAATTCTCATCGTGTACAATTTTAAGCTTTTTACAAACAGCCAAAACCACCATCCAAATAAACCAACACGAGAAGTCTACTTCTACAAAATCGGAGTTCCTCTAAGGCGAATAAGTTTGAAGCTTAATTACGGACGCAAAGCTACACATAAAAAGACAACTAAACAATCACATGCATAAGAACAAACATTCACGTCGACGTATAAATGTAGCTATAGACAGTGCAAGAAGGTACAGAGGATTACTTATGAACAGACTCCTTGAATTTCTCTTCTTCAAGGAATTGAAGTATGAGGAACACCAATTCTCTGCTCAAAGACGACATCTATACAGCTCTTCAATCCCAAACACCAACGATCCAGAGCACCGAAAGCCAAGCGCATACAGAGATTCCGATAACAAAAACCGTACAACCGCCACACACAATCAAGCTCAAATCAGCAGAGCTCAACCTCCAGTACGAGCTCAATTTGACCCAGTCATAACCCAAACTGAGCTCGAGTTCTAGGGTTTCAGAGGCTGCGTAAAGGAGAGAGAAGAAGATAAAGAAGAGAGGGAAAGAAGAAGAGGAAGAGACTTGGTCTCGCTACCTTGGATGCGTTGTACAGACCCTACAGAGGCCTTTCCTTTTCTACTGGTCCTATCAGTGAAAAGCACGTTGGCTTATCTGATACGTACGCCTGCATGTACTACTGGCTATCAACTTATCATTGCGTGAGATGATAGGAAACGCCAAAGCGGTGGAACGGATTTGAAACTTAAAATTCAAATACAGTGAATATTCGCTACAGAAGTCCAGTCGGTCCCCGCCATTCGTTGGTACGGTCGCTTTCGCTTTTTGGATCTTTCAATATTTCGTGTCGTTTTAATATTTAATGCCACATCATTCTATCCTCTCTGTCTCACCGATGTTCTCGCGATATGTTTGGTTCCAGTCCTGGAAGACCATTCAAATGCCATATAATACCATACGAAGAAAGAGAAAGGACAATTCTATTTATTTTATTATGAAGCAAGTATTGTATCAAGCAATATTCAGGTATGCCTTATTTTCTACGAGTTTAATTATTCTTAGTAATAAAGAATAATATAGAGAAACAAATTTTGTAATTTATTACGAGACCTTAGTTACGTATCTCAATCAAAGGTGAAAAGAAAATAAACAAAAAATAAGAAAAATATCTAATTTCAGTTTCATAAATTCAAACCAGCTTTTTGAGGCTCAAACAAGCGCGAATCCATCGCCACTTTCACGGGAACTGCTTATCAGGACGTGGATAATGTCTTTTTACAGTTTTCTCAAAGCATAAACCTATAAACGGATCAGAGTAACTTCACGTTCACTAATGACATAAAGAATTGCAAAAGACCTTAACCTCTTTATATAATATTCATAGAAAGACCAAAAGACGTTCACTAATGACACAGGCTCGATATGAGGCCGATGCACACTGATTGAATTCATTTTTCTCTTGGGCTTCGTCCCGTTGACTTAGATCATTTATTGAGCTACTTTATTATCTTTATCTGTATCAAATTTACATAACGTAACCGATAAGTTATTAAATACCAAAATTGCAATTAAATATTGTCCAACTTTATAGGAAATGTCCAAAATATCCAACATTCTCCTCCTTGGACAATAGTTAATTTCTAGGTATGAATCAAGTTTAAAACAGTTTAAAATTTCGGTTAAACTATGTTATTGTATTAGTCGACTAAGTTTAAAAACAAAATATTTGATTCAAAGATAACGAAAGTGCTAGTAGTGTGCCCTAGGTCAATGGTCATATGTGACTTTTGTACTGACTTTCTGATTTATTATTTATATATTATGAGGTATTCTTTTATATATGTATGAATATTGTTTATGTAATGTGATTAAAATTCTATGAATAGTATTAAGCTTATGTCATCAAGTACGTGACTTGATAGTAAAACCATAAGCATTATAATACTATTCTAAACTGTCACTGGTCGATTATTATTGGTGGAACAATAATGAATTAAGGCTAGTATGTGTTCTGATTGATGATCACGTTTTACTGATTATAGATATGAGTTATCAAATCAAATACATAGATATATGTTAGAGAACATATATTAGACCGACCCACAGAGAGAACACTACATAGTTTCATATTATTAGTGATTCTCAATATGGTTTGACTTTAGTCCTTTAACTTGAAGTCATCATGGTTCCCTACATGAGAAATTCAGTGTTTTGACATTAGACTAAATTATTTTTAACCGAATAACAAGTTGTCTTATGTTGGATATTAAATGAGTCATGCGGAGGGATGTGAATAACGTAGATGAGATTTGTACCTCTCTTAAATGAGAGATATATAATTTGGGGCCTCTTGACAAGTATGACTGAAGAAATGCATGGCGTGCTCAAATGAATTAATAAGGAGTCATCAATGTCATTTGTTATAATCAGTCAACTTGAGAATCACGAAACTATGATTAATCAAAGGTTGACATGTGCCATGCCTTATGATTAATCTTGATATCGTGTTACAAAGGGACTAAGTTTGTAACTATGGTTACAGGTTAAATCGGATTACTGACCTTCATTTGATTTGGGTAGTCATAATTCTTGCTACAGGCCACTTATGACTTATGGGCCTTGAAGTGTGATCAAGCACATTACCAACATCAAATGAGCCTACAGGGTGGCACACAAAGAGTGATGTGATTTGGGATTATTCTCTTGGGCTTAATTTATTAGGCACTAAATAAATATATGTGAATATATGTATTGGGTTAAATTGAATTAAATTGTCGAGCTTTTATTATATGAGATATAATATGGGCCGAAACTTATTGAGCTTCCATAATCCTAATAGATTTAGGATTATGATATTCTTATTCCTAATAGGAATAGGGATTAGGGTTTCTCTATAAATAGAGAACTTGAGTCTCATTAGAAGACACACGAAAAACCCTAGCCACATAGACCTAGCCACTCGTTCTTTTTCTAAGAGAAAACTGTGCGACGTTCTAAAGTGTTCTAAAATGTGCTAACATACATTAGCTGCTACCCGGATCGTTCATCCTCGTGTGGATACCGGTAGAGGACGTTCGCGAGCTGCAAAGTCAACATATCTGAAAAGAATCCAAACCGCGTGCTTCAAGAGGTAATTTCGGTTACACTTCTTGTTGTGTAGTTTCAGTTAACCAAGGCACAAGACATGAAGTCCTATGGTCCATTCCGCTGCATATTATGAATTCCCGGGCCATAGGCAATCCAACAGTAGTATTAGAGCCAGGTTTTGTGCTTCTGTATGGTTGAATATATGTATGTTTTGGTGACATGTAGTTTCAGATTTGAATGCATGATAGGAATGTGATTTATGTTCATGCATGTTGTTTTCGGATTTGTTTTTTTTTCCTCTTGGTACTAATGTGAATATATGACAAGAGAGAAGTTTTGGCCATGGAAGTTGAATACATCAAGATGTGTTTCGGCCATGGCTTGTTTCGGCTAAAGGAAGAGTTTGGGCATGGAAATGTTTCAATCATGTTTGTCCCGACCAAAAGTGTTTCGGCCAAGACATATGTTGATTCCCGAAACTTCCTTCAAAGGTGGCGTCTAAGGTTATGGCCGAGGATGCCTAGGTGATAGTTGCTAGGGTTTCTGTCATGTAGGACATGGGTTTAGAATAGGAAACCACAGGTATCCATGTTTGACAAGGATATTAAAAGTGGAAGAAGAAGAGTCCATATATGATATGGATTCGGGAAAAGAAAAGCTTCCTTATTAGTCTGTGACATCTAATTCTTCGTTATGTGTTATATATTTTGGGTGGCTTTACATATGTTTTATTTATATTATTTGAATATTTATATGTATGTGTAAATTACTATTCTATGCTGCTAATTTATATACCCAAGTATGTTGTAGTATAGGATTAGAACTAACATAGGACAAACACCCTTACTAATAGGATTAGTAACTTTCATAATGTACTAAAAACGACTCTCATGACAATATTAAGTTTAAATGCCTTCCATAAAACTTTACCAATGTTTATCTCTAGATTATCCTTATGTGGGTTTGCCAAAGCAAAGCATATGAGAATCATCTAGGGAAGACATTTGAATAATGGTGCTATTTATAGGTAAAGTATGGTTAGACTTAACTAAGCTATCAAAACGGTTTTGGGCTTAGAGCATAATATTGGGTTTTTCTTTTCATACATGCAGTACATAAGATGTAATTAAACATAAACCTATCAAGAGTTACATGTGATGTAATTGAAAAAAAGTTTTTTACCTAAATAACTAAGTCTTGAGTGTTAAGCCAAATCTTTCTTAGGACTTGGTGAAATATGGATCTTGTTTATAGTTGGAGCTTATACCTATTAATAATAAGAATGTTAACACATTTTGCATAATATTGTAGATTATGGCATCCACTCCATCCAACAACCTATCCATGCGATCTATCCTAGAGAAAGAAAAGCTTAATGGAACAAACTTCCTAGATTGGTATAGGAACTTGAGAATTGTTCTTAAGTAAGAAAGAAAGCTTTATGTCTTATAAGAACCCATCCCTGAGGAACTGCTAGCAAATGCACCTAAAGCTCAAAAGGATGCTTACACGAAGCATATTAATGACTTTACGGATGTGTCATGCCTTATGTTAGGTGCCATGATCTCTGACCTTCTTTAGGATTTAGAGGAAATAGATGCCTATGAGATGCTTGCTCAACTAAAATCTATGTTTCAAGAGCAAGCACACCAAGAGAGGTTTAGAACCACTAAGGCATTGAATTCATGCAAGATGACTCCTAACACATTTGTGAGTGCTCATGTTCTCAAGATGAAGAGTTATATTCATCATCTTGAGAAATTAGGTGCACCTATTAGTCAAGAATTGGCAACTGATCTTATTCTAGCATCTTTGATTAATGAATATGATTAGTTCATTCTTAACTACAATATGCACAACATGGAGAAGTCCATTGATGAATTGCATGGGATGCTCAACACTGTTGAAGAGAACTTGAAGGGAAAGGTTAAGACCACCAATGAAGTTCTTGTGGTTCAAAAGGGAAATGGCTTCAAGAAGAAGGGCAAAGGCAAGGGCAAAGGTAAAGTACCCAAGTCCAAGCCCAAGCATAAAACTAAGACTAAGGCACCCAAGGTGGGAGTTTGCTTTCATTGCAATGAACTTGGTCATTGGAAAAGGAACTGCAAACTCTATTTGGAAGAGCTAAAAGAGAAGAAGAATAATGCGACTACTTCTTTAGGTATGTTTATTATAGAGGTTAATTTTACTCCTTCTACATCTTGGATATTGGATACTGGAGGTGCAACTCACATTTGTACTAATGTGCAGAATTTAAGAAGGACTAGAAGATTGATTGCTGGTGAGATTGATCTGTGCGTGGAAAATGGAGCAAGAGTTGCTGCTTTATCCATGAGGACCTATGATCTTACTTTACCTACTGGACTCATTTTAGAGCTTAGGAATTGTTATTATGTACCTACTATGAGTAGGAATATTATTTCTTTTACTTGTTTAGAGAATGATGGATTTAGATTTTCTATTGAGAATAGAAGTATTTCTATTTATAAAAATGACATTTTATAAGGCATTGCATGTCAATTAAATGGCATCTATACTCTAGACACTAAGCCTCTTACAGATGAGTCTACCTATAACCCAAATACCAAGAAGTTTAAATCTAATGATTTGAACCCAACTTATCTCTGACGTTGTCGCTTAGGCCATATAAATGAGAAACGCATCTCAAAACTCCATCAAGATGGATTCATTGATTCTTTTGAATCTTTTGAGACATGTGATTCTTGTTTATTGGGCAAGATGACCAGGTAAAGGGGAAAGGACCAATGAGCTATTAGGCCTTATATATACTGATGTATGTGGTCCTTTTAGTATATCAGTTAGAGGAGGTTATTTGTATTCCATTACTTTTTCAGATGACTTCAGTAGATATGGCTATGTCTATCTAATGAAGCACAAATCTGAATCTTTTGAAAAGTTCAAAGAGTATAAGAATGAAGTACAAAATTAGCTTGACAAAACAATTAAAATCCTTCGATCTGATCGAGGAGGTGAATACTTAAGCTAAGAGTTTGAAGATCATCTTAAAGATTGTTGAATCGTTTCACAATTGATTCCTCTAGGAACTCCTCAATGGAATGGTGTTTCTAACAAGATAAATCGAACTCTATTAGATATGGTTCGATCAATGATGAGTCAAACTGATCTTCCAAAGTCTTTATGGGGTTATGCTTTAGAAACCGCAGCATTCATACTGAACCGTATTCCTTCAAAGACTATGGGAAAGACACTTTATGAGTTATGGACTAGGAAACGTCCTAGTCTATCTTTTCTAAAGATTTGGGGTTGTGAGGCTTACGTAAAGCATCCTACTACCGACAAGTTGGCACCCAAATCTGAAAAATGTTTATTTGTGGGATATCCTAAGGAAACTAAAGGATATTACTTTTACATCATATCTGAGAACAAAGTGTTTGTTGCTTGAAATGGTGTTTTCTTAGAAAAAGAATTTATTTCCAAAGGAAACAGTAGGAGTAAAGTACAACTTAAAGAAATTCAAGTTCTACAAAATGACATTGAGCCTGAGAACGAGATTGGAGCAAGCTCACAAGCTATTGATGAGCAACCTTCAATAACATAAGGTCTACATAGATCTGATGGGATTCGTCATGCGCCTGAGAGATATGGATTTCTCATTACTGATGATGATAATGTGATGCTCATTGATCATAATGAGCCCATAACCTATCAAGAAGTTATGGAAAATCTATAATCTGCTAAATGGTTAGAGGCCATGAAAGCGGAGATGTAATCCATGTATGACAATCAAGTTTGGACTTTGATTGATCCGTCTGATGGCTTGAAGATCATTAGAAGTAAGTGCGTTTTTAAGAAGAAACTACATGGATGGAAATGTGCACACTTATAAAGCAAGACTTGTTGCTAAAGGTTATCGACAAGTTCATAGAATTGATTATGATGAAACATTTTCTCCAGTAGTCATGATTAAATCCATTAGAATTCTTATTGCCATAGCTGCACACTATGATTATGAGATATGGCAAATGGATGTCAAAGCAACTTTCTTTAATGGAAATTACTCAAGGATGTATATATGATACAACCTAAGGGTTTTGTCCATCCTAAGAATTCTAAAAAGGTGTGCAAGCTTCAAAGATCCATTTATGGATTGAAGTAAGCATCATGAAGCTGGAATCTTCATTTTGATGAAGTTGTCAAAGAGTTTGGATTCATTAAGAATGAAGATGAACCCTGTGTTTACAAAAGGGTTAGTGGAAGTGTTGTTATCTTCTTAGCTTTATATGTTGATGACATATTGCTTATTGGAAACGATATTTTGACCTTACTGAGTGTCAATATTTAGTTAAGGACATGTTTCTCAATGAAAGACTTAGGTGAGGCTGCTTATGTTTTAGGCATTAAGATCTATAGAGATAGATCAAGAAAGCTTATAGGTTTAAGTCAGAGTACATACATAGATAAGGTACTAAAGAGGTTCAGTATGCAAGATTCCAAGAGAGGATTCTTACCTATGTCACACGGAATCAAGCTTTCTAAGAAGGACTGTCCTACTTCAGGTAAAGAGTTTGAGCGCATGAATAAGATTCCATATGCATCTGCAATTGGATCTATCATGTATGCCATGTTATCCACTCGACCAGATGTCTCATATTCTTTGAGCATAACAAGTAGATACCAGTCTAGTTATGGTGAGTCACTAGATAGCAGTTAAGAGAATATCCTTAAGTACTTGAGAAGAACTAAGGATATGTTCCTAGTCCATGGAGGACTTGAAGGAGAGCTAGCTGTAAATGGTTACACTGATGCTAGCTTTCAGTCTGACATAGATGATTTTAGATCGCAATTAGGGTTTGTGTTCTTTTTGAATGGAGGTGTAGTAAGCTGGAAGAGTTCAAAGCAAGACACTGTTGGCAAGACACTATTGTTGATTCTACAACTGAAGCTGAGTACATTGCTGCCTTGGATGCAACTAAGGAAGCTGTATGGATCAGGAAGTTCATAACTAAGCTTAGAGTTGTTCCTAGTATTGCAAGTCCTATAGACCTTTATTGTGATAATAATGGGGCTATAGTACATGCTAAGGAACCAAGCTCACATCATAGATCCAAACACATACTCATACGTTTCCATCTGATTAAAGAGATCATTGGGAGAGGAGACGTGAAGATATGTAAAGTGGGTATAAATGACAACATTGCCGATCCATTTACTAAGCCTCTTCCATAGCCTAAACATGAGTCATACGAGGTTCATAGGTATTAGAAATTTGACCGATTGGGCCTAGTACAAGTGGGAGATTGCTAGTAGTGTGCCCTAGGCTAATGATCATATGTGACTTTTATACTGACATTCTGATTTATTATTTATGTATTATGAGGTATTCTTTTATATATGCATGTATATTGTTTATGTAATGTGATTTACATTCCATGAATAGTATTAGGCTTATGTCATCAAGTATATGACTTGATAGTAAGAACATAAGCATTATATTATTATTCTAAACTGTCCCTGGTCGATCATTATTGGTGCAACAATAATGAATTAAGGCTAGTATGTGTTCTGATTGATGATCACATTTTACTGATCATAGATATGAGTTATCAAATAAGATACATAGATATATGTTAGAGAACATATATTGGACTGACCCACGGAGAGAACACTTCATGGTTTCATGTCATTAGTGATTCTCAATATGGTTTGACTTTAGTTCTTTGACCTAAAGTCATCATGGTTCGCTACATGAGGAATTTAGTGTTTTGACATTAGACTAAGTTATCTTTAACAGAATAACAAGTAGTCTTATGTTGGACATAAAATGAGTCATGCGGAGGGATATGAATGACGTAGATGGGATTTGTACCTCTCTTAAATGAGAGATATATCATTTGGGCCTCTTGACAAATATGACTAAAGAAATGCATGGCCACGCTCACATAAATTAATGAGGAGTCTTTAATGTCGTTTGTTATAGTCAGTCAACTTGGTAATCAAGAAACTATGATTAATCAAAGGTTGATATGTACCACGCCTTATGATTAATCTTGATATCGTGTTACAAAGGGACTGAGTTTGTAACCATGGTTACAGGTTAAATTGGATTACCGATCCTCATTTGATTTGGGTAGTCATAATGTCTTGCTAGAGGCCGCTTATAACTTATGGGCCTTGAAGTGTGATCAAGCCCATTACCGACAACAAATGAGCCTATAGGGTTGCACATAAAGAGTGATATGATTTGGGCTTATTATCTTGGGCTAATTTATTAGGCACTGAATAAATATATGTGGATATATTTATTAGGTTGGATTGAATTAAGTTGTCGAGCTTTTATTAGATAAGATATAATATGGGCCAAAACTTATTGGGCTTCCATAATC
This sequence comes from Erythroxylum domingense, assembly GCA_025594535.1. Taxonomy (NCBI): domain Eukaryota; kingdom Viridiplantae; phylum Streptophyta; class Magnoliopsida; order Malpighiales; family Erythroxylaceae; genus Erythroxylum; species Erythroxylum domingense. The sequence goes on from JANQBM010000006.1 coordinate 25,120,529, forward strand.
CTAATAGGTTTAGGATTATGATATTCTTATTCCTAATAGGAATAGGGATTAGGGTTTCTCTATAAATAGAGAACTTATGTCTCATTAAAAGACACACGAAAAACCCTAGCCACCTAAACCTAGCCACTCGTGAAGTAAATCACAAGTTAGCATAGACTTTATGTACAAGAAACTTAATACATAAGAAGGAGGGTTGAATGGTGTATCCTTTTTGTGAATATAAAATCTTGTTAAAAAGATATCACAGAATTTATATGAAAACTATTACGTAGTTAAATCGCAACTATCTTCTATATGATTGTTTAACAACAAAATAAACTGAAGTAAAGGATAGAGGATAGATACTGCAATTTTTATACTGGTTCACCCCAAACCGTGGGCTACGTCCAGTCCTCAGAGTTCTTCTGAGTGTTTCACTATACTCCGAACAATTACAAGTATTCTTTCTTCCCTTTCAGAGCCTTTTTAGGTCTCTTACAAAGTATTCTTTCACTATCTTAGCCTCTCCAGGCTATCGACCTTTTCTTTCTCTCACTAGAAAAAGATTGTGAGCTTTTGTTACAGTAGGGTTAGCTCTTCGTATTGCACTACAGAATTTCTCTTTTCTAAGTAAGCACTGATCGCTCAAAGATCACTATTTTCTAAATCGTAAGATTTGTAAGAATTTTCTCTAACTTTCTAAGATTGTAACATCTTCGACTACGACTAGTATTTATAGCCTTCGTCTCTAACTACTTCTTGATCTTTGATAA
>JANQBM010000006.1:25130439-25146465 GCA_025594535.1 Erythroxylum domingense
TTTCCAGAGAACCTCTCTCCATAGCCTTCAGACTTCTCTTCTTCGATTTCTTCATGTTCTTGTCGTTGTTTGATGTTATGAGTGTTGGTTGGTAGAGTGAAGGTGATTACCATCACATTACTCTTGATTAATGAAGTTTGATCATTTTCAGACAGATAGCAAAGAGTCGGTAGGAGTCCATATAATCTTATCAAAAGAATTAACAGAAGAAATTGAAATTAAAACCAATGCTTCAATATTTTTGTAGGGTGTAGATCTTCTGAAACATTGCAAAGCCTTGATGCAGAACAAATTGCTTCAGAATTACGTATCCAATATCAACCCGTACTCTTTTAGAGAAGCAACAAGAACAGTACTAGTTAATTCATAAACAGAAATATATCACAAGCAACATAGCACACTGATGTGCTTTTCGTGATCACCCCGTAAATCATCAACATAACAAACAAGCTACGGTAAGAGTTTGTTTACTTTTTAAAGGAATAATGAATAGAAGTTTCAGCATAGTTCTAGTAGAGATGATTTTTGGGTACGTGATTCTCTTTGATATTATTGTTGATATCGAAATTTATCCAAACCATTTGCCCTAAAACACGCATGCATTCTGCAATTAATAGCGCTTATATCATTTTCAGATACGTGCATAATACTGCCAGTATCTTCCCCACAGCAAACACCTTACGTGCACTAAAACTATATCCCTTTCCTTCTTTGAATTTAATATCAAATTCAAATAAAAAGTGTCTCATTTTAATACATCCTCATCCGATCGATCTTACGGGAAAGGATTGTTGTTCTATGCTTAATAAATTATTACGATATTTTTAGAAGGTGGGACGTACGGGGAACCAACGGACTCCATTGTTTAGTTCAATCACTAAAGTGGCATAGTTGTGTAGTCAAAAAAAAAAAAAAAAAGTAGCATAGTTGTAACTACGCATTCATTGCTTATTAATGTGGGCAGAAATTTGTAAGTATATGTTGCTCTCAACTTGTGTATGCCCATACGCGAAAGTCAAAACATTACGACCTTTTAGTAATTTGCTTAATATATACAAGGTAGCAATATAGCTGCTTTTGGGATGGAGACACCACCTAACATGAATGGGCAATATTTCCCCTTCTGACTTCTGATAAACATTAGCCAACGTTGCCTCTGTTGAGCCAAATTATGAAGGAGGGGTCTCGTTGCCTCCTAATTCATCAAATATATCTTGCACTTGAAACTCCATATAGACTCCCAATTCTATATAATATTGTAATGTCGTAAAGGATAACCCATAACGGTCCCAAGTTCTAAATATGCTTACATAATGCGAAGTTACATAAATGATATTCTATGAGATGTAGATATAATATCAATGAGAAGTTACATGACTAAGATTGAAAATTTTCAACTTTTTCCGGACTTCATTGCTAAGCCAACCCATTTTAAACGGACATCTAAGGCTCACATTGCAATTTAGGGGTCAAAGCTACGCAATCTCAGGAATCTGTAAATGGTAATATAACTTAAAGAAGTCCAAATGCACATTAATCCTACCTTAATCGTTATATAAATTTTCTGGAATCTTGATTATGCTAAAGTGAGACAACTTGGTGTTAAATACACTTTTTCTTCAATAAAAGGGTGAGAAGTGGTCACCTTTTCTTAAAAAATCAGAAAAAAAAAGAAAAAGAAAAAGACAGGCTGGGTTACATGGGCTAATCAATTTTATGGGTCAGTTGGAATTTAATAACGGTGCGAGTGGTACAATATTAGGAGAGCCACATGAACATTACTTGGCTTGCAATTTCCTCGACTCTTAACAAAGATTAATGAGTAGAGCATGTCCAACAGGTGTCCTCACGCGGAAGAATCCGTATGTTTCCAGGCACTTGGGTCCATAACTTAAGCTTGCTGGATTATAATCGTTGTCTTGTCTAAGGTTACAACGTTCTCTTCTACCATTTTGCTTATCAGAGCTAGCTTTCATTGGGCGATAACTCTAAGCAAAATAGTCACTCTTCTGGAGTAAAATCACAAGATATCATGTGATTGATTTGTACCAATGTCTTGTATCAGTTGAAACAGTTATAAGAACTTGTGCTTTAGGTTTGAAGGAAAAAAGTAACACAGTTTCGTCTTCTATTTTTGCGTTAAATGAAAGAATATATATAATGGATTTCATAAACAGTCCTCACCAAAGATTCAAAATTTTGGTACTTAATGCTCTCAAATATTCCAAACCTACTTTCATCATTATTGACTAATTAATTAAGAGAGTATTTATGAAATAAGCCAAAAGTTGAAAGGATTTTATGCGTTTAACCCAGTACATTGGCACCAGTAATATGGTTTTTAGACCTGTAGCTTCTGCCCATAAGCCAACACTTATTCATTAAAGACAAAATTAGGCCAGATTTACTAGTTTACTACACCAATTTTATAGAAATTATGAACTCATCATTACAATATTTTGCTACCAATTAGTATTACTAAACAAAATTGGTTGAAGTTAACTAAAGTTTTGTTATGAATGGAATGTAATCATCCTTACTTTAAAATTAGATTATGTGAAAACAAATTAATTTCTAAAGTTGGTAAAACAAGTTGAATCAGCATGGAGGATTTTTTGAACGATGAGGGGGGAGCGAACGTTGGATGGGATTCAATCAAACCAGTCTGAACTACATTTATTTCTTTTCATTTTTTGTGAAAACATTGGTGCTGGAACCTAACTTATTACATGTCTAAAGACAGTAACTTAACCCTTCGATATATTGTTAATTCAGCATTGATAGCCAAGTACAGTGTACCAAAGTAAGCACTGATAAGATGATGCTTCTTGCTTTTTGCTTATCAAACACTAGAATTGAGTAAAAATTTAGCTGTCAAAATATTTATAATAGAACTTATATTGATCGTAAATATAATATATAAAATTGTTTGGTATTTAAATGCGAGTAGAACGTACCCGTTTTATCCCTAAAAACTCTTATATAAATGGCACTAAATAACCTTTATACCTTGTTTATTTATTGATCTAGACTACGTACCCTTGAGTTATTTTTCAATGAAAAAATTTCTATTATTGAAAAGTCCTATTTTATAATATTTTGTTATTTTTGTATTAATAATCGATTGGATAATTTTTAATATAAGTTAATGATAAAATTAAAGCTCAAGTCCTATTGGAAATTAGGAATGTCAAATATTACACTAAATTATTCACGCCTCCTACTTCGCAGCAAGTTATATTTTAATAAATAAAATTCTTCTTACTATATATATATTCCAAGTGCATACTACTTTTCTAATTATGTAATAATTATTATCATAATTAATATGTTGGAAGTATATTTCACTTAATTTCTATATTGTACAAGACTTTTAATAATGAAGTTATAGGATATATAATCATGTAGTAAAACAGAAGTCAGAAGAACAAGTTAGCAAGTTTTTGAGTAAATTAATAAGGTTTGCTCTCCCAATATTCAACATTCATCTACTCGATTTATCCATCTTTCCGCCTATGTTAATTTATATTGAAACCTTGAATATATTTCATGATATAAAAACTTTTATTAAAGGGTAAGCTGTTGTTGATGATAGAAAAGAAGAACCAAAGAGAAATAGTCTCTCTTTTTCTATCCTTGCAGAAATAATTGGCAGATGAGTTCTTCCTATTTAAAAATTTACTTCAAATTTGGTAAAATATTTTGAAAAAATTCTATATCTTATACAATTAAGTTTTTAAAAAATATACAATAAAAGTCAAAGCCAACGTACTCAATACACAAGGCTCCCGCTTTGTGAAAATCTGGGAAGATTTATAATGTACGCAACTTTTTTTTTATATTTTTACGAAGAAGCTATTCCTGTGACTTAATTGTCACCAAGAATCACTCTTAAAAAATATTCAAATATCTCTTACAAATTTGACTGATTTTTAAATTTAACTTAATCTTCTTCATAGCTTATTGTTCTAATGGTTTTGATGTTATCTGCATATGTTATATCTTTTTTGGTAAAAGTGAATACTTAATCTCCTAACTTAAATATAGTAGTCGAAACAAATGTTAATGAATCCGTAGTAACTTAAATATGACAGTCGAAACAAATGTTAACGAGTCCGTAGTATTAGGCTCTTGTTTCATGTTCAAACTCACATGTCTTCTGTGTCTGGCTTCTACTTCGCAATCACGTTCATGTAGCCAAGTGTAGTTTCTTGCGTAAATACTTGAGGGTTCAAATGCCAACTAAAAATTGTAGGGGTAACTGCTTCATAAATTTTCTGATTTCACGTAGTCGTCTCTGGTACAAATAAAAACAAAAATTAATCAATAAAAAATAATAAATGACATCAAAAATTTGGTAACGTAGTTCGACACTTCCTGTTACATCTGTGGGGCTCTTATTCAGATTAATTCTTTCACTGAAGTACAATAGATTTACCCAAAGTTTTATTAAGCTGACACCACTCACCCCTTAATACTATCTCTCAACCTCACTTCTCGTGAAAGTTTTTCACACCTAATAGTATGACCGCCTCGTACTAACCTCAACAGAGGATTTATCTCAACAATTTATTAATTGAAAAACAATAAATAAAAGACTTAAGTATCTGAAAAATTAATAGCAAAATCTGAACACACTTGAGATTGAAACAGAATAACTTTCCTATAGTTTAGCTCCTTCAAAAGAGATCTGAAAGTTGTTCGCACACAATCAGTCCAACTATGAGCCACTCCACAAGGATGACAGTCCAAAGTGAGCAATCTTCACACGATCAATACAGAGTCGTGAATCTCCCACTCCGAAAACACGTACTGCATTCTTTAATTGATGTTAATCAAGCAAGGAACACACCACCAAAAAACATGCAAACAACCATGTACTGTATCTTCCCCAATAACCCATCAATCCACACAATGCACAAGGCACTCACAATACTCATTTATAAACATAGCCATGAGTCTCACCAAAATCAAGAATCCCAAAATCACTTCAGATAATTTTCTTTTCACATACACGCATGCGCATGAACAAGAATCCTTCCAACCGTGTATTCATTCAACACCCAATATCAAAACAAAATCCAACAGCAAAACATGCATCCACCATAGGCACTCACACTCACACCAAAGACCTTACGCAACTTCCACACACACATTCACTTAACAACCGTAGGTCATATGTATTTCCCATAAAGCCCACTTTCATATACTTTCCAAAAAAGTGAATTAATTCACAATGAAACTTATCATTATACCCTTAACCCTTCAGCCACTATTTTTACGCAGAACAACTTCTTTCACAGCAAAAGACTTCCAACCATACCTTCACCCTTCATACACGTAAGACAACTTAATTCAAAATAGAATTTCCAGCAAATCCTTCATCAAATACACATCTATTCAAGATAGGATTCTATACTATCTAGAATATTATCCAAATAATTCTTTTGAATCTAAGACAATAAAAAATCTAATAAGTCCAATTTATAAAAATATGCCAAAATAAAATAAGTAGATATATACAACATATATCTAACAATCTCCCCTTTTTTGGCATATTTGTCACAAATAAGGAACTCCTCCTGAATAGCATAATTGGACATATAAGTATCATATTCACAATGCATATGAACTCCCCCTCAATCCAACATCAAGTTCCAAAGAATCAGCCATAAAAACAATAATCCAATCATCAAAATTTCTCCCCCTTGAAACAAAAGATGACAAAATGCAAGACTAATAGTCACAGAGATACCTTAAAATCTCCCCTTGAATTAAACAGTCACCAAAAATAATTTGATGTCTCCCCCTTGGGACAAAACAGTGTCAAAATGCAGAATCATAAGAATAATACCATTCAAAACATCGAGAGATATGCCCGAAAGAGAGAGATACCTGAGAGAGAGACTCGTACTGATGAGAGAGCTGAAAAGTCTTCGATTGAGCCAAATAGAAGTCACAATGCAAACTACTAAAAAGATGGGACGACAATGGCAACATAAAAATTAAAGAAGAATTAAAGAAAACAATTTTTTTACTTTTCTTTTCCTTTTTTTTGTTTTTTAATCAATAACATCAAACTATTCTTCAAAAATGTAAAGCACATAGTCCCTGTGCCCCTCGAAGAAATTCAAACTTATGCTTATTCCTTGTCACATTATCTCGGTCATCAACTGTCTGATTGATTTCTTCATCTGAAGTAACTGACTTATCCTCAGTCTGAATAGTTGCTTCGAAAGTAGTAACTAACTGTGAATCTAGACACTTTCTTGTTTTTCCTTCACTACGTCTTTGTACTTGTCTTTGACCCTTTCTAACCCAAGAGTGTTTTGGTAACATGGGTTGCTGTTGAAAATTTAATGGACAGTGTTTAGATTTTCGGTTTTGATCCATTTGAAACATAATTTGTAACATCTTGTAGCATCTAGCCCTTATGTGCCCGATAACTCCACAAAAATGACACGTGGGTACGAATCTTCGAATCTTTCTTAATGTTTCTTCTTCTCAGACAGATATGGACTCATTTTTCTCCTTATTCACCTTAGAGCATTCTCCTTTATAACCAATTCCTTGAAGATCCTCTTTCACTTTACCGATTTCCATTAACTTTTCTAATTTTTCTGTGCTACCATTTAACATTCTCAAACCCTTTTTGATACTTACTAATCTCATTCTAGCTTCACCAAGCTCATCTAATGTCAACTTCAATTTCTTTTCTAACCTTTAGATGGTGTTCTTCATGGAGAGATTTTCTTCCTTCAATATTTCATTCTTTCTACATGTTTTTATCCATTTTTTGTACATTAATTCGTAAGTCTCGTAAATGTTCTTTTTTTATCACCTAAACCACTTTCATCACTGTCATAATCTAATATTGGGTCTTGAGGTGAGTTGTTTGCTTTTTTCTGGAAATTTTTTGTTTTTCCCCCTTTTATGTCTTCAATTACTTCCATCTCAGTTATTGTTACGCAAGTAACTAGACTTTTGCTATGTAAAGCAACTAACGCAGTATCATTAGCGATTTCTTCTTCACTACCATACTCATTTTCAGATTCAATCTCACTCCAAGTGCTTCTATAGGATTTCTATTTTCTCTTCTTCAAAGTGTTAGCACATTCCACTTGAACGTGCTCGAAGTCCTAAAACTCATGACATTGGATTCTCTTTACCTTCCTTTCACCCTTTTGAGCTTTGTCTTGTTGCTTTAAGTTGATACTCGATGAACTCCCATCATGTTGTCTAAATTCGAGTCTGCCATTTTTCATTCTTTTCAACCACTTACTGAACTCTCGTGTTAATAGCTCCATATCTTCATTCTCATCGGATTCATCTTCTGTATCATTCACACTTTTTCCAGTTTCAACCTGTAGTACCAAGCCTTTGCTTTTTTCTTGCTTATCTCTTAAAAGATTCATTTTGAAATTTGTAAGAATTCCAATTACCTTCTCCAATGACAGATCATTAATGTCGCGGGGCTCTTTTATTACTGCAATTTTTAAAATAAATCTCTGAGGTAGTGATCTCAACGTCTTCTTGATTAGTTTCAAATAAGAATATTTCTTTCTGAATTGATGTGCCTGATTTTCTATATCTCGCAATCTTTTATGAAAATCCCCAATAGTCTCATTTTCATCCATCTTCAGTTCTTCAAACCTCACAGCTAACATCTATAATTTTGATGCCATCAACGATTTGGACCCTTCATGAATAGTCTGCAAAGCATCTCACACTTCTTTAGCTGATTCACAGGCTGATATCATTGAGAAATGTCCTTTATCAACAGCACTAAAAATCGTATGCATTGCTTACGAGTTTCCAAGTGCCCTCTCTTCTTCAGCTCTTGTCCATTCAAATGAATCTTTTAGACCTATCTCTCCCTTATCGTAAGTAATCATCGGATGTGTCCAGCCATATAATACCGAGTTCCATGCTCTTGTTCCCTGTGCCTGAATAAAGACTCTCATCCGTGAAAAACTAGGATCTGCACCAACTTGTTATCAAGTTCTGAAACGGTGACCCTTTCTGATACCAATTGAAAAACAGTAGGGGGTAGATGTTTCGCAAACTGTCCGATTTTATGTGGTCGTCTCTGGCATAAATATAAAAAAAATAAATCAAAAGAAAACTAACAAATGACATCAGAAATTTGGTAACGTAGTTCAGCATTTCTTGCCTACATCTGCAGGGCCCTAACCCAAATTAATTATTTCATTGAAGTATAATAGATTTACTCAAGGCTTTACTAAGCCAACACCACTCACCCCTTGACACTATCTCTCAACCTCACTTTCCGTGAAAGTTTTTCACACCCAATAATACGACCGCCTTGTACTAACCTCAACAGAGGATTTATCTCAACAATCTATTAATTGAAAAACAATAAATAAAAGACTTAGGTATCTGAAAAATTAATAGCAAAATCTGAACACACTTGAGATTGAAACAGAATAACTTTCCTATGGGTTTAGCTCCTCCAAAAGAGATCTGAAATTTGTTCGCACACAATCAATCCAACCGTGAGCCACTCCACAAGGATGACAGTCCAAAGTGAGCAATCTTCACAAAATCAATACAGAGTCATGAACCTCCCACTCAGAAAACACATATAGCACTCCAAAATTGTTGTTAATCAAGCAAGGAACACACCACCAAAGATCATGCAGACAACCACGTACTACATCTTCACTAATAACCCATCAATCCACACAATGCATAAGGCACTCACAATATTCACTTATAAACATAGCCGTGAGTCTCACCAAAGCCAGGAATCCCAAAATCGCTTCAACTAATTTTCTTTTCACACACACATATACGCATGAGCAAGAATCCTTCTAGTCGTGTGTTCATTCAACTCCCAATATCAAAACAAAATCCAACAGCAAAACATGCATCCACTATAGGCACTCACACTCACACTAAGGGGCTTACACAACTTCCACATGCACATTCACTTAACAGCAGTAGGTCATATGTATTTCCCATAAAGCCCACTTTCGTATACTTTCCAAAAAAGTGAATTAATTCACAATGAAACTTACCATTATACCCTTAACCCTTCAGCTCTATTTTTATGTAGAACAACTTCATTCACAGTAAAAGACTTCCAACCATACCCTTCACACTTCATACATGTAAGACAACTTAATTCAAAATAGAATTTCCAGCAAAATCCTTCATCAAATACACATCTATTCAAGATAGGATTCCATACTATCTAGAATATTATCCAAATAATTCTTTTGAATCCAAGACAATAAAAAATCTGATAAGTTCAATTTATAAAAATATGCCAAAATAAAATAAGTAGATATATACAACATATATCTAACACCAATAACCAACAACCAATAACCAACGCACGTGAACGTAAATAAACATAACGTTAAATCTAATTTGATTCATTTCTTGATTACTTAGTTAACAATTGATTGCGTACCATAATCCGTAGGAAACTCCTACTTATGTTTGCTACAGAACCGACGCTAATCCTAACATTCCCCTCAGAATGGTCCAAGATTTCGTACTGAACATTAAAATGAACAGCTACTACATCAAGGGATTCCACTTTATTAACTTCTATATTTGTCTCATCAAAATAGCACGAATGTCACTTTTCGGTAAATACTATTTTTAAGTTCGTTGAAGAAGTGCAATCTTATGTGCCATTATAATTACATGTACCTAATAGTAAGTGATACATTTAATTATAGGTTTTTTAAGAGTTTATAACATTTGAAACACTTATAAGATGACACTTGATAATTTATTTTAATAGTTATTTAAGTAATTTTAATGAAAATTAAATTAAAATTGTGTTGTAATCTTTCTTTTCTATCACAAATACGTGTGCGCGTGCGCACAATTATATAACAAGTGTTATATAATTTATACAATATAATATATTATCTAAGTCTGTATATTTTAGGAGGTAAATTTCCATAATAACTTAACCTTTGAATTTGTGATACAATTGAGTAACTTAGAATATGAAGAGATAATAATTAAACATAACAGTAAAATAAAAGTATGAATCACTTGGACATAATGTTTATGATGTTAGAGAATCATTTTGTATCAACCCAACATGTTTATATGATATTAGGTTTTCTATTAAAATAAATAAACATTAAAAAGGGAGTTTTGATACTCCTCCAAAAAGTTCCAAAAAAAAAATTTCTCCATCGCAATTACTACTTCTTACACGTAAGTTGTGGACCTTGAAATCTCTTGATACAATTTTAATACACGCTGTTCTGTTATCAATCAATACTAATTTGATAAGAAACCTATTTTGATAAGAACTGAATATATATCTTGAACAAAACCCCCCTGTGAAAACTGCCAACATAAAATCAGCACCTACCTACCATTAATACAGAGTGCAAATTTGATCGACCGTGTGTCCTGAAGTGGTGTTAGAAACTGAGAGTAGAGCCGTATGGATTGCACCAAGAACATTAATTTGGCCAACAGTTTGGAGCATTTAATATGAGGATGGAATTGCTATCACACGAAGTATACAAAATCTCCAGCTTTCTCATTCTTGATTTTTTTTTTCCCTCTGACAACAGCCCATGTTCCAGATCATAGCCCTTAATCCTGGCTCTCAATTACAAGTATTAACTGAAAAAAAAGGTTACATCATTCCCTATAAAAAGCAGGAAAAGGCTTCTTAGGATTTCTCATTACTGGCAAGCATCAATAAGAAAAAAGCATGGCATTTTCATCTCTGTTTCCTCTCTCATTCGTCCATCCTCAGTTAGGACATTTAGTTGCCAAAATGTCTCTCCTTGACACATTACTGTTCTATGTAAGACCCTGTCTCTCTTTCACGCACACTTGTGTTCCCATTTTTGATCAGCTTTGTCTCTTCAATATAATACTAATGTGTTTTGGTACCATATATGTGCAGGTTATACATTTCCTGGACAAGCTGGGGTTATGGCACAGATTGCCAGTGCTTGGTGGACTTGCTTATCTGGGTATTCGAAGACACTTGCACCAGCGCTATAATCTAGTGCATGTTGGAGAAACCAACGGCAAGAAGTATGACACTGAAGAATTCAGTTATCGAACAGCTGATGGCAAATGCAACCACCCCAGTGACGATGCTGTTGGGAGTTATGGCACATTCTTTGGACGCAACATGCCTCCTGCAACTTCAACATATAAGGTGTGTGTTAGCTTTTTATTTAGTTTCCCTCTCATTCTCTTTTTCTATCGGCATCAAAGTGGTGAATCTGTCAACTTGGATCTGTAAATCAGACATGTTCATCAAAGAGAAAGCGCATTAAATTTGTTGGAATTGCTGTGTCAACTAATTTTGTTAAGTTTCTAGCTTCCAGCACATCTGCCAAATGAAGTTGGTCTATGCAGTTACTAGAATGTGACAAATGCCAAAAGTATCTAATTGATGGTTGTTTTTTGTGGACTTGACATATAATTATTCCTTTTACTAGTTTCATCGAAACCAAGAGGCCAAATCTGCTCTCTGGATGGAAGATAGCTCATCTTTTATGACTAAAGCCATTGAAAGAGTTTTCTACGCAAAATTCACATATGTCATGCCCAAGTTATGTTACATAAATATACATTCATTCCTTTCCCCTGAAACATGTAAATTTTTGCGTTTTGATTTGGTGATCCAAATGTTGCCATGCACCAAAAGACAGTCATTATAAGAGGTTCAGAGCTAGGAATTCGTTCTTTTACTTCTTGTATATTTTATCAGAATAATTTTATACAATTATGTATAGCTAATTAGGAAGTACTTGTTAGGCCATGTTCCTGCCAAAGTATCTCAGTTTGGCCAATATATTGAAAGAACATAAGCATGTTAAAAACATATCCTTTTAGTGCATCAAAAGGATTACTGGATTAGGATAACTGGCGAGCTTTGCCCATTTTCTTTTTTATTTAAGTCTAAATGATTTTTATTTTTATTTTTGGGTAAGTTAATCTTTGACAGAACTGAAAAATTATGGCCCATTTATTAGGAACGAATGGCCCAAGGTGTTCTCTTGTTTACTTGAATTTGATCCAATAAATGTTCGTTAAATTATATCTCTAGTAAATTATATGGGATGATCTTGGCTGAAATGCAGTTAATGGATCCTCACCCAACATTGGTAGCCAATAAGCTTCTGATAAGGAAGAAATTCATAGACAATGGAAAGCAATTCAACATGATAGCTTGCTCTTGGATTCAATTCATGATCCATGACTGGATTGACCATATGGAGGATACCCAACAGGTACTTTTCCAAAACTTGCCTCATATTTTAAACCACCAATTACCATGACTTAAGGTGTGTAGAAAATAGTACATCTTCTCTTGGGGTCAATCTTCATATTAGTATCTTCAACTTGCTACTGGTTTAATGACTTAACTCAACCTCAGCAGTCCCTTTGGTCTGTTGCTTTTGAGTCTATAAACACTTCCTTTTTGTTTCTATGACATGTTCGTGTGTAACGAGGTACACTAAATTTAATATCCATATCCATATCCATGTACATAGTAGTGAAACTGATGCTTGAATCATTTTGTGAAAGGTGGAAATTAAAGCACCTGAAGAATTGGGAGAAGGGTGTCCACTAAAGTCGTTCAAGTTTTTTAAGTCAAAGAAAGTTTTCACAGGTTCACCTCGTCTAAAGACAGGATTTCTGAATACCAGGACTCCTTGGTGGTAAGTAATGTATACACTACTACAATCTCTTTAACAAGTTCATCTGTTGCTTGGGTCTAAAAGTTGTATTTTCTCTCAATTGCTATCTTAAATGGCCTCAAATTCAAAATTTTAAACAATTTGGAGAATTGAGTTTGGTAAGGCCTTGAATAAACTGTCGAAATTTACTTTCAATCACAAAACAATCTTCTGACATAGGTCCTTTTTCTTTAAAAAAGAAAAGAAAAATGGAACATACAACCTTATACACCTTGTCCCATTCGCAAGAATGATCAGCACCAGTTATCAAATATGACTCTGTTTGGTGTACATATTTGGAACTTGAATTCTGGCAATATAAACAGGGATGGTAGTGTCATTTATGGAAATAACGAGGACGGCATGACAAGGGTGAGGACTTTCAAAGATGGAAAGCTGAAGATCGCGGAGGACGGTCTGCTTGAGCATGATGAGAAAGGGATTCCTATCTCTGGTGATGTTAGGAATTGTTGGGCAGGCTTTTCCCTATTGCAGGCCTTATTTGTCAAAGAACACAATGCTGTATGTGATATGCTCAAAGTAAGTGTGGACTTACTCTTTTTGTCATGTTTAAAGTTATGAAATTGCAGAATTTTGAAAACAAATCTGTACTCTTTAGTTTAACTTGTTACTAGTATTAAGCAAGTTATATTTATGCCGGTAGTAACCTATGAAAGGGCGTCTAACAGAAGCAGAAATCCTTTGACATATGACAATTTTGTGGACTTTCATTTTTCTTGTAGGAATATTACCCTGATCTTGATGACGAGAAGCTCTACCGACATGCAAGATTGGTAACTTCTGCTGTCATTGCTAAAATTCACACCATTGACTGGACTGTGGAACTCTTGAAGACTGATACTCTCCTTGCAGGGATGAGGATCAACTGGTAAGACTTAAGTTAGTAATGAGGAAACACTGAAACTTGCTGACAACATCACATTGCATGAATTTGAAAGCTTGGTTGTTCCAACAGAAAAGGCCCAGGGAGGTAAATAAGGAAAAAGGATATGATGTAGATTACACAAAATTGCAATGATTTTCAATTCGGTGCATTGTTTTTGCAGGTACGGATTTCTTGGGAAGAAATTTAAGGATTTATTTGGGCACTTCGCTGGACCAGTACTTAGTGGATTGGTTGGTCTCAGGAAGCCAAGAGATCATGGAGTTCCATACTCATTGACTGAAGAGTTCGTAAGCGTCTATAGAATGCACTCACTTCTACCTGATAATCTCATCCTAAGGGAAATCAATTCCACGACTTCAGAATACGAGTGCCCTCCAGTAGTGCAAGAGTACTGTGGCTCTCTCCATCACTTAACATGCTTATATAGGCCAAATAATGGAACCTCATCTTGCTTCATTCTAATAGCAGACTGTTAATACCTATTTGTTTTACCTTATTTCCCAAGCATTACTCTTGCAATACTTGAAATGGATTTCTTTAGGATGCTAATGGGAAACTACTCTCTGGTTTTCTAGGGTGCCTATGAAAGAAATGGCAGGAAAAGAGGGTGAAAGAAGACTGTCAACGATTGGAATGGAGCAGTTGCTTGTATCAATGGGCCATCAAGCATGTGGAGCTCTGACATTATGGAACTATCCATCATGGATGAGAAACCTTGTGGCACACGATGTAATCGGAGAAGATAGATCTGATCCCGTTGATATGGCCGCCATGGAAAGTAATTCACTTAGCCCTCAAAGCATAATGTTACACTTCGTGTGTTTTCAATTATAAGCATTTCATTATCTTTTAGATACAAATTAAAGCATTGTTTTTATCAGTTTACAGAGACAGGGAGAGAGGAGTCGCTCGATACAATGAGTTTCGGAGAAATTTACTGATGATTCCTATTAACAGTTGGGAAGATCTGACAGACGATGAAGAGGTTATACAAGCCCTTTATGTAGTATATGGAAATGATATTGAGAAATTGGATTTGCTAGTAGGCCTACATGCAGAAAAGAAAATAAAAGGTTTTGCCATAAGTGAGACTGCTTTCTTCATCTTTCTGCTTATTGCTTCAAGGTAACTAATGCTAGATTCGCTACAGAACAAAGAATATTTCACTTTTGTTTGTTAACTATGCTAAGCAAAAGGATTAAATCTTCAGGAGGCTAGAAGCTGATCGTTTCTTCACTACCAACTTTAACTCTAAATCATACACAGAAAAAGGCCTGGAGTGGGTTAACAAGACTGAGACCCTGAAAGATGTGATAGATCGCCATTTCCATGGTTTGACAAAGAAATGGATGAGGTGTTCAAGTGCATTCTCAGTTTGGGATTCAGAGCCTAATCAAACAAACTATATTCCACTGTATCTGAGACCAGCCCCGTGAATTTCTTCGTTTGACCAATACAAGACTCTTGATGGAGCTAGTTGATCAGACAATTTTTATGTAAAGAATTGACTTTTCATATATAGTTATATGAACCTTTCGCCTGTAACATACAATGACATGCACATATGATAGAACAATGGAATTGCGCAAGTATGTCATTCGTAGACACAGGGAACGCAATTTTGTTTGTTTTACAATGTGCTTGTCAACATTTCTAAATAAATGCGATTTTCAGAGAGTGAGTTTCTCTCTCTAGTCATATGACCTTTGATGGTCGCTTCTCTCTCTAACCTTTCGTTTTTTTAAAGATATTTTCCTTTTTTAACTGTTATAAAAGAGGGATTTTTTTTTTTCATTTGGGAAAGGAGCCAGACGCTCGTTTTTGCATCTTCATCAGTTGATTGTTGCCAGTTCAACTTGTTTCTCCTATTTAGATGTTGCTCTCTGCCATGTTCAATGTCTTCGTCCCAAAACTCCTTCGATAATACTCCTCACATGCAGACCTCCTCTCAAATAGCTACCCTTTAAGCTTTTTTCCCATCTTCTTCCACTCAAGCTCTTGACCCACTTGCTCCAGAGATTGTCATATATATCATCATTTCCTCAGCTCAACTTCATTAGGAAAACGTGGAGCCAAGTGGTAAGAGATCTCCACCACTGAAAAATTCTAACATTCCTCCATCATCTGAATCTTTGAATGACAGTTCTAGAGAAAATGCTAAGAAATGGTTTAACACCTTAGGCCATCTCCAACTAAGGCACCAAATTTGATATTTTGGTGCAATAAATCTACTCCAAGAAAGACACTAAATCTTCACATTAAAATGGTACAATGATACTAAAAATATAAAAAGACAACTTTATCCAATTACTTTTTAACATATTCCTTTTATGTCCTTTTTACAAATTGATTTATTTATATAATTTACTAAGTAATTAAATTTAAAATATATATTACTTTACACAAAATATA